>OY740800.1:34386483-34751770 GCA_963514005.1 Raja brachyura | reverse complement strand
AGAAGGGAAGAGGCAAAGACAAGATTTTTGCCTTCCATCACAGTGAGGAGGTGTCTGGTGAACTCACCGTGGTGGATGTTAAATATGTGTTTATTGTGTGTTTTGTTATTTACTATATGTATGACTGCAGGCAACAAAATTTAGTTCAGACCGCAAGGTCTGAATGACAATAAAGTTTTCCATGCGTCTTCTCTTTAGTGACTTCCCTATCTCCATAGGTCTTGGGCACATGTTCAATATACAAATCACTCCCAGGTTAAGACAGGGTTTCATTCCCGAGAACAACTCACAACCCAAACATACAGCGAAAGTGAAATATATTTAAATTTTAAAAAGCCAACAATGGGTAACATGCAACTAAGCCAGAGCATTTGACTCACCCATTCAGATATTGCCACAAACGGAGTGTCCATATGGCAGTAGATACCCAGATCGCCACAGCAGCTGGCAAATCCATCCTACTGATTTCCCAAAGGCCCTCTCATATGTACATAAGACAGGCGTTCGTACCCTGGGAGGATCTCAATAACATAAGCTTACTGCCTCCAAAATCTAGCTTGGCTACACTTCTTTCCAAACTTACTTCTGGCAATTACTCCCGATTATCTGCCAGCTTCTGTGTCTCTGGTCTAGGTTCTAATGATGAGACGTTACGTCCAGCACCTTCAAGGTATCTTCCTCGTACCTCAACGATTATTTTCCTTCTACAAGTTATTTCAATCACTCCATTTCTTACACTGCTACCTTCACCCCCTTTCTTCCCGCCAAGCACCCCGTTTGGCCTCAGCTTCCACCCCACAAGCCGAGCAGGCCACTGCATTCCAGGTCATTTTCCATTATTTCACTTTCAGTTAGTTTCCACCACTGGCCACATCTTCCACTTTCTGAAGGGATTGTTCTCTACGTGACTGCCATACTTGCTTATTAAATTCCACCAATCTCTCCTCTTCCCACGAAATGTTCCCAAGCAACCATATGAGTCACATGTGCCTTCCTACCATCCATTGACCCTCGTAGATCTTCCAGATGGAGCAGCTATAGATTTCTTCCTTTGTGGGGCACTGCATTCAGTGCTCATGTTTCATCACAAATAAATGCACATTGACTGCATTGCAGAACATCTCCATTCATCACTCACACTGAATTTCTAGTCACCAATCATTTTAATTATCCATCCTCCTATACTGTTCAAACCAAACCCAATATAGCTTGAGGAACTGCCCCTTTTCTTCTGTTTCAGCACATAGCAATCCACAGGAGCCAACCCTGATCTGTTGGGTACTTCCAGCATTCTCTTTTGTTTCAGATTTCCATCAACTATTATGATGTGTCTTTGAACAGATCCAGCATATTCCTTTCTCTTTTCCCTCTCCAATTGTTTTCATTTATTTATTTATTGACTAAGCTGGTCCAAAATCATTGTGATATGGACAATCTTCACCCCCAGACTATTGCAGGCAATCCTAGTGTTCCCTCCATCCTCCCCCCTCTCTGCAACTTAAAAAACATGTTTTCTCAATTCTTCAGTGTCGATGAAGGCTTTTTGACCTTGTTCCTCCCTCTACATAATGCTCAGTATTTGCAGAACTGAGTTTTTATTTCAGATATCCAGCATTTTATAGTTCAGATATTCAATTTCTGATCACTTCTGGATGCAACGGCGTGTTTTTTTGCTGGGAGACAGCCAGATAACATAATACCATGGGAAGGCTTAACCAATCAAGTGCAAACACACCCACTGACAGCTGATGCCACTGGCGTGGAAATCATGTTCAAACCAAAACATTTCCTTTTAATGCCTCATGCAGCTTTCAGGTAAACAGCGACATATACCCTTAAATCAGCATCACTGCCAGGTACTATTGTGCACCTGCTAGAGCATCGCAAAGCTGGATGCACGATTGCAGGAAAGAGACCATACACTTAAAATAATTACTGGAAGGGGAGATGAGGAAAACGTTTTCACCCAGAAGTGGTGGAGCTGTCTGCCTGGGAAGGCAGCAGAGGCATGAGCTTTCACCCCATTTAAACAATACATGACTGTGTACTTGAAGACCAGTGACCTGCAAGGCACTGGGTTTAGATGGGGCAATTCTTCACAACAAATGTTTGCCATGCCGTCAACTTCCTCTGATCCCCAGAACCATCGATGGGGCAGGAAGACACCATGCAAATTTGCCTGCCTGTCTATTACCAGATGTCAGGACTCCTCTGGGTAGCCAAGTCTAGGGGGTGAGGGCAGGTTCTGGCCCAGTTAAGGGCAGGGCCGAATGACTCGCTCTTGTTCGATGTTCCAGGTTTATATGTAAATGTAGGTATCATGCTCAGAGGAAGAAGTACAATGCCCTCCATAATGTTTGGGGCAAAAACCCATCATTTATTTATTTCCCTCTGTACTCCACAACTTGAGATTTGTAATAGAAAAAAATCACGTTAAAGTGCACATTGTCAGATTTTAATAAAGGCCATTTTTATACATTTTGGTTTCACCATGTACAAATTACAGCTGTGTTTATACATAATCCCCCTATTTTGGGGCAGCGAAATGTTTGGGACATGGCTGCACAGGTGTTTGTAATTGCCTAGGTGTGTTTAATTGCCTGCTAAATGCAGATACAAGAGAGCTCTTGGCACCTAGTCTTTCCATCAACTTTGGAAACTTTTGCTGCTGTTTATCAACATGAGGGCCAAAGTTGTGCCAATGAAAGTCAAAGAGGCCATATGAGAATGAGAAACAAGAATAAAACTGGCAGAGACATCAGCCAAACCTTAGGCTTACCAAAATCAACTGTTTGGAACATTATTAAGAAGGAGAGCACTGGTGAGCTTACTAATCGCAAAGGGACTGGCAGGCCAAGGAAGACCTCCACATCTGATGACAGAAGAATTATCTCTATAATAAAGAAAAATCTCCAAACACCTGTCCGACAGATGAGAAACATTATTCAGGAGTCGGGTGTGGATTTGTCAATAACCACTGTCCGCAGAAGACTTCATGAACAGAAATGAAGAGGCTGCACTACAAGATGAAAACCACTGGTTAACCGCAAAAATAGGATGGCTAGGTTACAGTTTGCCAAGAAGTAACTAAAAGAACAACCACGGTTCTGGAAAAAGGCCTTGTGAACAGATGAGACGAAGATTAACTTATATCAGAGTGATGGCAAGAGCAAAGTATGGAGGAAAGAAGGAACTGCCCAAGATCCAAAGCATATCATCTCATCTGTGAAACACGGTGGTAGGGGTGTTATGGCCTGGGCATGTATGGCTGCTGAAGGTACTGGCTCACTTATCGTCATTGATGATACAACTGCTGATGGTTGTAGCATAATGAATTCTGAAGTTTGGACACATGCTCAAGTTCAAACAAATGCCTCAAAACTCATTGGCCAGCTGTTCATTCTACAGCAAGACATTGATACCAAACATACTGCTAAAGCAACAAAGGATTTTTTCAAAGCTAATAAATTGTCAATTCTTGAGTGGGCAAGTTAATCACCTGATCTGAACCCAATTGAGCATGCGTTTTGTATGCTGAAGAGAAAACTGAAGGGGACTAGCTCCCCAAACAAGCATAAGCTAAAGATGGCTGCAATACAGGCCTGGCAGAGCATCACCAGAGAAGACACCCAGCAACTGATGATGTCCATGAATCGCAGACTTCAAGCAGTCATTGCATGCAAAGGATATGCAACAAAATACTAAACATGACAACTTCTATTTACATGACATTGCTGGTGTCATTATGGTGCCCTGAAATTAAGAGGGGGGGGTGAAGACTTGTGCATAAACAATTCTGTGATTTCTGCATGGTGAAACCAAAATGTCTAAAAATGGCCTTTACTAAAATCTGACAATGTGCACTTTAACCACAAGTTTGCTATTACAAATCTCAAATAGTGGAGTACCGAGGCAAATAAATAAACATTATGGAGGGCACTGTACACCAGGCAGGTAGGGGTAATGGCCAGGAGCATGGGGAGAGGGGGTCAGGTACAGGGCAAAGGGGGGGGGTCAGGTACAGGGCAAAGGGGGTGGGGTGGGAGGGGGAGGACAAGGAGACAGGGCCAGTGTGAGGGTGTGGATGGGAATGGTCGGAGGGCAAGGCATGGGGACAGGGCAAAGTGACAGGGCCAGTGGGAGGAGGGCAAGGGGAGGGAGGAGGGATGGGTGGTGGGGGAAGTGGGTCGGTGGGAAAGGGGGGGGGGGGTGGCGGGGTCAGGGGGGAAGAGGCAGGGAGTAGAGCGAGGGGGAAAGTCATGGGGGAGAGAGGGATAGGTCCGGGGTACAGTTAGTTACAGGGGAGAGATGGGCACAGGAGAGTGCCAGAGAGTTAGGGTGAATGGGCAAGATGACAGGCCAAAGGGGGTGCAGGGACCAACCCCAGCGGTGGGATCTTCCTCCACCTGTCCCTGGAAACTTCCAGAACCCGCCCGATACATGGGAGGGGGGGCTGCGGGAGAAGCGCTTACCCTCTGGCAGCTCGGCGACAGACATTGCCGTCTCCTTCCCCGGCCGCTCCTCGCTGGGCTTTGGGGCGGCGGCGATGTCATGCAACGACGGCGGGCAGGCGGGGCCTCTACGCGCAGGCCGCGGTCTCCCCGGCCCCCCCCCCCCCCCCCCCCCGCCTGCCAATCAGGTGACACCAGCCACGCCCCCCTCTCTACTCCAATCAGAGATCAGCAGGTGACGTAACCACTGTTCCGATGTGTGTATGTGTGACGTGAGGGGTTACTGTCGGTCAAGAGCCGGTGCATGGTCCCATGCAAAGATTATAGAGCTCCTCTAGTTTTATTTGGTCCCATCTAGCTGTGGAATGGATATTCAGTCTGAAGATGGGTCTCGACCCGAAACGTCACCCATTCCATCCATCCAAAGATGATGCCTGTCCCTCTGAGTTGCTCCAGCATTTTGTGTCTACCAGCTGTGGTGGATGATGTGCACTCATAATTTCCCAAGTCTAGGAGCAGAATTAGGCTATTTGGCACATCAAGCCTACTCTGCAGATCTCAAAGTCAAAAGCAAAAGAGTTTATTGTCATGTGTCCCTGACAGGACAATGAAATTATTTCTTTGCTTCAGCACGTCAGAACATAGTAGGCATTGACTACAAAACAGATCAGTGTGTCCAATGACAGCGGGTGGGCGGGCGATCTATCTTTCCCTCTCAGAAGATAGGCACAAAATGTTGGAGTAACTCAGCGGGTCAAGCAGCATCTCTGGAGAAAAGGAATGGGTGACGTTTCAGGTTGAGACCCCACTGCAGACAGTCTCGGGAGAGGGAGATACAGAGATATGTGGAAGGGCAGGGTGTGAAAAGAACCAATCAAAGGAGACAACGATCAAGGAAATATCAAATGGTTCATTGGGTCTGAAGTTCATTGTGGCTGAATATCCTGTGTAGGAAGGAACTGCAGATGTTGGTATACACCAAAGATAAACACAAAATGCTGGAGTAACTCAATGGTTCGGGCAGTATATCTGGAGAAAAATAAAAGGTGACATTTTGGGCCAACACCATTCCTCAGACCTGTCTCGACCCGAAACATCACCTATTCCTTTTCTCCAGAGATGCTGCCTGATCTGTATTATAAGTTGCAAACATAATTCCACAGCCAGTTCATTTTATTTCTGGTCCTTCGATATCTCGTTTCAACTCTGAGACTGGTCCATTGACTTAAGCCACATTCTGTGATGAGTGCATTACTTGGAATTCTGATTGCAGTGCAAAGTCAAGAAAATACCAATCTTCTGAATAAGACATAAAATTGCTCTCCATCTCCCTGCTGAATGTAAAAGGCATTAAAGAAAAGCAGGAGACAGTTCCCAGTGTTCCTGCCAAAATTTAGGACGCATGTCTCTGGGTTAACTGTTGCTCAGAGGTGCCACCCATACTGGTGAGTTAGAAGTTCATCGGATCGAGGCCCATTCCCACATAGGCACAATAAGCCAGTTCTGGGAGAATGCCACACTGTTAGAGGTACCAACTTACAGAAGGTCATGAGAAAGATGCTGACTCCTAAGCTGGTTGTAACAAAGTCCATGGCAAAATGTGGTTGAGATGCAAGGAAAGTTGACCCTGCTGTGCTAGAGGCCATTTTTATCAATCGACTAAAGTCCTTGAAAAGACTAATTATCCAGCACAATTTGGTTTATTCTTTCATAGAACGTGATGTCCCTAACAAGGCCAACAATTTTTATTCATTCTTACTTACCCCTAAGAGGGCAGTGGTAAGCTGCTGTCTTGAACCACAGCGGTCCGCTTAGTAAAACCACCCCAAGAGGTTATTGGGTAGGAAGTTTCAACACCAAGAGACAATAAAGATATAACTCCAAGGACAATTCTGAGATAAAATCGGCTTGGGCGGCACAGTGGCGCAGTGGTAGAGTTGCTGCCTGACAGCGCCAGAGACCCAGGTTCAATCCTGACTATGGGTGCCGTCTGTACAAAGTTTGTACATTCTCCCTGTAACCTTGTGAGTTATCTCCAGGTGCTCTGGTTTCCTCACACACTCCAAAGATGAGCAGATTTGTAGGTTAAATAGTTTTGGTAAAAATTGTAAATTGTCCCTAGTGCGTAGGATAGTGTTAGTGCATGGAGGTGATCGCTGATTGGCGCAGTGACGATGGGCCTGTTTCTGTGCAGTATCTCTGCAAAATGTCTTTAAAGTAAAGGCATATACCCTACCCCACTCACCTGTCACCTGCTAATGTACATTGGCTCAGTTCTAGCTAAAGCCTTGAATTTTGGCTCTCCAAATTCCCATCTGCACAACTGAGTACCCAAGAAATTTTACACACTTTCAGCTGATTTCCAGTATTGTATTGCATTTGAGCACTGCATCGTGGCACAGTTGGTAGAGCTGCTGCCTCTAGGTTCAATCCTGACCTCTGGTGTTGTCTGGCTGGAGTTTGCTAATTCTTCCTGTGACCGCGTGGGTTTCCTCCGGATGCTCCAGTTTCCTCCCTCATTCCAGAGATGTGCACGTGTATAGGTTAATTGGCCTCTAAAAATTGCCCTCTAGTGTGTAGAGAGGTTTATGAGAAAGTGGGATAACATAGTGTGAATGAGTGAACGATAGTCAAAGTTGACTCTGGGGGCAGAAGGGCATCTTTCCATGCTGTGTCTCAAAACTAAACAGAACTTGGTTCAAGGCTTTGGACGACCTGCATAAAAAATCTTCAGTCACTCAGTGAAGATCTTATTAGGACCTACAGTCTGTGTCCTTGATTCAGATTCAGTGTCCTTGATTGGCTTCTTGATATCGTGTGGAGTGAACCGGAGGCTGCCTTCTCCAACAGTGAGAACCTCAGGAGAATGTTGAGGGAGATCACTCAGAAGAATTCTGCTGAAAATATTTGCTTCTGAATTTTATGCTTTGCACTACCATGCTGAACTCCACCTTCAGTGTGAATCAAGATGCTCACGGAGATGATGACGTGCAGAAATTTAAATATGACCACTTTAGTAAGTGCTGTATAATGAGAACAATGTACAAGTTCATGACTCCTAATGTGTTTAATGTTTAACACAGCTGCTGTGCAGGGAGGGAGCGTTCTCTGTCGTAAATACTGCAACCCTTAACCTCCATATGTCTCTAGATTGTTCTAATTACTGAATATTGAACTCCCCCATAAACATTGCAATGCCAGTGGGTGTGGCAGTACTGCAGCGTTTTGACCTGATCCAATGGTTCTGGAATCATTTAGCTCTGCATTGCACACTAAACTATTGTAAATACTTTAGTTTGCACCTCATTATTAGATACAAATGATGCTATTCCTTGAATGCACAACCAAACTCCTTTGAGTCAGTGGTGGGTCCCCTGACTTGAATGAGAAATATGGTGGACCATCAGACACGAATTATGATTGTAAGCTAGCAAACGTAGCTACCGTTGGGTTGTAAGCTACCAAAGCAGAATTTGAGGGTACGTTATTTTTGTTTGCACGTGGCCACACTGTGGCAGTGGAGGAGGTCCAGGGCAGAAAGGTCAGTAAGAGAATGGGAAGAGGAGTTAAAATGGTTAGCTACCATGAGAGCGAATAGGCCTTGGCGGACCGATTGCAACTGATCGTTGAAATGGTCACCGAGTCTAAACTCACCATGTGCAGGAGGCCCTATCGGGAAGTACGGATGCTGTAGATGTTAGGGGAGGTGCACTTAAACCTTTGCCTTAGCTGGAAGGACTGTTGATATCCCTGGATGAGGTGAGGGATGAGGTATGGGGACAGGTATTACATCGTCTGCGGTTGCAGGAGGAAGTACATGGGGAGTGCACAATGATTAGTGCAAAAATAAAGAATGGTACAGGATTGTTGTGCAAACTGAAGGTAGTCCAAAAAAAGAACTGAATAACCAATTAAAGTAGAGTAGGCTGTAAGAATATGCAGCAGCACCTCTCGAAAATGAGTGAGAAACAGTCTGATAGCAGTGGGGAAGAGGCTATTTTTTAGTCTGGAGAAATCTAACCTTGATTATTAAAATACACTGTTCCAAAAGAATTACGTCAACCGTTCGCTTATCTCAAGGCAATTTGTATTTTATATTTCAGTCATAAATTGAGAATGTGATATTATGGCGAGCTTAACCTCCTATACATCTTCCCCACAAGGAAGAAGAGAGAAAAATTAATGGCTAGGGAAGCAGGCATCCATTCATCAGGCAGACGCACTGCAAAGTTGGACTGAATGGAAGGAAGTGAAGAGCAAGTGATCTATGGACTGTGTTCACCCCTGTACGGACGTGGCGCCGACGGATGAGAAGCCGAAGCAAAGAAGTCGAAGTCAAAAAAACGAATGGAAATGAGGCCGAAACGCCAAAAAACCAAGAGAGTACGAAGACGAAACGGCAACTAACTGAAAGGAGTTATTTAGTTTGCCTAAATGCAAACTAACCGAAAGGGAGGGACGCCTAAAAGCCAACTAACCAAAAAGCTGCGTCATCTAAAAGCAAACTCACCAAATGGCCGCTCTGTTCAAATGCCACCTACCCAAAAGGCGGCATCGCCTACAAGCCAACAGATCGACTGCCACTCAACAGAAAAGTCCAATAACGGACATGATGTTGCCAGGGGGCGGGACTTGTCAGTGATTGGTCCAGACCCCCGCGTCCATCACATCACTGTGGAGGGATGAACATTGTCCCACAACTCCGCTCCAGCCGACCCACAGGCCACGGACGGAGGCCGTGGGAGAGCGGGGCTGAACCGAGGGATGCGCACCTACGGCCGCTTACAACTTGGTGCTTGGGATCAGATTGCCCAGTCACCTATGGCTTGTGTGGAAAAATGACTCCCACGATCCCATTTCCCCCTTCTCTCTCCCCTCTTCTCTCTCTCCCCCTTTCTCTCACTCCCCTTCTCTCTTTCTCTCCCCTTTTCTCTCCCCCCCCCCCCCCCGCTCTCTCTCCCTTCTCCCCCTTTCTCTCTCTCCCCCACTTATGCAGAGCGGCTATGGAAGTTGAGAAAACTGGCAGCCGTGCGTGTGAAAATACATCACCCGGATGCAAGCGGCATGTAAAGCGTCTCTTCTAGGGCGCAATACACGAAGCAATACACGGCGCAATACACAAAGGTTAGTTTGCATTTAGGCATCCCATCCTTTCGGTTAGTTGGCGTTTCGTCTTTGTACGCTTTTGGTTTTTTGGCTTTTCGGCCTCGTTCCCATTCAGTTCTTTGTCTTCAACTTCTTTGCTTCGGCTTCTCGGCACCACGTGTACCTTGCGGGTTTCAGACGGTCAAGAGCAGAACAGTTGCCATCCCAGGCTGAGGTGCTTCCCGTCAAAATACTCTCTATGGAGTATCTGTCTGCAAAGGTTCGAGAGAATGCTCATGGATTTAATCTTCTCAGATGCCGAAGAAAATAAATATGCCTCTGTCAGAGAAGCATTGGCAATATCAATGTGGTTGTATTTAAACTATCCACTAGACTGGTCAAACAGGTCTCCCATTTGTACCTCGAGTTGCTATAACACAGAAGTTAAAAAATGGATCAGACTATCACGCATTAGCAGAATCCTTATCACAAATTGCAGCATTTTATGTATCTATGTATGTATGTGTCTATGTATGTATGTATGTATACCTCCCTGCTCCAAAGAAACATTCAGATATAATGGGCAATGGATTTAATTGGAATGTGAAAACGGTACCATGGTGGTAGTTTGGCAAATGAGCAGGGAAATATGATGAACCAAGAGCAACTTGGTGTTTTAAATGGTACGTTGCTTCCCTAACCCTATGACGAAGGTTTCTGAAAAATTGTTTGCTGCAAAGATAGAGTCTGAGCAACCAAATATAGTAGCTCGCTCTGACAGGTTTGTTTAATATCTTGCAGAGGGAGCTTAAGCAGCTAAACCCTCCTGAAATTGAAAAGCAAATGTTCAAGCATAGTAATCTCCAGATTGCTTCCTTCGTGGTGTGCTAAACCGCAGAGGGGAAATTGTAAAGATTAGATTACAGCAGGAGGAAAAGGTTCATCTTCTTGGAGAATTCAATGTGTCCTAGGATGAGGGAGGCTCATAACAATAGGGAGACATCAATAAATGGGTAAACTAAGCAATGGTGGAAGATTTAAATTAACTTGCCAGGTGGTGGGAAGTTTTATACTCAGCATCAGGGACAAGCATTGACATAGATGAGAAAATAGAATAGCTAAAATAAATAACATTGAAAATAGATATGGTGGACTGTCAAAACCTTTACCCAGGGTTCAAATGTCAAACAGTAGAGGGCATAAATTTAAAGTAAGAGAAGCAAAGTTTAAAGCGATGTGTGGAGCATTTTTCCCACATTGAGGGTAATGGGTGCCTGAAACAAGCTGCTCAGGGTGATAGTGAATGAAGGTAAGATAGTGGCATTTAAGAAGCCTTTAGACAGGCACATAGATATGTAGGGAATGCAGCAATATAGATCACGTGCAGGCTGCTGAGATTAGTTTAGCTTGGCATTATCTTTAGCACAGACATTGTGGGCCAGAGGGCCTGATCCTGTGCTGTGCCTTTCTATGTTCTATGTTCAATTACAAACTGTCAGAGGATGAAGGGACAGGAAAGAGCAATGAAAGTTGCTCTGGGTAAATAAATAGATAGATAGATGAATAAATAAATAAGTAAGTAAATAGGTGGATGGATGGATAAATACATAGATAGATAAATAAAGACAGTCTGAACCAAAATATGCTTGTTGTTTGCTTGCTATGCTCAGTCAGGTTACACTAAAGGTGACTTAATTTATGCACAAAATATGTTATTACTCTACTCTTTTTAAGATCTGAATTATCTCGAGTAACACATTGGCAGCATACCTAAAACTACAAGGCTGGTTTACAATCAATTTTCCAACTAGAGAGTAAAAATTTGCACAATTCTCTGTTGACATGTGTACTCAGCTTTCCAACCAACAGTATCTGAATCTTGGTTTTGGGCCAATCTACTCAAAATAAATTAAATTATCCTGAGTTTACTGTTAATTCAATTTTCATATACAAGAAGTCTATAGTGCTATTTTACTTAATTCAAGTTATTAAATAATTTAAATTGTTTTAGTAAAAACAACATTAAATTACCAGGAGATTGGATAATGCAACACGCTGTCCAGGACACTTGTTATTGGATGCACACATACAACTAGTGTTCCATAATGCTGGCATTAAATGCTGTGAGATAGTGGCCTGGTAAAGTTGAGAGGGGAGGTGGAAGATAACAAAAACTTTCTAATCAACTCAAGAGGTTTGCTCAGAACTCCAAACTTTAAGTGCAGTTATAACACAATCAGCACAGTGCTGGTAGTGTACGGGGTGATCTGTATTTGGCCTCTGTAGAAACAAAGTTGCTCCTGGTGTGTAGGGAGTGGATGAGAAAGTGAGATAAGATAGAATTATTAAGATCGATGGTCAGCGTGGACTCAGTGGGCCGAAGGACCCCTTTTCATGCTGTATCTCTGAGCGAAACTACACGACACCTTGTTAAACCCTGGATCTTGCTTCACAATAAGCAAGGGTGGAGCAGTTTGTTTCTGGAGCAATAAGGAGGAGGTGTGTGTTGTAAAATATTTTTGCATTAATAATTGTTCTGAGCAGACAGAAAAGAAGAGCTATATACTCAGAATTTGTGCATGAGTCATGACAGATATGTAAATATAGAAATGTATAGAACAATACAGCACAGCAAAGGCCCTTCAGCCCACAATGTCTGTGCAAAGCATGATGCCAAGTTCAACAAATCTCTTTTACCTGCACATGATCCATATCCTTCCATTCCCTGCATATCCATGTGCCTTTCTAAAAGCCTCTTGAATGTCACTATAGTTTCTGCATCCACCACCACCACCACTGGCAGCACATCGCAGGCACCCATGAAAGATGAAAAGTAAAAGATAAAAGATGAAAACTAATTAAACCAAAGGAGAGAAGTAAGTTACAGAAGTGGCTCCCAAATGAACATTTGTTATAAAAATACTTAGTGGGCGGCACGGTGGCGTAGCGGTAGAGCTACTGCCTTACAGCACCCGTGACCCGGGTTTGATCCTGACTATGGGTGCTTATCTGTACGGAGTTAGTACGTTCTCCCCATGACCTGTGTGGGTTTTCTCCGAGATTTTCGGTTTCCTCTCACTCTCCAAAGACGTACAGGTTTGTAGGTCGATTGGCTTGGTGTAAATGTTAAATTGTCCGTAGTGAGTGTAGGTTATTTTTAATAGGCAGGGATCATTGGTCGGGACGGACTCAGTGGGAAGAAGGGCCTGTTTCCATGCTGTATCTCGAAACTAAACAAAGCAAAAAAAGAACCAATTGCTGAGCAACTGGCAATATTGTCAACATTCACTGTCTGAAGAAAGGTCTCGACCCGAAACGGCGCCTATCTCCTTCGCTCCTTAGATGCTGCTGCACCCGCTGAGTTTCTCCAGCCTTTTGTGTACCCTTGTCAACATTCAAGTTTGACAAGATGACATGGTGTTTCTGATTGAGACACGGCTGCATGCCAATTGGTACTGGAAATAATTATACCAAGTTAGAAGATGGGCAAATGGGTCCAGATTTTGACAGCCCATTGTTTTTCCAAAAAAAATTTAATATTATTCCGGAACTTACACAATATAATTTGATAATTGGTGGAGACTTAAACTGCACATTAGACCCTTATTTATAGATCATCAAGACAAAGGAAAATAATATCCAAGGCAAGTGAATTATTAAACTCATACATTAATACTGCCAATATCAAAGATATCTGGAGAATAGAAAATCCAACTGGACGAGAATACTCATTTTGTTCTCCAGTACATAAAACTTATTCAAGAATCGACTATTTTTTAGTGGACTCTAAACTTATTCCCTATACTTATAACTCGAAATATCATAATATTATAATCTCGGATCAAGCACCTCTAACATTCATGGTTAAACTAAATGGAATGACTGAGAAGCAGACACACTGGAGACTTAACCCTCAAATCTTAAATGATAAAGCATGCTACGAATACCTTATAACACAGAGTAATATGTTTTTCCAGACGAATGATCTCCCAGAAATATCTGTCTCCCTTCTCTGGGAAACATTTAAAGTATTTCTACGAGGAGCACTTATCTCCTCCCAAGCCTTTCATAATAAAAATAATTGAATTAAACAACATGAACTAGAAATGGAAATAAGACAATTAGATACAGAGAATGTGACCGCTCCTTCTATGATAAAACACAACAAAATTGCTGCACTTAAATATAAGTTAAATCACATATACTCAGGTCAAATTATAAAACTTTATCAACTTTAGTACTAAACAACTACAATTTGAATTCGGTGATAAACCACAAAAACTGTTAGCCCGTCAATTTCGTAAACTAGATGAGGAAAAAACAATTCATAAAATTAGATCAGATACGAGAGAAACACTAACATTGCCCAAGGATATCAATGACAGATTTTTACAATATTATCAGACACTTTATTCAGCCAAAACGACAGACTGTTCTGTGAGAATGGAAACATTCTTACAGAAATGTAATCTCTCAGGTTTAGATCGGAAAGAGAGTGAATTATTAGGTGCTGAAATATCAGTAAAAGATATTGAAGAGTCCATTAGATCTTTGAAAAACAGAAAGGCCGCAGGCCCCGATGGTTTAAACTCTGAATTTTTTTAAAAATGTAATGATTTAAACTCTCCACGTCTACAGACATTATATAATTATGCCTTCACGCAGCAGAAACAATAACAGATCAACAATAACACTTATACCAAAAACGGATAAGGATCTCGAGGATCCTGGTTCATATAGTGCAATAGCTCTTTTAAACACTTATCAGAAGATATTAACTAAAATTTTAGCCCATAGATTAAGTTTAGTGATTCATAAATTAATACATCCGATCAAACAGGTTTTATCCCAAAACGTTATTCATTTTATAATTTGAGACGATTATTTAATAATATATATTCAAATAGAATAGCTAATATAGACTTAGCAGTCATCTCATTGGATGCTGAAATGGCCCTATTTTTTTTCTGTGATGGAAATTTTTCAACTAGGTGAGAAGTTTTGCACATGGGTTAAACTCCTATATACTAATCCAACAGCTAGAATATTGACAAATCAAATGTTATCACCCAAATTCAATCTATCTAGAGGTTGTAGACAAGGATGTCCATTATCTCCATTATTATTTGCCCTAGCTATCGAACCACTTGCAAAAAGTGTTAGAGCCCACCCAGAAATTTACAGGTACAATACTAAAGACACAGTTAATGAAATTTATTTATATGCAGATGATGTATTATTATACATCACAAATTCAGAAACTAGTATTCCAAATTTATTAAATCTTATAACTCAATTTGGTTCATTCTCGGGATATAGAATTAATTGGAATAAAAATATTCAGTTTTGGAAAACACTCCCCGTTTCAATGCTTGGTAGAATTAATGCCATAAGAAATGATTTTCCTTCCACAACCACTGTACTTATTTCAATCTTTTTTTTTAAACTTGACTCTATTGTTACAAGCTTTAATTGGGACTACGAGAACCACAGAATAAGTAAAAAAGATTTGTGTAAATCCAAGATGAATGGAGGATTAGTCTTACCAAATGTTTTATTATATTTTTGGGCAGTTAATGTTAAAAACATGACCTTCTGGTTGGAGGATATGGACCAACAACCAGATTGGTCAAAGATGGAAAAGGAAGATTGTTTACCTTTTGAAATTGAATCGATTTTGTTAACCCCTACAAAATTGGATTAAAAAAAACATAGTGGAAATATGATAATATATAGTGGTATACGAACTTGGAAACAATTAAAAAAGACTTTAAAATTGGATAATTTTTCACTCCTTCTCCCTATTGTAAATAACCCTTCATTTAAACCTTCCGTGTTAGATAAACGTGTTGCACAATGGAAAACCCATGGAATTAAAAAGGTGGGACACCTTTACCGAAAAGGTATTTTTCTTTCATTTCAGGAGTTACAACAAAATTATTGACTACACCCAAATAATTTTTTTAGATATTTGCAACTTAGAGATTATGTAAAATCACATACACAAGAATATAGCATTAGGGATCCAGAAATCCTTGATGAATGTTCGAATAAACATCCTAATACAGATAAATTAATATCCCACATCTATAATATCCTTTTAGATATTGAGGTTCCGTCAATGGAATTACGCTGACAAGCGTGGGAAAATGAATTGGCTCAACCCATAACGAAAGATATATGGGATGAAAGTTTACAACATATACATCAATGCGTGTTAAATGCCAGACACTCTTTAATATAATTCAAAGTACTACATAGATTGCACCACTCTAAAACAAAATTAAACAGGTTTCCAAATACCTCTCCTATCTGTGACAAATGTCAATGCTTAGAAGCTAATCTAACTCATACCTTTGTAAACTGCATAAAAATCAAAAAATGTTGGATGGATATTTTTTAAATTATTTCTGAAGTTGTTAATATTCAATTGGATCCTGATCCAAAACTAATAATATTAGGAATATCAGAACAAAGTATAAAACTTACAATAAATCAAAGACATTTTCTTGATTATAGTATAATAATTGGTAAAAAATTTATACTAAAATTTTGGAAAAATCCAACAACCCCCACAATTAAAATGTGGATTACGGAAATGTCTGAGTCCTTCCACTTGGAAAAAATTAGACTTGTCTTAATTGACAAATCAGAACTATTTGCTAGAATATGGCATTCATTTATTGATTTTCTAAAAGGGTAAATTGGTTCAACACGGAAGCTGGACTGAAACTTGAGTCCAGGACTGGATGAATAATTACACTTTATAATCTACAGACCTATCTCCAAAATTGTGTCATTGGTAATCTCCTTTGTTTTCTCCCTCCCCTCTCTATTAGTTTATAGTTTCCCTTTTTTTCCCTCTTATTTCTTTTCTCTCTATAGTTCTATCTTTCATTTTTTTTAAAATAAAAAATAGAAGCTTTGTATATATGTAATTGGTAAGCAAATTGTGTTTTGGCTATTATATGTATATGCTTCTAATAAAAATATATATATTTTAAAGATGGGCAAGTGATAGATGGGGAGAAATAGCGTGTAGGAAGGAACTGCAGATGCTGGTTTAAACTGAAAATAGACACAAAAAGATGGATTAACTCAGCAGGACGGGCAGCATCTTTGGAGAGAAGGAATGGGTTATGTTTCAGGTTGAGACCCTTCTTCAGACAGACGAGAGATATTGACGATGATGTAGAGAGATAAAGAACAATTAATTAAAGATATGTGAAAACGTATTGATCATTGATTAGCAAGTATTGATTAGCTGTTTGTTGGATGAAAATGAGAAGCTAGTGCAACTTGGATGGGGGAGCAATAGAGAGGGAATGCCGGGGTTACTTGAAGGTAGAGAAATCAAATCTCATACCACTGGGCTGTAAGTTGCCCAAGTGAAATGTGAGATGCTGTTCTTGGTTCTTCTTGGTTACTTGGTCCTCCAAAATATTCCAACTGGAATTTAAACTGGAGGTGGTGAAGGGAGGGGTTTAGCCAGAGAGGGTTATTGGGAAGAAAGTGCCACTTTAAATTTAGTTGCATCTGGCTGGGCAACCGTGGCTTGGTGGAGATTATTCCATGCTTTAATAGTGCATGGAAAGAATGAATTGCTGTACACATCTGTCTTTGAGGCTGGGACCACAAATTGGATCGAATGCCCTAGTCTGCTCCTAATTGGTTTGGGGTTGGTGTACGTCTTGTGATCTATGTCTAGCTGACCATTTAACATTTTGTAAAAACAGGTCAAACGGTGAGCTTCACGTCTGTCTTGGAGACGGTTCCACCCCAGAGAATTCAGAAGTTTGGTGACACTCGCTTCTCTCTCGTAGGTGTTAGTAACAAATCGAGCGGCCTGTCTTTGGAAACGTTCGATGGATTAAATGTTTTGATCTGTGTATGGGTCCCAAGCTGCAACTGCGTAGTCCAGATGAGGTCTAACGAGGGTAAAATACAGCTTCTCCTTGACAGAAGCTGAACAATGATGGAAGTTGCACCTCAGGAAGTTTAGGACACCTGTTGCTTTCACTGTTACATGATGTTCCTCCAATTCTGACAATGGAGGAGACCTAGGACAGAAAGGTCTGTGTGGGAATGGGAAGGAAAATTAAAGAATTTAGTAACTCACTTAAAGGCAAAATAGTCCTGTGACCAAGAACGGGAGATATTAGATCACAAAAGGAAAGCAGTCATTATAGATTTTAAGCATTAAATTAATAAATATCAAAGGAATTGAGATTCCATTGAGATTTGTGTACTTGCCTCAGGTCGTGATGGAATGAGAAAGAATGTGTACCCATGTTGGGATTAAAGATTGATTTTTATGAGGGATTTTAACATTAAAATCAATTGGATTATGCTGACGACTTCATGTCAGAAGCGGCATAAATTTCCTGAAGATGTTCATGGCAAAAAAATGTTTCACAAGAAACCAGGAAGTAGCTTATGTTATGTTTTCCAATGAGAAAGGAGATGGATTTGATTGCCACCCTATCAGTGCAATACATTTACCTTAAAAAAAATCAATTAATTTGAACATGGTGCTTGAAAGGGAGAGACGCAAAACAACTTAGATTCAAACTTTAGGAAATTCTGACTTTAAAGCAGGGGTCGGCAACCTTGTTCTGCATAGGGACCAGGACCCATGTCGGTGAGCCGATGGCGGACCACATCTATCGTCATAGTGTGACACTTGGTGTTGTTTTTCGCAGTAATTTTCACGTGTTTTTCCATTAGTTTTCTGCAGTTCCCAGGTCCCTCGTGTGCCCCGGGACTGGCTATAGCGCCCAGGTTGCCTGCGTGCCCCGGGACGAGCTGCAGTTCCCAGATCAGCTCTCATCCGCTAGACTGGCTGCAGTTCCCAGATCGCGAAAACGAATTGAAAAAAAAGTCTGCGGTCTGGATGATTTCGGGTTACGGGCCAACCCGAAATCATCCGGCCCGCAGGCGTTTTTTTTTCCGGGCTTCCCTTTTACGGGTTAGGGGCCAGATCCGGCCCGTGGGCCGTAGGTTGCCGACCCCCGCTTTAAAGCAATTACATTTTTTTTGTGTTTAACTGGATCAGTCTAACAATAGGTAAAATGACAGAAGGAAAGTGCAATACTGGATCATAGCAGAAGGTTCGTGCATAAAAGAGAACCAGAGATCTTGAGAATGTAAGGAGTACCAGAGAACTAAATTTAAATATAAGGACAATTTCAAAACCCAGCGCTTACACTAGTAACTGAGATCAAAGGACAACAGAATCTAGCACAAACAAGTCTTGCTAATGGAGGTTGTGAATGAAATTGCAAGCGGCAACAGAATCAATACAATATTACCTACAATTATTTGGGAGTAAGGAGTAGTCAAGAACGATGTGAACACAGTGATTCTGTACCTTAAACAGCCTCAGACACTGCATAATCACACAGTGTCAGATTTAGAATAGGGGAAGAGGATAGTGTGATGGATAACTCAGAGAAACCAAATCATATTGGGCAGAAGGGCTCAACAAAATTAACAAAATAAAAGAACAGTCTAAGAAAAAAAATGACACTCTAGAATAACATACCAAGAACCACAGGTGTTTTATTTCAGGAGGACGGCAAAAACATTCTAGCTGCCTTTAATGTGAGGAATGACAACTTCGCCTGTCTCCTTGGAAGTGGAGATAGGTAAAGGCCAGAACAAATCAGGGCAGGCAATAGATAACCAAGGAAGGGTGGAGCCCATTATGGTCCATTGTCCACAGATCATCTCTGACCCCTCTCACCCTGGCCACAAACTCTTTGAACCACTTCCCTCTGGAAGGCGACTCCGGGCTGTCAAAGCTACCGCAGCCAGACATAAAAACAGATTTTATCCGCGAGTAGTTGCTCTACTCAACAGCCAAAAATCTGTAGCCTCCCTTTGAACTGGTATTTTGTTGGTTCACATGCTTGATCAATGGTGTTTTATTGTTATTAGTGTTTAGTGTTTTCCGAGTAATTCGTAACTGTCACTGTATGTCATGTTGTTACTTGTGGGCGGAGCACCAAGGCAAATTCCTTGTATGTGAATACGTGGCCATTAAACTTACTTATTTACTTGTTGACTAGGGAAGAGGTGATCACAAAGGGAGACACAAATGCTGGAGAAACTCAGCGCATGTGGCAGCATCTATGCTAGGATGTGAACAATGGAATTACTAGGATGATTAGGGTGGGGAAGGGGGAGGGGAGGGAGGGAATGCAGGGGTTACTTGGAAATAGAGAAATCAATGTTCATACCACTGGGTTGTAAGCTGCCCAAGCGAAATGTGAGGTGCTGTTTCTCCAGTTTGCATGTGGCTTCACTCTGACAGTGGAAGAGGTTCCCATCTTGGCTCTCCCCAACCATCTCCTGTTTTCAGGCCGTCTACGTCAGTTAAAATAAAAACAGGAAATGTTGGAAATACTCAGCATCCTACGCAGCATCTATAATGGGAAACTGACGGTAATGTTACAAGCTGATGACTGTTTCTGAGCTGAAATGTTAACTCTTTTTTCTATTTCCACAGATGCTGCCTTGGTTCCTGAATATCACCAACATTTTCTTCATTAGGTCAGATTTCCAGGATCTAACTCATCAACATTCGACCAGTAAGTTGTTCAATATTTCACTGTCCTTTCCCCTCGGGTTGCTCAATAATGTGAAAATGTCCATAAATATTTGATATACAAGAGATCTATATTAGATATTGGATAAATCATATTACATGTAGTTCTGTTATAGCATGGGTGTTGTGTTCTTAAGAAACCTCACATGGTCGAAAATTGTGTTATAAAAGCAATTAAAAATCCAAAATGATAAGTATGTTAAGGGGAAAAAAGGGTTACAGGTATAGAATAGGGCTCCTCAGAAACCAAAGTGATAATTTCAGTATGTGTTGAGCCAAAGGAGATGGGTAAAGATCTCAATTAATATTTATCTTCTGTTTTTGCTGCAGAGAAACAGAAACCTGGGATTTTGGGACATTTAATGGAGAACAGTCCAGGAGGAGCTGGAAATCCTAAAATGTATGAAGTTAGATTAATCTCCTGGGCCTGATCAGATATATCCAAGGACACTGTGCTAAAAGACGCTGACTCTAAATGTCACAGGCGATAGGAGGGTTAAGAGCTGGAGATTTTCTGACTGGCAATAACAAAGTCTTTATCTCCCCACTCCTCACCCTCCACTCACCCCCCTCAAAAAGATTGTTAAAACATAATAACGTTTTAATAGCTATAAGATCTTTAATAGCTCATTTTATTTTGTATTATTGCAAGCTAAAAGTACAGTGTTTTATAGTTTAATAGAATATCATTGCACAAGTGACATTGAAGCATTTGCTTATCAATTACCGGCGGCCTCCCACTGTGAAACTAGCAGCTGTGTTCAGAAGAGACATTGGCGTCCGATCACTGTCGGGAGGTTACAGAGAAACAGTTGTTTTTCCCCAGTCTTTATATTCTAAGACAGCTTTTTTTCCTGCGAATGATCAGCAAAGTATTTTCTAAGGGTTCTCCGGATCCCCATCGAAATTAAGTTATAACCGTTTCGATCGCGCAATGCAAATTGTGTTCTCTAATTCACCAATCACCGGATATGCAATTCGCGCGATGGAGAGGCACGCAATAACAGAACTAATCAGGAGGTCTGGTCCGCACGGTACTCTGGAGCCCAACCGACTCCCTTCTCAGTATTTGGAGGAACATCACCTCATATTTCGCTTGTTTAAGAAAGAACTGCAGATGCTAGAAAAATCAAGGGGTAGGTAAAAAAATGCTGCAGACCCGAAACTTTCCCTATTCCTTCTCTCCATAGATGCTGCCTCACCCGCTGAGTATCTCCAGCATTTTTTGTCTACCTTCATATTTCGCTTGGGCAACTTTCATTCCAGCGGTATGAATATTGACTTCTATAACTTCAAGTAACGGTTGCTTCCCCTCTCTCTCCATCCCTCCCCCATCCTAGTTCTCCGACTAGTTTCACTTTCCTCCTGATTAAATTTTACAAGTGCATGCCTCGTTGTTAACTTCCCCTCAGTTAACATTGATCCATTCTACATTGTCCTTGACCACCGACTCCTTGATCTCTCGTTTTCACACCTGACCCTTTCACGTCTCTCTGTCTCCCTCTCCCCTGATTCTCAGTCTGAAGAAGGGTCTCGACCCGATACATCACCCATCCTTTCCCTCCAGTGGTGCTGCCTGTCCCGCTGAGTTACTCCAGCATTTTGTGTCTACCTTCAGTCTTTCTTCATTGCGTTTGCAGAATCCTTTCGCCGGCTCCCACACTCATTGTGAATAGTATTTGCTTCGTGTCTCTCAGTAGTTTTCATTCAAGTAAAAGCAACCTGGATACGAAAGGCAACGTGTCCGGTGAATAGCAATTTTTTTTTTTACATTGTGGGGGTGTAGGGAGCAAAATGAAAATTACAATGTGTGTTAAACATTCTGTTGATCATCGCTTCACTGGGAGATTTGGTTAATTGCAAAGAGATTTTTAAAATAGCTCGGTCACATAGCATCATTGATGAAAGTGTCTGACATGGTTGAGCACGTAAAACTGGAATAACTCTTCTCACCGCATATCCCGACCCTCTCTCCCGGAGATGTGTCGGAACTCCGTGGATTTAAAGCACCTCCTTCGCTCCGATTGGTACATGTCGGGATGACTCGATGCTAAGTGGCCTCCCGTCTGAAGCTATAAGAAGCTATTTCGGCGGAGACTGGCGCTCAATGAGTAAGGTGGGCGAGGGATCAATGAATGAATGAATAAATAGATGATAGAGGCTTGCTGATCACATACAGCTCGCCGCCTGCAGCGAAGGACAGGGAGATTTAAGCGAGAACCCAGCCGGCAGAATAAGCCAAAGACAGACAGACAGACACAAAAGACTGGAGTAACTCGGTGGGTCAGGCAGCTTCTCTGGAGCAAAGGAATAGGCGAGGTTACGGCTCGAGACCCTTCTTCAGACCAGCCGATGGTTTAAAGGACGTGCGCTGGCGTTGCAAGCGAGGCGAGGCGTGGAGACTGCAGCGAGCAACAGGTCAGCTATCTGTGAGCCATGAAGTACTCGCTATCACTGAACGGGAGCGATGGGTGGCAAGTGCTATCAAACAACACGGAGCCCGTGGAAAGCCTCGGGCTGTCCGAGAGGGACGAAGGGCTGGCCAGAGTCGAGATTGCTGTGCTGGGGACCATCTTCGTGACGGCCACGGTGGGGAACACGGTGCTCATCAGCGTCCTGTGGAATAGGAGGAAGAGGATGTCCCGCATGTCTGTCTTCGTCATGCACCTGAGCATCGCCGATCTGGTGGTGGCCCTCTTCCAGGTGCTCCCGCAGCTCATCTGGGACATCACGGAGATATTCATGGGGCCGGACGTGCTGTGTAGGATGGTGACTTATCTGCAGCTGGTGGGAATGTTCGCCTCCACTTACATGGTGGTGGCCATGACTGTAGACCGGTTCCAAGCGGTCTGTTACCCCATGGTGACCTTCCGCAAGAAGAAGGCTTATTGGAACGCGGCCATCTGCACCAGTTGGGTCTTGTCGCTCATCCTGAGTGTCCCTCAGGTCTTCATCTTCTCCAAGAAAGAGTTGCAGTGCTGGGCGGAGTTCATCCAACCCTGGGGGCTCAAGGCTTATGTCACCTGGATCTTCACCGTCATTTTCTTCATCCCCACCGTCGTGCTGACCACTTGCCAGGTCAAAATCTGCAGGGTCATCCGACTGAACATTTACGCCAAGACTCACCAGCACCCGGAGACGACCAAGAACCAGACGGTGCACTCGAGAGCCAGCAACATCAACTGCATCTCGAAAGCAATGAACAAGACGGTGAAAATGGCAGTGGTCACGGTGCTTGCCTATGTGTTGTGCTGGACACCTTACTTTGCAGTGCAGCTGTGGACCGCTTGGTATCCCAGCGACATCAGCCAGGGTGAGTCCGACACCACTTCCTCAATAGCCAACTTCACTAAAATATCCCCACATCCCCTCTGCTGAAGCCAAGGTACACGGGAACATGTGTAGGGAGGAATTGTAGATGCTGATTTATACCGAAGACGGACGCAAAGTTCTGGAGCAACTCAACGGGTCAGGCTGCATCTGTGGAGAAAAAGGATGGGTGGTGACATTTCAGGTCGGAAATCATCTTCAGACTCATGGGTGACGTTTCTTGTCCTTTCCCTTCTTCAGAATCACGAAACACCACCCATCCCTTTTTTTCACAGAGATGCCGTCTGACCCGCTGAGTTACTCCAGCATTTTGTGTACACGAGAACATAATAGATGCAGAAATAAACCATTCGGCCCTTCGAGCCTGCTCCTCCATTCAATGCGATCATGGCTAATCTACAACAGCTACCACACCATCGCCCCATATCCTCATATCCCTTAATAAGCAGGAACCTGCCAGTCTCCGTTTTCCATCCTGTATTATTCCAAGTGCTTCTCTTAAAAATGTTCTCAAATGATTCCAATTACAAGATAAAATAAGTGAATGCAGTTCTGGAACTATCTTTATTGGCGTAGCAGTCGACCTACTACGGCGCCAGAGACCCGGTTGGATGCTGACTACAGGCGCTGTCTGCATGCAGTTAGTACGCTCTGCCCGTGACCTGCGTGGGTTTTCTCCGAGATTTATCTCCTCGCACAAAGACGTTTGGAGGCTAATTGGCTTGGTCCCTAGTGCGTGTAGGGTAGTGTACGGGGATCTCTGGTCGATGCGGACTCGGTGGGCCGAAGGACTGTTTCCGCGCTGTGTCACTGGTATAATTAATCGTGCCCTCTTTCATGCCCCCCCGGGGCTTGAAGCGATTTACAGTGAATTCATTGAATTACAATGGATTGCTAATGCATTTACATCAACGCTCCACAAATACTAACGTGCAAAGCACCAGACAGTTGATATTAGGGGTTAACCTCGGGACACTTCTTTGGGCAGGGCAGGGCAGGGCAGTGAGGATTTTTTTATTTTTTTAATAGCTCCAATTGTTCAATTGGATCTTTGACATGCATCACTTTTTAGCACAGACAAATAGATGTAGGAGTAGGCCATTCGACTCTGCCAGCCAGCACCGCCATTCAATATCATCATGGCTGATCATCTAAAACCAGTGCCCCCTTCCTGCTTTTTCCACACATCCCTTGATTCCTTTAGCCCCAAGAGCTAAATCTAACTTTATCTTGAGAGTTGTTGAGTCTTGCGTCTCATTCAAAAGACAGAAACGCACACAATATCAGCAGCAGGCCATTCGGCCCTTCCAACCTGCTGTGAGGACCGGTCATTCACATTCAGTCCTTGCCCTGCGCCCCCCCCCCCTCATCCCTCATCAATGCACCCTTGAGAATTACGTCGAACTCATTCTTGAAGACACGAGTCTGAAGAAGGGACTCGACCCGAAACGTCAACTATAGTGCCACGTAAGGGCACTGGGTCATTGGGCTTGACGCACGGAGCCACTCAATCCATCTGGAGGACATCCATGACTTTCGGCATATGTGATTAATGCAAGAATCGCGTACTTTCCTACCAGTTAAAAACTGCCAAGATGTTGAATTTTTGCGCTGTAAAAAATCGTGGAAGTCGGGGTAAGCGTGACCCAACTTCAGAATTCCAAAAGTGAAGCGAAATGAAGGTAAAGGGAAGCGAGAGCTGAAGGGACAACAGCAGCTAAAGTGCTTGGCGAACATTGGCCGTGCAGATATCGGAATTGAAAATATTGGGCATTGTCGCGTTTGCTCATTGCATTTCATCAACAGTAAGGCATTATTTGTGTTTTTTTCTTTCCCTTGGTATCTAAAAAGTCTCAGAAGTGATAAATCTGGCTATAAATTTTGCTTCAGAGGCGCTTTCTTTTTGCATGTAAAAACCCACTTGAGAACCACGGGCGATTAAAAAAAGTTCACAGCCAGATTTATCACTTCTGAAACCATTTAGATGCCAAAGGAATCAAGAAAAAACACTAATAATGCTTTAGTTGGTGAAATGCTGTGAGCAAACGGCCAATGTTCGCCAAGCACTCTGGCTGTTGTTGTCCCTTCAGCTCTCGCTTCTAACTGCCGTCATTTCTCCTCACTGTTGGAATTCTGAAGTAGGCTAAATGTCTCTCACGCTTAGCCCGATTTCCATAATTATTTACAGCACAAAAATTGACAATTTCGGCGATCGGGTTTTAACGGGCCCGCAACGCTGGAAACATTGGTCAGTGCTAACCTGCAGTTCACCGCGTGTACTCCACCTGGCGTAGCGCGGCAACAGGACGGGCCATGGGTCGTGAAACCTCCCTATTCCTTTTCTCCAGAGATGCTGCCTGACCCGCTGAGTTACTCCAGCTTTTTGTGTTTATATTGAATACACCCAATGCCTTGACTTCCACCGCCTTCTGTGGAAGAGAAGCCCACGGGTCCACCACTCTCTGGATGAAGAATTTCTGCTGCATTCTCCTTTGACCTGGAGGACACCTCTGACAATGTGGAGGTTCACCCTACAAACAACTAACAATGGCCTGCTTCCTTTCTCATCGTTACTTTTTTGCATATCTTTCACTCGTTGTTCTTTATCTCTCTACATCACCGTCTATATCCCTTATTGGTTTCCCTTATCCCTAGCCAGTCTGAAGAATGGTCTCTACCTGAAACGTTACCCATTCCTTATCTCCAGAGATGCTGCCTGTCCCGCTGAGTTACTCCAGCTTTTGTATCCATCTTCTGACACATTGGCTTTCTCTCGCAGCCTAACTGATGCGCTTTTGTTTCAGGGAACATAAGACTGTCTGAATAAGTTATTTCACGCAAATATTCCAATTCAGTAATCTGATAATTGTACCATAATATATTTCTCCTCGTTATAGCAAAATCTACCCCCTAATTAGAACACCTTTAAAATGCTGATCGTACAAGACGCGGTTGGAAAAGGAAATACGGTTGAATCTTAATAAATCCCAGAAGTTACGCAACGACTCACGCAAGTCTTATTTTTACACCGTTTGTGAGAATTTGAACATATCACTGGTTGCGCCTTGATCTGACGCCTCTATTTAAAATTAAATGAAAATGAATGAATAACAAACTCCACCGTGTAATTATATTAAACATGCGCTTGGGGAGTTGGAATGCAAAAGGGATACATGCCTCTCAGTCTGTTGATTCAATTGCTGTGTGAGTTACGATGCCGGCAAGGACACTTGCATCCTGGCGCCGTGAGTTTCACATCCTGCAAAACGGGATGCGAGGTGTTTTTGGACAAGATCGGAAATGCCATGGAAAGGAATGCGATCCACTTACCTGACCCAATGCTGTTCCGGTGTTCAAAGTGCTCGCCATACCACTGTTGGGTGGATCTAAGATAGACACAAAGTGCTGGAATAACTCAGCTGGTCAGGCAGCCTGGAGAAGGGTCTGGACCCAAAACGTAATCTACAGTATTCATTTTCTCCAGAGATGCTGCCTGTCCCGCTGAGTCACTCCATCTATTTGTGTCTATCTTCGGTTTAAACTAGCATCTGCAGTTCCTCCCTAAGTATCTTAGTTTAGTTTTGAGATACAGCGCGGAAACAGGCCCTTCGGCCCATCGAACCCGCGCCGACCAGCGATCGCCCCACTATCCTACACACGAGGGTCAATTTACAATTTTACCGAGGCCAATTAACCTACAAACCTGTACACCTTTGGAGCACGGGAAGCAACCGGAGAACCCGGAGAAAACCCACGCGGTCACAGGGAAAACGTACAGCAAGTACTTCACCTCCCCACCCCCTACTTTCAGTCTGAAGAAGTTGCTCCGATCCGAAACGTCACCCATCCCTTTCCTCCAGAGATGCTGCCAGACCCGCTGAGTTACTCCAGCACTTTGTGTCTCTCCACCGTCCTCCCCAGGAGACAGGGAGAGCTCGCCTGTTGACCCAGCGGCGAGGGTGATCAGTGGTTTATATCTTGAAGTTCAGAGCCTTATTGGCAAAGATAGGTGACCCTCCCAATTTGGACATCGGAATAGTCTTCCTCTGCCAACTGCAAATTCAATACGCAGCCACCTTGAACCCAGAATAGAGGAGTCAAGTGTTTTATTGTCATATGTCCCGGACGGGACAATGAAATTCTTACTTGCTGCAGCACAACAGAATATGTAAACATTGTATATAATGAAAAAAGAGAAAAAGTTCAATAAATAACAGAAATAGTGCAAATAACAAATAATAATATAGTATTTTGCAGTTCAGAGCTCATAGCTTATTCATTGTGTTTAATAGCCTGATGGCTGTGGGGAAGAGGCTGTTCCTGAACCTGGATGTCACAGTCTTCAGGCTCCTGAACCTTTTTCCTGATGGCAGTGATGAGATAAGTGTGTGGCCAGGATGGTGTGGGTCCATGATGATTTTGGCTGCCCTTTTAAGGCAACGACTGCGATAGATCCCTTCGATGGTGGGGAGGTCAAAGCCAGTGATGGACTGGGCAGTGGTCACAACTTTTCGTAGTCTTTTTCCGCTCCTGGACATTCAATTTGCTAAACCAGGCCACGATGCAACCAGTCACAATGCTCTCTAGCGTGCACCTGTAGAAGTTTAGGAGTATCCTCTTCTACATGCCGAAGCTCCGTAATCTTCTCAGGAAGTAGAGTCGCTGATGTGCCTTCTTTACAATTGCATCGGTGTGCTGAATCCAGGAAAGATCTTCTGATATATGAATGTCCAGCAATTTGAAGTTATTGACCCTCTCCACCATCGTCCCGTTGGTATAAACAGGATTGTGGGTCCCCATCCTTCCCCTACTAAAGTCCACAATCAGTTCCTTGGTCTCACTGATGTTGAGAGCAAGGTTGTTGTGCTGGCACCACTTGGTCAGTCGGTCTACCTCACTTCTATAGTCCGACTCGCCCCATCTGTGACTCGTCCAATCACAGCGGCATCATTGGCGAACTTGATGATGGAGTTCGCACTCTGACCGGCTACACAGTCATGGGTATAGAGTGAGTACAGCAGGGGGCTGAGCACGTAGTCTTGAGGTGCTCCCGTATAATTGTTACTGAGGATGACGTGGTTCCTCAAATTCGAACAGACTGTGGTCTGTGGATGAGGAAGTCGAGGATTCAATTGCAGAGGGATCGCAGAGGCCCAGTTCCGAGAGCTTGGTAACCAATAGATTTTGTGTTTGATATACAAGGAATAAGAAAGTACAAATGCTGATACTCCAGCACTTTGTGTCCTTTTGCGTAACTCCAGGGGCAGAAAACCCAGGGGGGGCCAGAGGGGACACGTTTCTCCCCCCCATGTTTTGAGAGGTGGGGGACATCCCCCCCCCCCCCCAAGTTTTTGTCATCCGGATTTTAAAATCACCACTTTACGCGAGACAGTGGAGGTGGGACTGCTGATCGAGGGCACCGATTGGACGAGAGAGACATCGGTCAGCAGGCAATGGGGGTGGGACATGATGATTCAGCGTGGTGATTGGAGGAGGGAGGAGTGGGGATGGGACTGAGGATAGAGTGCGGTGATCAGAGGAGGGAGACGTGGCACAGACCTGCGCCTCATCCGCAGCCAGGATCAATCCCGGCCGGCTCTCCGGCGCAGTCCTGTCCCCACCCGAGTGCCCCCCTCCCCCGCACGGGTGGCCAGAGAGGTCGTGATTCAGACGCGAGCTGTACCAGGCCCACAGCCAGCGCGGAAATGCAGCGCTAAACCCAGCTCACTCTGCCTGTCCCGCCAGGTTAACATGGATAGGTGATGCTTTGGGTGGAGACCCTTCAGACTGATTGCATGATTGTAGGGATTATCTATCCTTTACCACTATCTCCACCATCAACACCGCCGAGCCTATCACAAACTCTTGTGCTAAAGAAGGAACTGCAGATGCTGGAAAATCGAGGGTACACAAAATGCTGGAGAAACTCAGCGGGTGCAACAGCATCTATGGAGCGAAGGAGATAGGCAAGTCTTCAGACTGATGGGGGGTGGGGGGGGGGGAGGGGGGGGAAGAAAGGCAAAAGGAGGAGCCTGAGGGCTGAGGGAGAGGTGGGAAGGGGAGGAGTCAGCAAGGGTTAACAGGATTGAGAGAATTTGATGTTCATGCCAAGAGGATGCAGACTCCCCAAGCGGAATACGAGGTGCTGTTCCTCCAATTTGCGGTGTTGCTCAATCTAGCCCAGGACAGAGAGGACGGACACGGAATGGGAGGGGGTGTTGAAGTGCTGAGCCACCGGGAGGTCAGGTTGGTTAATGCGGACCGAGCGGAGGTGTTCGGCGAAACAATCACCAAGCCTCCGCTTGGTCTCACCGATGTAGATCAGCTGGCATCTAGAGCAACAGATGCAATAGATGAGGTTGGAGGAGGTGCAGGTGAACCTCTGTCGGACCTGGAATGACTGCTTGGGTCCTTGAATGGAATGGAGGGGGGAGGTAAAGCGACAAGTGTAGTATCTCTTGCGGTTGCAAGGGAAAGTGCCCGGGGAAGGGGTGGAGCGGAAGGGAAGAATTGACAAGGGAGTTGCGGAGGGAGCGGTCTTTTCGGAAGGCAGACCGGGGGGGGGGGGGGGGGGGGAGATGGGAAGATGTGGCGAGTGGTGGGGTCACGTTGGAGGTGGCGAAACTGGCGGAGGACTATGTGTTGTATGTGCCGGCTGGTGGGTGAAAGGTGAGGACCAGGGGTACTCTGCCCTTGTTGCAAGTGGGTGGGATGGGGAGAGAGGGCAGTGTTACTGAGTATGGAGCAGACCCTGGTGCGAGCCTCATCTATAGTGGGGGGGGGGGGGGAAATCCCCGTTCCCTGAAGAATGAGAACATCTGTGGTGCCCTGGGAGCAGATGCGGCGTAGACAGAGGAATTGGGAATAGGGGATGGAGTCCTTACAGGAAGCAGAGTGGGAGGAAGAGTAGTCCAGATAGCCGTGAGAGTCAGTGGTATCACACACTCTTTCCTGGTTTCTACCTTTACAATACAGCAATTGCTTGAATCGCCCAAATAGGCACCCTTCATTAAAGGGCAGCTGGATTGAAAGTCTGAAGAAGGGCCTCGACCCAAAATGTCGCCTATTCCTTTTTTCCCCCCAGAGATGCTGCCTGACCCGCTGAGTTACTCCAGCATTGTGTCTCTCTGCAACTAGATTGAGATGGGACAGTGTGAGGGAACTAGTTTCTTCACAAAGGCTTGGCGCTGTGTTATTATCGCGCTATATTAGAATTAATCTATCAACTCCCCATTCCTGCTCCTTTGGAAGCGCGTACCACTCAGCTGATGTGTGCCAAGTTTCAACCTTCACTTATTCAAGTTTCAAACACATGGATGGGAGACGTTTCAGGTTAAGATATTTTATAGTGATTTTGCAGAAGGGGTGGAGGGGGGGGGTTGGAAGAGATGCCACACTTTGTCCCACTCTCCCCTCTTCCATCCCCTACACCCTACAATCAGTCTGAAGAAGGATCTCGACCCAAAACATCACCTACCCATGTTCTCCAGAGATGCTGCCTCACCTGTTGAGTTACTGCAGCACTTTGTGTATTAATTGGCATTTGTAATTTGAGTAATAGAGCATGGAAACAAGCCAATTGGCCCAACTTACCCACACCGACCAACATGTCCTATATACACTTGTCGCACCCGCTTGCATTTGGTCCATATCCCTCCAAACTCCAAGATAGACACAAAATGCTGGAATAAATCAGCATCTCTGGAGGATAGGAATAGAAAACGTTTCGGGTCAGAACAACGTCTTCAGACCTAAACGTATCCTATTCATGCACCTATCTAAATGTTTCTTAAATGTTGCGATAGTTCATTTTTTCTGCAGATATCAAAAGCACGCCTTCAAAAACGTGCCCATGCGCCTAATCAGAGTTTCACTGCACTGTGCTCAGTCTCAGGTTTCTCACGAAGTGACATTAGAATTCAGGTCCACGAAAATACACCCCGACCGAGTTGGCTGACGTAACGACGGCGATCACCACTCTTGTGTTCTCTGTCCACAGGCGCCGTTTTCACCATTATCATGCTTCTGGGGAATTTGAACAGTTGCACCAATCCCTGGATATACATGTACTTCTGCGGACAAATCCCACGCTGCACCAAACGCGAACCAAGGAGTTCAGTGCAAAAGGAATCCGCCACCACGGCCAGCGTTAACCTGGGAGACAAGGAGGTTGGATATGCCTTTACAGCGGTTTAAGACGGCAGAACAGATGCTTACAGCAATTTAGCAACACGGAATTAAGAATCATTGAAATCCAAAACTTGAATTCAGTAATGTCGCTTTCCCACTAAATCGTTCCTTCTTTCAGGATCTATTCAAGCATTTCTTTTAAATATAGGCTACAATTATCTGTATTTATAAGATTATCTGCATGAATTTGCTGATCTGAAGAAGGGTCCCAACCCAAAACGTCACCCACCCTTTTTCTCCAGAGATGCTGCCTGCCTGACCTGCTGAGTTACTCCTGCACTTTGTGTCTATCTTTGGTATAAACCAGCATCTGCAGTTCCTTGTTTCTAAACTTATCTTTGATCAGCAAAGCAACAATTAGCACTAGGGAGAAGGCGGGAGGATGGAGTTGAGAGGGAAAGATAGATCAGCCATGATTGGATGGCTGCAGTAGACTCGATGGGCCGAATGGGCTAATTCTGCTCCTATGACTCATGAACATTCAACATCATAATCATAATTTATTAGCCAAGTATATTTGGCAACATACAAGGAATTTCATTTGCTATACAGTCATCATACCAACAATAAGCAACCAAACACACTGAAATACATTTTAACATGAACATCCACCACAGTGACTCCTCCGCATTCCTCACTGTGATGGAAGGTGAAAAAAAGGTCAATCTCCCCCTTCTTTGTCCTTCAGTGGTTGGGGGGCCTCCAACCTTCCGTTGACGGGACGATCTTACTCCCGCATTAAGCGGTGGGCCTTCCTCGTCGGGTCCATCAAGTTCCTGCATCGGAGTGGGGGGGGGGGGGGGAATCTCAGCTCCCCCGTGGTCTTGAGGTCATCGGTTGCCAGATTTTATTCTGGCCTTGTCTCACCTCCAGTCTATTCCATCCCCACCACTTTTCGTCTCAAGCTGGGTTCCGAACCGAAACATCACCTATTCTTTTTCTCCATAGGTGCAGCCCGAGTTACTCCAGCACTTTGTGCCTGTCATCCAACATGTTCTATTCTCCCTATTGATTTACATTACACATTATGGAGATTATTTCATGAAAAGGAAAGTTGGGATTTGGTATACAGACAGAAAACGCTATAAACATTCGGTAGGTCACAATTAGACTGCCTGGTGAGCGAACTAGAGTTAGTTTCAGGTGAATAATCTTCAGTCAGAACCGGTAAAGGTTACAAATGTAACAAATTCAGAGTTACAGAGAATGGGGAAATGGGCAGCGGGGCAAATGGAAGGGTCTGTGAAAAAAGGGCAGACCAGAGAAGATTGAATTACATGTGTGGTGGTCAAGACGAAACAAGAAACTGCAGATGCTAGAATCATGAGCAAAACAATGCTGGAGGACCTCAATGAGTCAGGCAGCAACTGTGGATGGAATGGCTGTGTTCTGGGTCTTAAGATTCCTAGTGACAGTACTGGCTAAAATAAAGTGATAAAGGCTACTGGGCAACCAAAGGTATGTCCACGAGTGGTGCAAGTAAAAGAGGACAAATAGAATTTAAAGGAGAGAGCGCAATAAACACCGGAGATATGGAATACAATGGTCTGAAACGCATGAATTTGAAGTTGAGAGCAACATGCTGTGATGTCCCAGTGATATGATCCTGTTCCTTGATCTCACCTTGGGCTTCATTGGAACCCAAAGACAGGAAGATCTAAATGAGATTGGGAAGGAGAAACCTCATGCCACCCTTACAGACCGAACACGGGTGTTGTGCACATAAGCCGTGTTGAACGCATAAAAAGTAATTTGTCCGACATAGGGATTAAACTGGAAATGTTAACTTCTCACAATTTATTCCACGTTCATTGAGATTAGGGTTGATAGAGCGAGAGACTGGGCTACTTTAACCATGCACAAGTTTGTTGCCTAACAGCAAGTAAGCTTTCTCCTAAACATCCTGACATTGTGCCTCGTGTTTATGCTCACAGATATCAAACTCTTTTTCCACTTTTAGTCTTGTATCTACTGGAGTAAAATTGCCAAAGACTATCAAATTATGCATGATTTTAAAATATGCATGGAACATTGCACTGGAAATTGGTTTCGTATGCAGACAAAGCTAACAACTGACTTTCCACTCAAGTGTAAAGACTCTACACAGTTGAATGCCTGATATTCGGATATTCATTTATTAGGCCAGAATTTACCATAAAAAATAATGATGAGACTATTAGCATTCATCAATATTTCAATACAAATCAATGTGCATGTGACGGCAGATTAGTTTATTTTTAAATCATTAAGATACCACTCAAGAAAGTGCCAAATTTTAGCTTCAAAAAGGCACCATCCACTTAAATGCCAAAGTAGAACCAAACTAATCCCACAAAAGTTAGGATGGTCCCTTCAGTTCAAGTACACTGGTTAAAGGCATCATGTCTTATTTGCTGCCAATCGCCCTACTGAAAACTATGCATGTCCTATTCTTCAAGTTTGAGTTGCCGTAGAACTTCAAAAAAACTTTTATTATCTATTGAACTTTGTTTCCTCTTAACCTGGTCCTCTTTCACTCTGATTGCAATGAACTCATGACTGCATCTTATACTTCTCACTTCAGACAGTGCGCTATTGATTTTGCAAAACTTCAGTCAATTTGGTGAAGGACATGTACTTATTTTCCCAGTTCTCCTTGATCCCAGTGCCCTGCAGAGGAGAAATCACACTATTTTGTTCCCTACTTTGTTACCTTTGAGCAATTTCATTGAAATTAAGTGGTCGAACTTAAAGTATGTTTGGTTCATTCTTTTTACAACATTTGAGCACGAGGGTCAAAACAAACATCGCACTGGGAACAATGTAAAAATGAACTATTTCTTTCCACCTTTAGTATGTACGATGAATCAATTTATCTCCAATTGAATATTAGTTATTTATTAATTATAACCATTAAACGTTCTGCTCCCTTAAATAACAACTGAATGATGCTCCAATTTAGCAAAATAATATGGTGTTTTCTTTTGGCAAAATACCACTGTCATTATGAAACAGCATTGTGATTATGATGAGCAGACTATGAACTTGCAATCAACTTGCTTGGCTTCATTGACGAACAATGATTAGGAAATATTGGAATAGGTGTGACAATTGGTTTATTTTTAAGCATGAAATTCTATTGTTGTGCTTATGTACAATCTTTGTCCATTTCAAGAGATTAAAAGTAGATTACATATGTGTAGATTGTGTATAATTGCACCTTCATTTTGCATTACATTGAATGAAAAGATTTCTTCATTAGTAGATCCTTGTAGCATTTTTGTTACATAGGTTTCAGGAATAATCTGCAGGTCATGCAAGAGGGGGGTATTTTAAGTTCCTCAGCTATCGACAAAGTCACAATGTGGATCTTAGATTGGTGTCAGGGAACCGGTTGTTATTATGCTATCTTGAATGTTTTCAAGATAGAGTTAGATTTAGCTCTTAATGCTAATGGAATCAAAGGATATGGGGAATAAGCAGGAACGGGGTATGGATTTTAGATGATCAGCCATTATCATATGGAAGGGCCGAATGGCCTACTCCTGCACCTATTTTCTGTGTTTCTATGTTTCGAGCAGGTTATGTTGCTCAGGTTAAGAAAACTTGGCAGGTTCTAAAGTGCCATCTTTTTGGGGATTTATCATCATGTAATTCGGTTTTACCCCCCAATGCATTCCTTGCAAGTGCAACAAGGCATCATCACTATTGACCAGACCAAGTCTCTGTTTAGACCAAAAACAAAAGTGTTGAAGGAACAGTGGGCCAAGCAGAACTGTGGAGGGAATGGACAGACCATGATTCAGGTTGGGACCCTTCTTCATTGAGTGCAAACATGAAACGCTACCTGTTCATTCTCTCCATAGATGCTGGCTGATCGGCTGAGATCCTCCAGCACTTCATCTTTTTGCTCAGGATTCAAGTATCTCAAGTTTCCATTGTCTCCAGGTCTGTTAAGGATTGGTTAACAGATATAATCACCACCTTGCTACACAACTTGGTCGCTGTGTACACTCACTACAAAGTACACTCACTACACTTACGATCGCTTATTGACAAATAATTTTACACAGGTTAAAAGTACTGTCTGGTTTACACAGATAAAATGGCACACATGAACAAAAAAATTAAATCATGTTAAAATATTTCAGCATTACATAAAACCAGGAAAGTCAAATTTTACAGTTGCTATTAAGTAACGTCTTAAAAAACAGGAACATTTTGATGCAACTATTTAGGTGGCTGGTGAAACTTCCCTTGAAATATTGAATACATATTAGTTCTCCATGTTCAAGGAGGGATGTGCTTCCATTGGAGGCAGTGCACGTCCAAAGAACAGCCCTGACCTGAAACATTGCCTATCCATTTCCTTCAGAGACTGAGAGGGAAATCATCCATGAATGAATGGCAGAGTAGACCGAATGATCCAAATGGCCTAAAACTCTGCTCCTATGATTTATGAACATGTGTTGCCCGACGCTAGCACCGTTCTAGCACCGTGTTTTGCAGTGGATAAGATGGTCATTCAGCAGAGTTCTGAAATTAATATAGGTGACCCAAGTGAAACATAATTCTCAGGGCGAAAGCTGAACGTTTTCCACTGTGGAGGAGTTAGAACTAGGAGATGGTTTTCAGAACAAAGGGTTATCCATTTCAGACAGAGATGAGAAGGAATTTCTTCACTCTTGTTGTTGTGGATCTTTGTCTGTATCCCAGAAAGTGACTGAACATAGTCAAGGTGGAGATTGCTAGAAGTTTGAAGTACAAAGGAGTCAGGTGATACAGGGAGAATGTGTCGAGACAAAGACTGGATCTTATTGAATAGTAAAGCGGGCCAATTGGCCTGCACCTCCTTTTTGCAACGTTATGTTCTTAACGAAAGATTTGGATTTAGAAGCAAATGTTCCAATTCGGGTGACCCATAGTTAATCAGAATGAAGTTTTTTTTTTTAAAACCTTATGAAGAGGAGTATTGCAGATGCTGGCAATCTGAAATAAAATACTTGAGAAACTCTGAGAAGGTTAGATAACAACTGAGAGAGAAACAGGATTATCAACCCGAAACATTAATGGCGATTCGCTCTCTGTAGATGACGCTGAGGATACAAAGTAGATCAGGCAGCAACGTTGTGAAACCGGAGAAATGGTATCACAGTTTCCACAAACAAACAGCACTGAAATAATAAGCCCGATTAATTTGTTTCAATAATGGGAATTGAGGGATAATTGTTCGCAAAGTTACCAGGGATAACTTCCCACCCAAGAAGACATAGACCCTCCGACTAAGGTTGCATGCAAAGGACAGCATGTCTAATAGTACAGCTCTGCATAGCAGAGTTATCCTGGAATCTTGCACTCAAGGTTTGTGGAGAATGACTTAAACCTGGAACCTCTGATCAAGACTTAAGAATGCTACCTAGTGAGTTACATCCAGCAGGGGCTCTTTGCTGCACTCTTATTATGAACACCCAATATTTATATTTAATAAAGTTATCACTGCCCCATATGTATTGAAACTAGGTTGATTAAGCACCGTAGTTCACAGGGAGCAGACTTTAATTGTAAGATCATTTTCCATTTGATATTAAAGCAATAAGATTGCCAATACAAAATAGTTTCAAAGCAATTTCACATCATATTAAAAAATAAATTTGTGGCCCAGGGGTCATTCCAGATTTCATTTTTTGGCATTTGAGAATGAGATGAAGTAATATTTTCTTTCAGACTGTTTGGCAACAAATTGAATCGGTAAACCTATCCATGAGAAGAATCAGAATGATTAATGGTGTCATAGATGGAAATGTTAATCAAAACCCATTTTTAAAAAAATGTCTGATTGCAATAACCCCGTCAATCATTTCAATGAAATCATACATCCATATTGCCCCTCTGTGTTCAATCAGCTCAGGAAAGGAGGAAAGCAAGTACTGAACATTTTCACTGCTGCCATCAGGTCCAGCACAAAACTGATGCAATAATTCTTATTTCCAAGACAAAGGTGCCAACAAGATCATGTTACTTACAGAGGATTCATCACACAGCAAATATGAAAAGTGCGGCCCTTTTCAAATACAGTAACATATTCAGCTTCAGTTTCCCAATATCCGCTTTTCATTGCAATGTGCAGAGACTGTAATTATTGATACTGGAAATCCATGACAGCCGTCATACGTGACTAGCTAACGCAAAGAAATGCGTCCGTAGTTTAGATTTAATCATCAAATTACAACATTGAATCAATAGCTTGTGGAGGTATAGAATTTCCAAGTATTTCTTCCAGTTGCATTGTAAATACAGCAAGGTTTTAATGTGACGTTTTAAACGGCGGGGAAGGGGCCCCAAGGTAAAAAATGTGCCTCTGGCTCTCGCAACTCGAGTGTAACTCTGAAAGGATTTTCATCAAGCACATGCTATGGTGACAAAAAAAACTGCAGATGCTTGAGAAGTGAAGTGAGAACAGAAAACACTGGAAATGCTCAGCAGGTCAGGCAGCATCTGTGGAAAGAGTTTCAAGCACTGTTTTCATTTTGCTCTTTCATGTTCTGGTTCTTAATTTTCAGCAGAAACATATATTATCCAGGGTCTTCTAATCTCAGGAGGCAGTCCAAAAAAACTTTTACCGCGTGTACCTGCACAGCAAGTGGAATAACAAAGAACTCATGTGAATGATGGTCGGTGTGGAGTTGGCGGTCTGAACCTGTTTCTATGCTGTACCTATCTAGCAATTAATCAATCAATGATTGTTGTCATTAAAACGATAGTACTTCTGAACATCTTGCAGAAGTGGGCAGCACGGTGGTGCAGACACTAGAGCCGCTGCCTCGTAGACCCAGGTTCAATCCTGACATTGGGTTTGGAATATGTGGCATTTGCATGTTTTCCCAGTGATCGTGGGTTTGCTCAGGATGCTCTGGTTTCTTCCCACACCCCAAAGACACGCGGGTGTGTAGGTCAATTAACCTCCTCTGCAAATTGCCCCAAATGCATAGGGAAAGTGGGACAATGTAGAACTAGTGTTAATGGGTGAACTATGATTGGCATGGACTTGGTGGGCCAAAGGGCCAGTTTCCAAACTGTACCTCTGAACTAAAGTGTTTGCAGTTTATATTTCAGGATATGTTAATTTCATGCAAGATTTAAATTTAGTATGTTAGCAGTCCCATATTAATTTTGCAGATTACCATGGCATCATCAAATTGAAAGCAATGCAGGTATGGAGGGAAAAACAGAAGGTGCAAGCAAAATGAGAGCAAGATTTTGCATTCAAGACTGAAGTACTGCCTCATCTGCGAAGCATCCCTCATTCACGGCAAAGCAAACAAGCGGATGCATTGGCAGGAAAGAAATTAAAGTTCTCTCCTGGATTATTCCCCTGGATCAGAATTAAAGAAGGAACTGCATTCATTTTAAAAGCATAAAAAACTGTGGATGATAGAAATCTGCAGTAAAAAGAGAAAATGCTAAAAGCTCTCAACAGGCTTGGCCATATCTGTGGTTAATGTTTCAGGTCAAAGATCCTTCATCACTACTGTGGCACAGCAGTAGAATTGATGCCTGACAGCGCCAGTGACCCAGGTTTGATCCCGACCACAGGTGCTGTCTGTCTGGCAGTTTTACGTTCTCTGAACACTTCCCCAGGTGCTCCCGTTTCCTCCCACACACCAAAGATGTACATATTTGTGGGTTAATTTGGCTTGGTAAAAAATTGTAAAATGTCCCCAGTGTGTAGGAAAGTGTTAGTGTACGAGGATCACTGGTCAGCGGGGATTCAGTGGGCCGAACGGCCTGTTTCCATGTTGCATCTCGAAACAAAACTAAAAATGGCTTTCCCTTTTCACAAGCTGACCTGCAGCCAGTTTCCAGTATTGTTGGTTTTAACTGCAGTAAAGTCTGATCTAATTGCCATGAGATGCTGATTTCTGCACTCAGCAGACGCCCGTTTTGTCATTTCATGGAACGTCACTCACTCTCAACTTTCATATTCTGATCACAAATTAGTCAAAATGAATATTGGAGAGGTGGCTGCAATTTTTAATCCAAACAAAAGTAACAAACTTTAATCTCTAAAATAACTTTAGATCATGACGAAGCCAAAAGGTTCTGACTTCTGCTGTAATTAGCAGCAAGTATGTGTTTCAACTATCTCTTTACATTTTATTATACACTAAAATGTCAGCAATTAGAATGCATAAGGGTGTCAGTTTTGCCATTCTCAAACTCCTGGCTTTTATTAAAGGCCATTTTTGTCACTCTTGTTGTACTGATGCATCAACAGGTAGCTCTGAGGACTACAGAAGCCAGTGAGATGGTAATTAATACCAGTCAGAGTGACAGGCCCTTTGACCCACAAAATCCACACAGACGGCTCGTTTTTACACCATTCCTATTCCACCCTCCCAACGACACTTCCTGGATTCTACAGCTCATCTGCTCACAAGGGGCAATTTAGAGTGAGCAATTAACTCAAACCAACCCACATATTTTGGGGATGTGGGAGGAAACAGTGGTGAATCTGTGGAATTCTCTGCCACAGAAGATAGGTGAGGCCAGTTCGTTGGCTATATTTAAGAGGGAGTTGGATGTGGCCCTTGTGGCTAATGGGATCAGGGGGAATAGTGTAAAAATGAGCCATCTGTGTGGATTTTGTAGGTCAAAGGTCCTGTCACTATGACTAGTATTAATTACCATCTCACGGGCTTCTGTAGTCCTCAGAGCTACCTGTTGATGCATCAGTACAACAAGAGTGACAAAAATGGCCTTTAATAAAAGAAGGCAGGTACAGGATACCGAGTTGGATGATCAGCCATGATCATATTGAATGGCGGTGCAGGCTCGAAGGGCCGAATGGCCTATACCTGCACCTATTTTCTATGTTACCACTAGATTGTAAGGAGAATGTGTAAACACCACACACACACACACACTGTATCAGATGTCAAGATTGAATCCAACACGCCTCCCCCCTCGCCTCCCACACACACCCCGTGTGTTCCCTAGAAAACCAGGGAGAATTCCCCGATGCCCATTCACGTTCTAGGAGCAGAATTAAGCCTTTACACACATCAAATATATCCCACAATTCAATCATTGTTATCTATCTTTTCCTCTCAACTCCATTCTTCTGCCTTTGCCCCATAACCCCTTACGCCCGCACTAATCAAGAATCTGTCAATCTCCACCTTAAGAATATCCATTGACTTGGTCTCCACAGCTGTCCGTGGTAATGAATTCCACAGATTCACCACCTTCCGACCAATGAAATTCCTTCTCATCTTCCTGCAAAAGGTATGTCCTTTTAATCTGAGGTCATGGCCTCTGGACCCAGACTCTCCCACTAGTCAAATCATCCTCTCCACATCCACTCTATCCTGGCCTTTCAATGTAGCCTGGTATCAGCAAACCGTGGAGCCCTGTAGTCCACAGATGCAGTATCCTTGCCTATGGAGGAATAGAGACTTTACAGTAGCCGGAGTATCCCAATAAAGATGAAAATACATGAGGCTGCAGCATTTAAAACCAGTGTTGCTCAACACTAACAAAACAGGCATGAACAATTTAGGGTGGGGTACAGCTTGTGAGAACATCTGCTGGAATAAATTAACCAGTGTTGGAGCTAGTATCTGAATTATTAGGTGTCAACTTTAGCTGATCTTCTTAAAAGCACATTGTCAACTATAGGATCACCAAGTCATACAGTAGAAAAAGGCCAAAGATAGACAGACACGAAGCACTGGAATAACTCAGCGGGTCAGGTAGCATCTCTGGAGAAAAAGGGTGGGCAACATTTCGAGTCAGAACCCTTCTTCAGACTGGGAAGAGGAGGAGAAATTCTTCAAAGTAAGCTTACCTTGAGGAGATTTTGCAGTGGAGCAGACATGTCTTTGAACAGACAAAGTTAAATCTTCAGTACAAACCAGCATCTGTAGTTCCTCCCTGCACAGTAGAATAAAAGCCCTTTACCCCATTAAATGCTGATTATCAAACATCCATCTACACTGCTCCCATATTATTCTCCTCACATTCCCATCAACCTACCCTCAATTTCCACAAGTCACCTACACACCAAGGGCAATTTACTGCAGCCAATTAACCTTCCAACCCACACGTCTTTGGGATGCGGCAGGTAACTGGAGCACCCCGGTGAAACCCACACAGTCACAGGCAGGACATGCAGACTTCTCCTTCATTAAAATACTTGAATTTAATTTCAGAAGAATATTTTCAAGTATTAAAGCATCTTCAACCTGAAGCACTGTTTACCTGCTGAGCAGCCACATTACCTGCTGCGTGCTTCCAACATTTTGTTTTTATTAACTTAAAAAAACATTAGTTTAAAAAAACCTGTTCCTCCCAGCTCACTATATAACTGTTAATTAGCTCAATTTATGAAGACTGGCAGGTTGTTGCCAATGATTTTAATTAGAACATTTGTCAGTTCTAATTAAGAAGAGCTAGATACTCATTGAAGCAAGGAGGGAATAGAGTGTTTCAAGCTAATGGCTGAGAATTCGCTGGAGATTTGAATACTAATGCTTTCGTTCTGTTTTATGATGTAAACACTTTATTATTAACATTGGTGGCTTCAGAAATGCCAACATTTCCTGGAACATTTCTGACAAACGTTTCTGTTTTGGAACTGTCATGCGGGTTTAATTTGATCAACATGAAGCAAACAAGTATATTGATTGAACTGATTGGAAGATACAACATGAAAACAGGATCTTTGGCCCATTGAGTCCATGCTGACCATCGATCACCCATTCTCACTAGTTCTATGTTATCCCACTTTTGCATCCGCTCTCTACACACCAGTGGCACTTTACTGAGGCCAATTAAGCTACAAACACCCACATCTTTGGAATGTGGGAGGAAACCTGTGTGGCTATAGGGAGAATGTGCAAACTCCACACAGACAGCACTCGAGGTTGTGATTGAACCCGCACCGCTGGCACTGTGAGGCAGCTGCTCGAAGGCAAACATCTGAAGGGCTGAGTAGCATCATACCATATCGATCTACAACCTATTTAAATTCACACAAATCCATTTGTACCTTTCTGGTGCCTTCAATGTATCAAAATACCCTGAGGGATATCACAGGTGTATCAAGAAACCAAACCTGACACTAAATCATTAGGGGTTACTAGGGCAAAAGTTTGGTTAAAGCATTGATCTGAAGAAACATGTTAATGGATGAGGGGGAGTAGAGAGGTGGAAAGGTTCAGGGAGAATTCAATAGATCAGATAGTGTTGTGTTTAGACTGAAAGCAGAACTGAAGGAAAATGCATGAATGCACTTCTAAAGAGTAAGCAGGCATGCAGCATATGCCAGGTAACATTTCACAGCAATGTTAATTTCTATTGTGGGACCCACGCCTTCATTCTCTGGGTAGTTTGATCACAATATTCTCCAGAGAAGTTTGATGTCGATTCGCATGCACTCTTTAAATAGGTTACGGTTTTTTCACCAGGATTATAAAAAATCGTAAGGCATCTGCAGAGACCTAAATCACTGTGAAATATTAACTGGTGCGTGCTTTCCGCTTAAGCTACGTCTTTGTAAGGGCAGTCATGCTTAGTCATACAGCCCTGCTTATTGTCTAAACACATCGGTTTAAGAGCCCATTCTCTTCAAATAAAACTGAGCAAAAGTGTCATCGGTGTTTCATTCCAGTAAACCAGCAATGTGCAAAATCCTATTGGAATAGTTAAGTGGATAATTTTGCCAAAATCTTAGTTTGGAGCTTATATTTTCTATTTGAGACATAAAAACAATATAAATTGAGGGCAAAAGGCTGCAGATCGATGGCTGAGAATTGCCCGAGTTAGCAACACCCTAGAAGACGTCTCAAAAATTAAAATACTTGAAGCCCTCCTATCTGCACCAGGTTAATAACTGCACCACTTATTCGTCCGTCCTAATGAAACAGTTTCACCACATTGTATTGCCCAAGGACTGGCTCTGTTGAACAGCGGAGAGGCAGAAAGTGCGGACAAGTAGTAGTGATTAGGGTCTTGAGAATCAGGGGGACAGATAGGCATTTTTGTGGATGTGAGGGAGACTGCAGGCTGCTGTGTTGGCACCGTGATGCCAGGGTCAAGAATGTCTTGGAGCAGGTTACGAACCTTCTGAAATTGAAGGGCGACTGGCCAGAGACTAATCCTATTTGGTACTAATGACGGACATAGGTCTGGAGAGAAATGTTGCTCCACAAAGGAAATTTAGGGAGTTTGAAATTTGAAAAACAGGACGGCTGGGGTTGGAATCGCAGGATTACTCCCTGTGTCACGTTCCAGTCAGTATAGAAATAAGAACAAAGGGCAGATGATTATATAGCTGAAGCTCTACTGCAGAAGGGAGGGATGAAGGTATGTGGATCATTGGAATCTCTTCTGGGAGAATGGTGACCTGTTGGAGAAAGGTAGGTCACACATGAACTGGAGGAGAACCAGCATCTTTGCGGGGAGATTATCTCGTGCCTAACTTGGAGAATGTGGACAGGTAAATGATTGATGTTTCTGTGGAGGAACCCTATGGCAACAGTGACCATAATTGGGTTATCTTCAAGTTAGTTTAGTTTATTTTAGTTTAGTTTAGTTTAGTTTGGAGATACAGCGTAGAAACCAGCCTTTTAGCCCAACGAGTTCTGGCCGACCAGCGATCCCTCGGGGTGGAAGTTTGCAACCTTCACATGGTCCGCCCTGTTTCAACTAATGCAATCAACTCGACGTGCACAAACAGAAGATCAAATAGAACAAGTTGTCCAACAACTTTAGGCTGTGCCCGTCACACGAAAGAAGAAGAAACGATCCTCGGATACTAGCACTATCCTACACACTAGAGACAATTTACAAATCTTAACCAAGCCAATTATTAACCTTAAAACCTATACTTCTCTGAAATGTAGGAGCAAACCAGAGAAAACCCACGCGGTCACAAGGAGAACATAAAACTCCGTACAGACAGCACCCATAGTCAGGATCGAACCCGGGTCTCTGGCGCTGTCAGGCAGCAATTCTACTGCTATGCCACTTTGCTGCCCATAATATAGAAAAAAATAAAGCTAGCCCTCGAGTTGAGACCCAAAATTGAAAGAAGGCGTGATTTGATAATGTAAGACAGGACCGAGCAAAGATAGGTTGGGAGCTGCTGCTAATGGAGTAAACAGCATCTGATAAACACGAGGCAATAGACAATAGACAATAGGTGCAGGAGTAGGCCATTCGGCCCTTCGAGCCAGCACCGCATTTAAATGGCATTTAAAAGCAAGACAATAAGGGTTCAGAGTCAGCATGTCTTTGTAAGAGTAAGAGGGAAGATTTCGAAAGTTTGATTACAGAAATGAAGCAAACTTATGTCAGTCATCGGAAATTGCTACTGAATGAGTACCTTCAAGTTTATTGGTGATACCGGAGAAAATAAAATGAAGAAGGCAAAAAGTGGCCACGAAAGAAACTTGGCTAGCTTGGAAACATTCGAGCTGTGGGGCATCTTGTCCACTAACTGTCCCACCCTTTATTTTATTTTATTAAAATACTTTTTTTGGTGGTGGGTGTATGGAACAAACTGCAAGAGGAGGTAGTTGAATGCTGGAGCTATCGCAACGTTTAAGAAACAGTTAGACAGGTACATGGATAGGACAGGTTTTGGAGGGATATGAACCAAACGCGGGCAGGTGGGACTAGTGTAGCTGGGACATGTTGGCCGGTGTGGGCAAGTTGGGCTGAAGGGCCTGTTTCCACACTCTATGACTTTTGAATTCATAACACTGAGAAATAAAATCCAGCATATGAATTATTCATTTCTTGAGCCTGAGAAATTGATTGGTGAAATGGTTTAGAAACTGGATTAGGAACTTAGAGTCTGGACTAGTGATCTAGAACCCGAGTTCAAATCCTACCATGACACCTGTGGAATTTAAATTCAGATACTCATTTGGGATTTTAAGGGGAAAAAACAGCCATTTCCTTCCACAGATGCTGCCTGACCCACTGAGTTCCTCCAGCAGTTTGTTTTTCACTCCGGATTCCAGTATCTGCAGTCTCTTGTGACCCCAGTGCCAGTGCTGACTTGATGGCAAGACTGCGATGTCACCAATGACTGTTTGACTGATTCATTTGACTCCTAAGTACAATTACCTGCAGAGCAATGCCAGTAATAACTACAAGCTCAGTCTCAAAAGTGAAAGAAACTCAATTAGAGCAGCATGCACATCTCGGGGAGAGGAAGGCAGAAATAGGCAAGGTTAGAATAAATGCGTGTATTAAGCTCCAACCTACTGAGATCAAGTCCATATTAAAATGGCACTTTGACAGCTAAATGTTATACAGTCATTCTCACTGTTTTGCTAACAAATGTACTGCTTACGCAATTCTCCTGGCAAACATTAATTATTTATGATGTTGAGAAATGAACAGTTGCTCCAGACCATTCCCCCCCTCCCCCCTGTTCAAGTCGGTCCGTGAACGCGTTTTCTCTTCAATATTCATTTTTAACCTTGTTGCACCAGCAGCAGCAGCTTCTCATTTAACCAACCCAACACAGCATTCACCCAAAATATCAAGGGACTGAGACCCATTGTTCCAAGTGGAGGGATGTTAGAACGAACTTCAGGACTCCAAATTTCCAGTAGTGGGGTCTGCTTGTCACAGGGACTCTTCTTCAGACACCAATACTGCATGTAGATTGCATTGCAATAACACCAATGGACTCCTGGGGCCTAACCTGCCACTTTCACCAGCTGCTTCGGGATGTGCTCAACAACAGTGGCTCCTCCTACATGAAAGGCAACAACAGCAATGTGTTTATGAGGAAGCGTTCATTCACAGAAGGTCACAAGGCGCTCCACAGACCTTTATCAAATGGAATTTGACACCAAACTACACAAGGAGAGATTGGGCATAAATTCAAGGTGTGTGTAGCACGGAAACAGGCCCTTCAGCCCATTGAGTCCATGCCAACCATCAACCACCATTTACACTAATATTACACTAATCCCACATTCTCAACATCTCAGCTGGGCAGATGGCTCAGGAGCTGGGTTATAAGGAGCTTATAATACTGAGAGCTGGGAGAGCTTTAGGCAGGGAATTCCATTGCTGAGGGTCCACAGCTGAAAACACATTTATTATGGGCACAGGAACTAAAATTTGGAAGTGCCCAGAGGTGAGTATTTTATGGAAAACAGAATGTATAATGACAGGAAATGTATTGCAACAATCAAGTCCAGAGGTAACACGTGTATATGAGAGATTCAGCAGCAAATAAGGCAAGATAGGGATGGAATTGAGACTTTAAACTTTAGATTTTAGAGATTAGGCATGCAAACAGGCTCTTTGGTCCACCAACGACAATTATCCTACACACTGGGGACCACACCATTGGCTGGACTAGCGGCAAGTGTATTTAAGCTACACGTCGGTTAACATAGGTGAGATAGGGATTGATTTTAGACTTTAGAGATGGAGGGGAAACAGACTCATTGCCCCACTGAGTCTGTGCTGACCAGCGGTCACCCCGTACACTAGGGACAAATTACAATTTTACGGGAGCCAACCTGTTTGTCTTTGGGACGTGGGAAGAAACCCGGAGCACCCGGACAAAACCCACACGGTCACAGGTAGAACGTACAAACTCCATGCAGACAGCACCGGTAGTAAAGATCGAACCTGGGTCTCTGACGCTGTAAGGCAGCAACTGAAGTGGAAGGCCAGGCTATTCTCACCAAGGTGAAATGAGCACCCCTCCCTGGGCCTACAAGGAACCCAGAGGCTTCCCCTGACACAGGCCAGGACAGCCTACACTAAAATTAATGACCTTTGCAAAGCACTTCCAATAGTGGGAATTCTTACTGGTGTCCCAGGTACAGCAGTTTCCTGCACCCAATGTTGGCCGGGTGTGTCATTCAACTTCTCCACTGGATATGCTTCGAAGCTTCACAATGCGGAGACAGAATTATTACACCTGCACGAGTCTGCCTTCTTCTTGTCTCCAGACGGACACCGTGTAGGAGCCAAACTCAACCCATCTATATAATTTATGCAGCTGATTGACAACTACTTTGCATTTCAAAAGAAAGATTCCTATTTGACAGGTTTTCCAAATTCCTCTTGACTCGAGGTTCCATTTTGTAATATTTTAATCAGCCTGCTTTGCTTCATGTCCGATTCAAGCTTCCATGCTTTCCGTAATCTTCGAAGTGAGTCTGGCTAAATCTCCCCTACAACTCGCACCAACGTCTACAGATGCGCCGTAGAAAGTATTTTATCGGAATGCCTCGCAGCATGGTTTGGGAACAATTCCATCCAAGACTGCAGGATATTGTAGAGAATTGTGGACGCAGCTCAGACCATCACACAACTAATCTCCTTCCATTGACTCCATCTACACCTCACAGGCCACCAGCATAATCGAAGGCAAGTCACACCCTGGCCACTCCCTCTTGTCCCCTCTCCCATCGGGCAAAAGTCATAGACATATGAAAACCCACACCTCCAGATTCAGGGACAATTTCTTCCCAGCTGTTAGCAGCCAACTGAACCATCCTGCCAACAACAAGAGAGCAGTCCTGAGCTATTTTATCTTGCACTAAACATTATTCAAGTCATTCCCTTTATAATGTATCTGTACACTGTGGATGGCCCAAATGTAATCATGTATTGTCTTTCCACTGACACGTTAGCATGCAACAAAAGCTTTTCACTCTACCTCGGTACACGTGACAAAAAACTAAACTCAAACTAAAACTCCCAAAAAAGTACAAGCTCTTTGGTTGATGATTAAAATAAAATGACCAAGTGCTATTGTGGATGTAGCTCAGTCCATCACATGGACCAGTCTCCCCACCAGTGACTTATGTACACTTCACGCTGCCTTGGAAAAGCAGCCAACATAATCAAAGGCTTGTGCTTCTCCAGTATTTCCCTTTTATCCACACTCCCTTTAGGCAGAAGATACTCAAGCTTGAAAGCACACACCCCCAGACTCAGTTTCTACCCCTCTTCATCAGGCTTCTGAACACTTTCCTTTTCCCTCCATGTACACTTCTGGCCAGATGCTTCTTTCAACTTCTCTGCTGGATTTGCTTCGAAGCTTCACAATACGGAGACAGAATTATTACAAGTGCACGAATCTGCCTTCTTCTTGTCTCCAGGTGGACATCCTGTAGGAGCCAAACTCAACCCAACTATATCATTTATTCAGCTGATTGACAACTACTTTGCATTTCAAAAGGAAGATACTGACAGTATTTGACACGTTTTTTGATTTTTTCTTGACTCAAGCTGCCATTTTGTAATATTTTAATCAGCCTGCTTTGTTTCATGTCTGATTCGAGCTTATAAACTTTCTGTAATCTTCAAAGTGAATCTGGCTAAACCTCCCCAATAATTCACCAACTTTTGCAGATGGGCCATTGAAAGCATTTTATCGGAATGCATCACAGCATGGTTTTGGAACAGCTCCATACAAGACCGGATGAAATTTCAGAGAATTGTGGACGCAGCCCAGACCATCACATAAACCAACCTCCCTTCCATTGACTCCATTTACACCTCACGCAAGGCCAGCAGCATAATCAAGGATCAGTCTCACCCTGCTTACTCCCTCGTCTCCCCATCGGGCAAAAGGTATAGAAGTGTAAAAATGCTCACCTCTAGATTCAAGGACAGTTTCTTCCCAGCTGGTGTCAGGCAACTGAACCATCCAACCAACAACTAGAGAGCAGCCCTGATCTCCTATCTACCTCACTGGAGATCCTCGGACTATCTTTGATCAGACTTGATTGGACTTTATCTTGCACTAAATATTATTCATGTTTTTCTGTACAACAGGTAGTGAGTGCAAAGAGTAAGATACAGCATGCAAAATACAGTGAAAAGCTCATGTTGCATGCTATCCAGTCAGCGGAAAGGCAATACATGATCGAGCCATCCGCAGTGTACAGATACATTATAAAGTGAAAAACATAAGCTTTTCACTGTACCGCGGTGGATGTGACAATAAACCAAACTCAAACTCCCCAAAAGTGCAAGCTCTGGTTAGTGAAACAGGCCCTTCGGCCCAACTTGCCCACACCGGCCAACAGTGTCCCAGCTACACTAGGCAGGTGGGACTAGTTTCACTGTTTCACACTGTATCCACACTATGACTATGACTCTAAACAATTCCAGACTCTAGTTCCTATTTAGTTTCCTATAAGGAGATCCATATCCCTCCAACTATTCCATGTACCTGTCTAATAGCCCTGTCCCACTGTACGAGTTCATTCAAAGAGTTCCCCCGAGTTTGCCCCGATTCGAACTCGGAGATTTATGGTACTGGCCGCTCGCAGGTACTCAAGGCTCTCGTGAACATTTTTCAACATGTTGAAAACTCTTCACGAGTCTTCCCGAGCTTACCTGCCGTTAGCGATTCTTCCCGAGTACCCGCCATTAGCGTTACAAGCCGCTTAGAAACATCCCCGAGCTCCGACGTACCCGCTACATTCATTCTACGTGCTTACCATGGGTTTGATTTTTTTTTTAAACTCGGAGAGAACACTTGAATGAACTCGTACAGCGGGACAGGGCTTTAACAGTTTCTTAAATGATGGGATAGTCCCAGTCTCACCTACCTCCTCTGGCAGCTTGTTCCATACACCCACCACCCTTTGTGTGAAAAAGTTACCCCTCGGATTCCTATTAAATCTTTTCACCTTCACCTTGAACCTAGGTCCTCCGGTCCTTGATTCCCCCACTCTGGGTAAGAGACTCTGTGCATCTACCCAATCACCGGAGGTGGGAATTTTATAGAAACAAATTGTATACCGATGGGAAATGTTTTGCAACAATCAAGTCCAAGGTAACACAGGTGTATATGAGAGATTCAGCAGCAAATAAGCTGGGATTGGGATTGACTATAGTATTTAAAGTTTAGAGTTTACTTTAGATTTTGAGATACACGGGTAAACAGAATCATCAGCCTACCGAGTCTGTGCCGACCAGCAATCACCCCGTACACTCGCACTTACCTCCACACTAAGAACAATTTACAATTTTCCATAAGCCAATTAAGCTACAAGCCTGTACGTCTTTGGAGTGTGGGAGGAAACCCGAGCACCTGGAGAAAACCCATGCGCTCAGGGGGAGAATGTACAAACTCTGTACAGCACCCATAGTTAGGATCGAACCGGGGTCTCTGGCGCTGTGAGGCAGCAACTCTTCCACTGCTTCCTCTGATGTACGGGCTTCAGAACAGCCTACACCATAAGGAATGATCTTCTCAGAGCCCTTACAATGTTGGGAATTCTTACTGGTGTCCCGGGTACAACACCCAATTGTGGCGGATGCTTCTGTCAACTTCTCCACTGGATTTGCTTTGAAGCTTCACAATGTGGAGACAGAATTATTACAAGTGCACAAGTCTGCCTTCTACTTGTCTCCAGATGAACATCGTGTGGGATGCCAAACTCAACCCAACTCTATCATTTATTCAGCTGATTGACACCTGCTTTTCACATCAAAAAATATATACATATTTGACAGGTCTTTTAAATTTTTCTTCACTCAAGGTGCCATTTTTTAATATTTTAATCAGCCTTCTTTGCTTCATTTCTGTAATCTTCAAAATTAATCTGGCTAAACTTCACAAAAAAGTTCTAGCTCTTGGGTTTATGATAAAATAAAATGAACAAGTACTATTGTGGAAGTAGTCCAGTCCACCGCACGTATCAGACTCCCCACCAGTGACTCCATCTACACTTCACGTTGCCTTGCAGCAGATACTCAAACTTGAATGCAAACACCACCCAGAATAGGGAACAGATTCTTCCTCTCTCTGGCTTCGGAACAGACTTTCCATAAGCTCGGGCACTGTCCAATTCACCTGTACCCAATTGCAGTCATTGAACTTTGTCTCTGGAACTGGTGAGGTACAATGCGGAGAGCTATATTTTGCACTGTATCTTTTCCATTGCTCTACCTGTTGTACTTGAGTGTGGAGTATAGTACTATCAGATTTAATTGAGCAGCATTCAAAACTAAACTTTTCACTGCACCTTCTTCTTCTTGTGAACGAAACATAAACCTAAGGAATAGGTTAGATCTCAAGCCAGGTTGTTTCTCTGTGTACCTCATTACGCATGATAATAAGTGCATTGAGCTATGAGTCATGTATTATCAATCAAAGAATTGCCATAGTTTAATAACCCTCAGTATATAAGTAACCACTAGGAGGTCAATCAAAGTTTAAATTGACAAAACAGATGAAAGGCAGTATGGAGATACTGCATAAAACTTGTAACTATATAAACAAGATCTCTTCTTATTAACCCTGATAATGTGCATACACTGAAGGTTTGGGTTTGAGCTACAAACCTAAAACAGAAAAACGTAAGTAAAAAAACTTCACCCACATTTTCATCCACACTGATACAATCACACATTTAACTATGCTGGAGACAGGTAACTTTCAATGTGATTTATGCACAGCCACCAGCAAGTCTGCAGACAGAGTGGATGGCAAATTCAAAAAATTAATCACAGGCAGCTTCAAATTACAAAGCTTCGAGCATTGTTTGATTTCATTTAGTTTCTCCTTGGCCTCATCATGGAATGAGTGAGGACACCACAAAAAGCAGAAAGTGACTTTAAATGTTCCGTTCCGCACGTAACTATAATATCCTGTAGAAATGCTTGATTGCATAGTTATACACTTCCAACAAACGTCAATAGCAACAGCACAGAGGCATTGATTTGTGAGATTTGGAATGAGTCACAGTTGGTGTAATTGGAATCATCTCTCCATCACAGATGGCAGTCAGTGAGAATACCAAATCAAACCTTATTGTTATTTTCGACAATCCTGGAGGCAGTTGTTTCCACGTCAGTTGAAAGCTCAAAGCACTTATTTCTCTTTGCATTTTTAGGAAGTCAAGGAACGTGAAGAGTCTGTTCTGGTAATATATTAGATCATAACTGTTCAGTATAACTGAACTCCAGATGTCAATATGCAACCAGGTGAAGCAATGTTTCATCCTTCTGTAGCTTGGTTCCAATTTTAAAATGAACACATCATGACGCATCAAACACAACATCACTTGTTATCTCCACAACTTTGCTGCAGTCCTGGACTTCTATGTGTCCCGAATAATCTTCTCTCCACTCCTACTGGTCATGAATTCAGATGTCAAGGTTGGACTGTCTGAAGTCCAGCTCCCTAGATGACGTGGCCATCCAGTCCAAAGATCGAATGAGGCATAGAAATTGCAAATAATCTGGTTTAGCTTCAGGGAGTCAGCTGAGAGTCAAAGTCATAGTCATACAGCGTGTAAACATGTCCTTCGGTCTAACTTGCCCACACCAACCAACATGCTCCATTTACACTAGTCCCAACCTGCCTGCGTTTGGCCAATATCCTTCTAAACGTATCCTATCCGTGTATCTCCCAAATGTCTTTTAAATGTTGTGATAGTACCTGCCTCAACTACCTCCTCTAGCAGCTCATTCCATAAACCCACCACCCTTTGTATAAAAAAAGTTTCCCCTCAGGTTCCTATCTTCCTATTTGGTAGGAATGGGTAGATGGCAGCTTAGGTCTTCTCAATATTCATGAACAAATTTTTATGCACCATATGAGCGATTTTGATATGAGGATCAGTGGAGTTAATCTCATTTGACAGGTCTTGGACCTGAAATATAAACACAAAGTGCTGGAGTAACTCAGCAGGTCAGGCAGCATCTCTAGAGAAAAAGAATGGGTGACGTTTCGGCTCGCGACACTTCTTCGGACCTGAAATGTCACCCATCCTTTATCCTTACACCAAATATTTATACTACTGCAACATGACTTCCTAAATTTTATTCTCAACACCCCGATCAATGATGTATACCTTCTTAACTACCCCATCTGCTTGTGATGCAATTTTGATGGAGCAATGGACTTACATCCAAGATCCCTCTGTACATCAATACTCTTTAGGGTCCTTCTTTTAATGTGTACGTTCCCCTTACATTTGCGAAAAACAACACCTCACACTTGCTTGGATTAAACTCCATCTGGCATTTCTCTACCCATATCTCCAACTAATCTATATTACAAACAACAGAGGTTCCAGCACTGATCCCTGCAGAACATCATCAATATCAAGATATTTGATTATCCTATCTTATCGGCAAATTTTGATCAAATATGTAACAGACCACTCTTAGAGGTGATGTTTAAGAAAGAACTCCAGATGCTGGAAAAATCAAAGGTAGACAAAAAAGCTGGAGAAACTCAGCGGGTGAGGCAACATCTATGGAGCAAAGGAAGAGGTGACGTTTTGGGTCGAGACCCATGAGGTGAAATCATAATCAGTTACGATAGCCTGGTTCTGCTAGAAAGGCAAAGTACTCTCAACTTAATTAAAAGTGAAATCATAACTGGGGAAATTTAGAGTTTAGTGATACAGAACGAAAACAGGCCCTTCGGCCCAGCGAGTCCGTGCCAACCAACGATCACCCTTACGCTAGTTCTATCATACACACTAGGAAAACTTGACAGAAGCCAATTAGCAGACAAACCTGCATGTCTTTGGAATGTGGGAGGAAACCGGAGCAACTGGATAAAACCCACATGGCCACAGGGAGAACTTACAAACAGTGTATGAACAGCACCTCTCGTCAGGATTGAACCCGTACCTCTGACACTGTAGGGTAGCCAATCTACCACTGCACCATTGGGCTGCCCACTTCCATACTGCAATGGGTGAACTTCTGGAGGAAGGTTTGGAAGAAATGGAAGTGCCAGAATCCTCATTCTCCTTGACATTGCACTCAGGGTTTTTAGCGGTCTTCCTGATGCACTAAGTATTTGAATATGAGTTGTATGTTGAAAAAATACCATCAAGCTGAAACATTGACTTGTTACCTGACCTGCGGAGCATTTTGGTCTCACAAGGACACAAGACAATAGGGGCAGGAGTGGAACACATGGACTCTCAAGTGTGCTGCGCCATCCAATACCATCATGCCCCATGTGCCCCAGACAACTGTATCAGTTTCCCATGGGCTTCAACTCTCCGATCTGTCAAAAATGTATTTACTTCTCTTTTAAATACCTCCAAAGATCTAGTCTGTTATCCTAAAGGATTTAGAATTCCAGAGATTCACCACCTTCTGCAATGAGAATTCCCTGTATACCTCAGTTTTAAATAACCAGTTCTTATCTTGCAGCTATGTCCCCTTGCACGGAACGTTATTCCCTTATCATGTATCTGCACACTGTAAATGGCTCGATTGTAATCTTGTATTGTCTTTCCGCTGACCAGATAGCACGCAACAAAAGTTTTTCACTGTACCTTAGTATACATGACAATAAACTAAACTAAACCTTGTTCAAAAGTTCCCCCACTCCAGAAACATGTAGACAGAAGTAGTGAGATACTCCGGTGCAGTGGAGTGAATGTAAAACACATCATGGTGATGAATTTCAGATGAGATGTTAAAGCTCTGCTCACTGAACTGAAAATAACACAATCTTGTGAAGAGAATTACCGAACTCATTCACTGCATCCTGATCAATATTCATCCTTCAATCAATGGCATTTGAAAAAAACAAGCAGATTATCTGATTCTCTTGCTAAAACTTGGTAACTCGCTGTGGGCAATTAGCTGTTAGATGTTCTGCAGTGGAACATTTTGCTTAAAGCTACCTACCTCACTGGAAGTCCTGAGGCATCTTGAGGTTGCGAAAGGCACTATGTTCATCTACATAATTTTTATCTCTGAATCAAAACATTGCATGCAGGCATGATGCTAGTGCAACTGATTTAATGAAAATGAATTGAACTAAAATGGAAAGCATTGGCTGGAAGAAGTTCCAATACAGTGTGAAGCTCCTTCCACTGCACTGATCCAGGCAACACGTTGTAGGTGGCGAAACTGGCGGAGGACTATGTGTTGTATGTGCCGGCTGGTGCACTGTACCTTGCTGTCTCCTCCCCTTCCTACCTCTCCCTCAGCCCTCGGGCCCCTTCTCCTCCTTTTTCCTTTCCTCTGCCCGCCTCCCCCCACCCGCCATCAGTCTGAAGAAGGGTTTCGGCCCGAATCGTTCCTTATCTCCTTCACTCCATAGATGCTGCTGCACCCGCTGAGTTTCTCCAGCATTTTGTGTACCCTCGATTTTCCAGCATCTGCAGTTCCTTCTTTAACAGGTATAAATATGTTGTTGAACATACAAATATGTTGAAGCAATGATGCTAGACAGAAGGTAGGGAGGAAATTCTGCTGCACATAAGGAGTTAAGAAAAGGTGTTAGGAGCTGAATCCATAATGTTAGAAAGTATTTTAGACATGATGATGTTCATAAATGATAGGGGCAGAATTAGGCCATTCGGCCCATCAAGTTAACTATGTCATTCAATCATGGCTGATCTATCTTTTCCTCGTAAACCCATTCTCCTGCCTTCTCCCCATAACCCCTGTCACCCATACTAATCAAGAATTTATCAATCTCCACCTTAAAAATATCCATTGACTTGGTCTCCACAGCCTTCTGTGACAATGAATTCCACAGATTCACCAGCCTCTGGCTAAATACATCCCCCCTCATCTTCCTCAAGGAACGTCCTTTAATTCAGAGGCTATGACCTCTGGTCCTAGATTCTCCCACTGGTGGAAACACCCTCTCCACATCCACTCTATCCAGGCCTTTCACTATTCAGTAATGGACAGACACCATCAGGCAGGTTGGACTTCGATCACTGGTCAAATAGTTTACCTCTGCAATTAAACTTTCAATGATTCTATCAGTTCATCTCAAAGCCTTAACCCAAGGTGGTCAAAAGCAAAATCCAAAGATGGGATAGCAGTAGGCATGTTACAAAACTTACCTTGAGCGGCACTGCAGTTCTGCCACTCCCCGTGTGCGCAACTTTGGCGCCTTTCAGAGGGGGGGCGGGTTTAAAATGCCATTTTTCTCCAGACAATTCAAATCGATCCATCTCAGGGGATTTCGTTGCTAAAGAGAAATCGCTCCGACATTTGTTTTATGAAGGTATTTTTAAACTACGCTAGATCATTTATTAGCTAGAGTAATTTAAAAATCATCTTCTAAAGCCGTGAGCGCCGACAACGGGACGGATTTTACGTAGGGGATAAAAGAAGGGACAGTTTATTTTTACATAAAAACGTGGTTCTTAGGAAGCCTATAATCACATTTTCATGTTGCGAAAAAGGGACAAAAAATATATAAACGAACCAGCAGTATTTTTCCTGCCGACTGTGGGTTAAATTCACCGCCAACCGGAAACGTTCCAATCCACCGCGTTCCACTGAAACCCACTTGCAAGTTGATTTAAATGGCCATTAATGTACGGGAATTAAACACCAAATTCCTTCCATTTGGCCTATAAATTCATGAAAATGAGATTTAAAAATCATGTTATATTGTGAATTATTGTGTGAATGTTATTTGGACACTTAGGCAATTTAAACATGTTTATCATTTCTTAAGAAATGGATAGATGTTTAGATCTAGTAATTGAATTTTGTAATTAGCTACAATTAGGTAGCTAACTAATTATATGCTTTAATTTCAGGTCATCCAAGTAAGATTGTTTCATATTTGTTTCAGAATGCTTCAATCTATAATAACTGAAATTTTCATTGAACTCTTAATTTTTAAGAAAGTTATGGGCTTTTGACTGTCCTCGATCACAGCTTTTGAGTTAAGCCAATGAAAAGGCAATGGGGAACAAGATGCTAATTTCCGAGTATGAAAATGGCCATAACTTTTTTAATACTGAAGATATGAATGTGAATTAAATTAAACTTCTTTTTATGCTTTATCTGATGGGATAATTTGCAGACTTGATTTTTAAAATCTCAAAATGTTGTAACATTGCTAATAGCAGGTGCTAGGTTGGCTAAAGTTAGGAAGTGAAAGCAATAGGCAACTGCAACTGTGGGCAATGCTCTGCAGGCCAAAAATCTCAGTGGCAGCTGAACGTGTGACACCATAGCAACCAGCCTGCTGGTAAATGGAAGCTCATAATTTAATGCTTCCACCACAAAAGAAAACCGTTAACACTTGAAACTTATCATTGAGGCTTTCAACAGCAATCTTAACGTTCCGATGCTCGTACCAAATTGATTTAACTGTTGTAAGGAAAATTAAAATTCAATAACTTCCAAGGGATTCTTACATGCTTAAAATATCTATGCTTAAAGTGATTGAGTCTTTATTGATGTTAAAACTTTGTTAGTTTTTTTCTGTTACATTAGTATTTTAAGCTTTTGATGGTAAGTTTAGTTTTTAGTCTAGTTTAGTTTGGAGATACAGCATAGAAACAGGCCATTCGGCCCACCTAGTCAGCATCGACCAGCAATCCCCGCATACTAGCACTATAACTAGACACAATTTACAATGATACCAAGCCAATTAGCCGCCAAACCTGTACGTCTTTGGAGTGTTAAAGGAAACCGGAGATCCCGGAGAATATCGACACAGGTCACAGGGAAAACCTACAAGCTCCGTTCGTAGTCAGGATCGAACCCAGGTCTCTGGCACTGTAAGACAGTAACTCCACCGTTGTGCTTCTGTGTCACCCTCGAACAAAGGAGGCAACAAAAATAGAAAAGGTTGGAAGAACTCGGCCAGTCAAGCAGCATCTGTGGAAATGGATAAACAAGTTAACCTTTCGGGTCACAGTATGGATCAAATCAACGCTGCAAAATTGAGTCTCCAATTTGTACACCTCGGTCTGGCAACTTCAGCTCAATGCCTCTGCAAAGCAACTCCATTTAGCTTTGTACAGCATAGAAAACATAGAAAAATAGGTGCAGGAGTAAGCCATTCGGCCCTTCGAGCCTGCACCGCCATTCAATGTGATCATGGCTGATCATCCGACTCAGTATCCCATACCTTCCTTCTCTCCATACCCCCTGATCCCTTTAGCCACAAGTGCCACATCTAACGCCCTCTTAAATATAGCCAATGAACTGGCCTCAACTACCTTCTATGGCAGAGAATTCCAGAGACTCACCACTCTCTGTGTAAAGAATGTTTTCCTCATCTCGGTCCTAAAGGAATTCCCCCTTATCCTTAGACTGTGACCCCTTGTTCTGGACTCCCCCAACATCGGGAACAATCTTCCAGCATCTAGCTTGTCCAACCCCTTAAGAATTTTATAAGTTTCTATAAGATCCCCCCTCAATCTTCTAAATTCTAGCGAGCACAAGCCGAGTCTATCCAATCTTTCCTCATATGAAAGTCCTGACATCCCAGGAATCAGTCTGGTGAATCTTCTCTGTACCCCCTCTATGGCAAGGATGTCTTTCCTCAGATTTGGAGACCAAAACTGTACGCAATACTCCAGGTGTGGCCTCACCAAAACCCTGTACAACTGCAGTAGAACCTCCCTGCTCCTATACTCAAATCCTTTCTCTATGAATGCTAACATACCATTTGCTTTCTTCACTGCCTGCTGCACCTGCATGCCTACTTTCAATGACTGGTGTACCATGACACCCAGGTCTCGTTGCATCTCCCCTTTTCCTAATCTGCCACCATTCAGATAATAGTCTACCCTCATTTTTTTGCCACCAAAGTGGATAACCTCACATTTATCCACATTATACTGCATCTGCCATGCATCTGCCCATTCATTCAGCCTATCCAAATCACCCTGCAGCCTCCAAGCATCCTCCTCACACCTAACTATACCCCCCCAGCTTGGTGTCATCTGCAAATTTGGAGATGTTGCATTCAATTCCCTCGTCCAAATCATTAATATATATTGTAAATAGCTGGGGTCCCAGCACTGAGCCTTGCGGTACCCCACTAGTCACTGCCTGCCATTCTGAAAAGGACCCGTTTACTCCTACCCTTTGCCTCCTGTCTGCCAGCCAGTTCTCTATCCACATCAATACTGAACCCCCAATACCGTGTGCTTTAAGTATGTATGCTAATCTCTTATGCGGGACCTTGTCGAAAGCCTTCTGAAAGTCTAGATATAACACATCCACTGGTTCTCCCTTATCCACTCTACTAGTTACATCCTCGAAAAATTCTATCAGATTTGTCAGACATGATTTACCTTTCGTAAATCCATGCTGACTTTGTCCAATGACAAAGCCCTGCTATCCACAGACTGGTAACATTCAACCTATTTTGACCCAAGTAGTGGGATAATCCTAATCCAGTTTCCTTCGGCATCTTTATATAATTGATTTGGCCGAAGTAAATTAATTGCCATCCATTTGGGGTATGCATCTTAATGTGATCCACATGCCAATATGGTTTACATATTAATAGTTCCATTGCAATTTTACTTACACAGTGGCAGTGAAATTCTTATAGTGTGCGGAAATTTAGAAAGAAAGATCTTTCATTTATACCTCAATGCACTCCTCAACCAAGTAGAAATTTGGAACTTTAGACTTGCTGAAATTAGCCAACTTATATACAGCAATTCATGCTTATGATTGAAAGTGTATCAGATGAGGAAAGAGGAGGAGGAAAGAAATGTACAGCCAGAAGGGTGGGTATGGGTGGAAGGGGATGGGAGGGGAGGAGAAAGAGAGGGCGATAAAAGGAAACAGGGGGCACGGGGATGGGAGATCAGTGGACGGATGAGGGGAAAGGAATGAGATAACAAGGATGGTGGGAGAATTGTGTTTGGGGTGGCAGGGGAAGGAGAGGGGTGGTTGTGGGGCAGTGGAGATTTCAAGATTAAGTGTCATATCATCTATGACAAAGCTTCATTGGGGTAGGAAAGAACTGCAGATGCTGGTTTAAGTCGAAGATAGACATAAAATGCTGTTGTAACTCAGCGGGACAGGCAGTATATCTGGAGAGAAGGAATGGGTGATGTTTTGGGTCGAGACCCTTCTTCAGCAAAGCTTCATTAGTACTGTACTAAAGTGCAGGATGAGACAGCGAATAAAGTCTTGATGTATTCAAGAGGGAATTAGATTTAGCTCTTAGGGCCAATGGGATATGGGGAGAAAGCAGGGACAGGGTACTGATATTGGATTGGATGATCAGTCATGATCATATTGAAATTGTGGTGTTGGCTCGAAGGGCCAAATGACCTACTCCTGCACCTATTTTCTTTGTGTTTCTATGTTTCTAAAGTCACAGGTGAGAAACTGACCATAGGTCTTCACCTGGTTTGAACGATAATACAGTTACAAACAAGGTTTGATCAAAGAAACAATACTCGTCATATACGTACATAATACACTCAATCGCCACTGGGGGTTTATCAATTTAAGGAGCAAGTCGGCACAATCCTACCACAGTGACAATGGATCACACTGAAGGCTTTTCACTAAAACCTATTATAAGGAATCTCCGAGCAGGAAGGATGCTGATACTTTAAACATGTTAATCAAATACCATAATTGGGGGGGGGAGCAGGTATACAACCACCTGATTAGGGGAATTACATTTGTTATACATTTTAATTGTAAACTTGTTTACAATTCTGCAATTCTACAATTAAAACTCTGCACCGTTTTAGACTAAAGGGCCTGTCACACTAGCACGCGATTAGACGCGACAAGCGCGACAAATTCGGACGCGGGGGTCGCGTGGGGGTCAGGCGATCCCGGTGCGAGTGAAGGGCCTGTCCCACTAGCGCGCGATTACACGCGCGACGTCCGAAGGAAGGACGTTATTTTTCATCACGTGACGATGCGCATGAGCATGCGCGTTGCACGACGTCGGGCAGTGACGTCATCACGCAACGCCACGCTGAAGACGCACAACGTCAAAACGTCATCACGTTCTGCGCGACAGGATTTTGCCGCGCGTAATTTTTAAGCAGTGTCGGTTTTTGGACACTACGCGCGATGTCGACACCAGCTCCACACGAGTCCGCGCAACTCCACGAGACTCCGGCGATCGCAGTGGGACAGGGTCACGCGAGGCCGGACGACTAAAGCGACCACGGTAGGTCGCGCTTGTCGCGTCTAATCGCGCGCTAGTGTGACAGGCCCTTTATGGACTGAAGCCCTCACAGTCACTGTCACTAACATTTAGAATTTAAAAAAATGCTGAGCTGTGAACAGTGAGTTAAGGACGGCACAGTGGCGCAGTGGTAAAGGGGTAGAGCTGTCACCTCACAACACCAGAGACCCGGGTTCGATCCTGACCATGTGCGGAATTTGCACATTCTCCCTGTGACCGCACGGGTTTTGTTCTGAGTGCTCTGGTTTCTTCCCACATCCCAAAGACATTGCTGGTTTGTGTACATTGCCCCTAGTGTGTAGGTTGCAAAAGTGGGATAACATAGAACTAGTGTAGGGGTGATCGGTGGTCGGCGTGGTCTCGGTGGGCCTGTTTCCACGCTGTATCTCAGCATCTCTAAAGTACACAGTCTCCTCAATCTTTAATTGAGGAACATGATGCGGATTACCTTGGTACCCCATGGATCAGAGGAGGATACATCTACACTGATACTAAAGCTGTCCCTGTGTTAGCTTGGAGAAAACAAAACACACACTTGCTCTAATCCAGAGCCATCTGTAACTTTAGAGTTTCACAACACAACATAAAGCATGTTTGATGCACAGTCTCTGTAATGTATGAAAATTCAGCTGCTACCTTATACTCAAAAGATCCGCCCATACTTCCTGGTTCGCGACGAACTGGTGTTACAGGACGGGATTATAGTCAAGGCCCAAAAGCAGTTGTCCCAGCTGTCCTCCGGGAGCTGCCGTCCACAGATGCCACCCTGGTGTGGAGCAACCCTACAACGGGCGCAGAGCATGTTTTACTGGCTTGGTATGACCAAGGACATACGTGACAAAACTGAAGTCTGCGGCATCTGAAAAGCCTGACACCACATCAGCAGAAGCAGCCCTTTCTGCCGCACCCAGTTCCTCCTCTACCGTGGTCCACCGTAGCCACCGACATATCCGAATGGCATGGGAAACACTACCTGGTTCTTGTCGACTCATATTCGGACTGGTTTGACATTGATCTACTCCAAAACATCACATCTGTAGCATTTAACCAGAAGTTACAACGTCAGTTCTCCGTGCACGGTTCCACTGCACGCCTTCTATCCGACAATGGCAGTCAGTTCACCAGCCAGCTTTTCAAAAACTTTGCTCAACGATGGGACTTTCGACATATCACCAGCAGCCCTGTGTTTCCACAGTCCAACGGACTTGCTGAACAGGCTGTCCGAAGCGCGAAACAACTAATGGAGCGTTCTTACCTTGCTAAATTTGACGTCTACCTGGACCTGCTCAATTTAAGTAGCAATGCTACAAAATTTTGAGATTAAAAAAATCAAGTCTGCAATTTATCCCATCAGATAAAGCATAAAAATAAGTTTAATTTGACACTTAATTTACTTTCATATCTTAAGTATTAAGAAAGATATGGCCATTTTCATACTCGGAAATTAGCATCTTGCTCCCCATTGCCTTTCAATTGACTTAACTCAAAATCTGTGACCTGGAAAAGTTAAAAGCCCATAACTTTCTTAAAAATTAAGAGATCTCAATGAAATTTTCAGTTATTATAGATTGAAGCATTCTGAAACAAATATTAAACAATCTTACTTGGATTACCTGAAATTAAAGCATATAATTAGTTAGTTATCTAATTGTAGCTAATTACAAAATTCAATGAGTAGATCTAAACATCTATCCATTTCTTAAGAAAAGATAAACTTTTTTTTAATTGCCTAAGTGTCCAAATAACATTCACACAATAATCCACAATATAACATAATTTTTAAATCTAATTTTCATGAATTTCTGGGCCAAATGGAAGGAATTTAGTGTTTGATTCCTGTAAATTAATGGCCATTTAAATCAACTAGCGAGTGCCGTTTTAGTGGAATGCGGTGGATTGGAACGTTGCGGTTAGCGGTGAAGTCGGGAGGAAAAATACTGTTTTTTCATACATTTTTTGGGACTCCATTTCGCAACATAAAAATATAAAGCCTCCCGAAAAACCAACTTTTAATATAAAAATAAACTACCTTTTTTTCTCCCCTATGGAAAATCCTTCCGGTTGTCAGTTCACAGCTTTGAAGGTGATTTTTAAATTACTCTAGTTAATAAATAATTTAGAGTAATTTAAAAATACCTTCATTGATGAAATGTCGGAGCGATTTTTCTTCCGCAACGAAATCGCCCGACATTCATCGATTTTTCAGGTCTGTTGAAAAACGGCACTTTAAGCCCGCCCCCCTCTGAAAGGCGTCAAAGTCGCGCACACGGGGAGTGGCTGAACTGCAGCGCTGCTCAAGGTAAGTTTTGCAACATACCTAATTTAAGGAACATTGCCAGGGAACCCATTTCTGACACCATGTAGTGAGTCGAGTCATACACACATCAAGATACAACACATATTTATTAAAGTCCACTTACAGCATTGGTCTGCAGGACTTTACAGTAACTAGCAGCTACTCTGAATTACGTAAGCAAGCTCTTGGTAATATAAATCGCATATTAGGCAGAGCTACTACTAACAAGCACTCCAATTGGTTAATAGGAAGTAACCAATCTACATTGACCTTGCTTGCTTGGGGCGGCTCGGCGGTGCAGCGGTACAGTTGCTGCCTTACAGCGCCAGAGACCTGGTGTGATCCTGACTACAGGTACTGGCTGTACGGTCTTCCTGTGACCATGTCGATTTTCCCCGGGTGCTCCGGTTTCCTCCCAAAGACATACAGGTTTGGCTTTGGTAAAGATTGTAAATTGTCCCTAGTGTGTGTAAGATAGTATTAGTGTACATGGTGATCGCTGGTTGGCGCGGACTCGGTGGGCCGAAGGGCCTGTTTCTGAGCTGCATATCTGAACTAGCACATTTGACAAGTAGAAGTATATACATGAGGAATTGCAGATGCCGGTTTACAAAAAAAAGACAAACATCTGGGGTAACTCAGCAGGGATAGACACAAAATGCTGGAGTAACACAGCGGGTCAGACAGAATCTCCGAGAAAAGGAATAGGTGATGTTTCGTGTCGGAACCCTTCTTCAGACTCCACCTTTCCAACTCAGAACCCTTCTAACTCAGTAGGTCAGGCAATATCTATGGAGAACACAGATATGTGATGTTTCAAGTCAGGACTCTATATATTGATTGTCTTGAGGAGGGAGTGGGGGGAAGGCAGAGGTCTGGACAAATAAACAGAAGAAAATATAAAAAGGGTGAGATTTGGAGATATGGATTGAAGAGGGGTCAATTGTGAAGCCAGAAGAAGGAATATAGGTGGAAGGGAAAAGGGGGAAAGGGGAAAAGGAGAAATAGATGCACATGCAGGTGGAGCACAGAGAAGAGATGGGGGAAATGAGGAGGAGCGGGGGGGGGGGGCTGTTAGTAGACTAGTTACCTAAATTGGAGAATTCAATATTCATACCGTTCCTCCAGTTTTACAAACTCCGTATAGACAGCACCTGTAGTCAGGATTGAACCCAGGTCTCTGGCGCACCACCATGCCTTTCGGTAGGAAGGAATAGATTCGTGATAACTTTGCTTTCTCCTTCCAAGTCAAATTCAAGTATAAATAGAATAGACTCAAGTGCAGTTAAACTCTGATCAACTTATTGACGATGTACTGGCTCTTTGGGGAGGAATCTGCTCAACTTTCCATTTGTTCCTTGCAGTCGAGCAAATCATTGTGCCTTGAGCATTCCCAACTGTTACTTGAAAGCCGTGTCTATTTCTGCTTTCCTTCACGGATGAGTTCATGATCAGTTCATGTTTACGCATTGGATCTCTAAACTAAACTAACAAACTAAACCAAGGTTATTTTGCCTGAGTGTTTATTTTTCATATTTTCGTATGGCATGGATAGAAACCTTACTGGCCCTTCATATCTTTGGTGCCCTTCACAGCATTTCCCCACATTTCCATGTAATCCATCCTCACTAGGCCCAGACATTGTGGGCCAAAGGGCTTGTTGCTGAGGGATGATCATGAGGGGAATAGATAGGGTAAATGCACAGTCATTTCCGGAGTAGGTGAACCCAGGGAACATGGGTTTAAGGTAAGAGGGGAAAGATTTAATAGGAACCTTAAGCCCCTGTCCCAATTAGGAGACCTAAACAGCAACCTCTGGTGACCTTGCCCACCATCCAAGGTTTTCATGAGGTCACCGGAGGTTTTGGTCACTCTCCCTAATGGTCGAAAGTGGTTTCCACGTGGTCGAGGCTTCATCTAGGTTGCTGCTATTTTTTCCATCATGTTTAATACTGGCCTCGGCTAAAAATAGGTTGCCATTTTTTAAATCGATAATTTTATTGTCGCATGTCTAGTCGAATCCGTTTTTTTTCATAGTCGAGGAAGGTTTTCAACGTATGCGTTGGAGGTGGTAGCGGGTTGCAGGTCACCTTGAACTTGATTTTTTTTGGGTGGCGGGCAAGGTCATCAAAGGTTGCTGTTTAGGTCTCCTAAGTGGGACAGGGGCTTAAGGAGCAACATTTTCACACAGAGGGTAGTGGTTATATGGAACAAGCTGCCAGAGGAGACAGTTAAGACATGTACTATAACAACAGCGATAAGATATTTGGACAGGTCCATGGATAGGGAAGGTTTAAAGGAGTATTGGCCGAACACAGCCAGGCGGAGTATCTTGGTCGGCATGGACAAGTTTTGCCGATGGCCTGTTTCCGTGTTATGCGATTCTATGACGAAAGAAGATATGACTCTCTTTGGCAGTTCCATCTCCTTAATTATGTTTGGAGCTATTTCTGAAATTTTGTAACAGTAATAAAGTTTAGCCTGGGAGGATTGTCAAAGAGTTATGAGGTAATTTTGAGCTTCTTGGACAAATTTAATATGCTATTAGTTTGGGACCGACAAACTGGAGGAAAAAGGAGGATAGGAAAGATAATTGCAAAATTGTATTTTAGCCATGACACAGTTTCGCAAAGTGACACCATTCACTGTGTTGTATAATAATTGTCATGGTTACTGAGAATTTTAGATTCTCTGGGAAGATTGGCTTGGAGCCAATTATAGGATTTGCAAAAGACTCTTTGTTGAACAATAACTTCACCTTTAAATAAAGCATCCAATGTCCTTAACATTGAGATAAGGAGTTCAAAATCAAAGCTGCGCTTTTGACTATCCATTCTCTTCATTACAAAGCATGAATAATTCCACCTCGTTGGCATCAGAAAATTCAAACCCCACTGTCTCAACTTAATTCGTACTAAGTTCTGTTCAACATCTCCCCTCTGCTCACTGACCAACATTGACCTCCAGACACCCCATGACCTGAGCTTTACAATTCTCAGTCGTGTGATCAAGTTCTTTCATGGTCTCACCCCTCCCTATCTCTGCGATCTCTTTCATTCTGGCAAATCTCTATGAACCTGGCGTTTCATTCTCTGGCCTCTTGTACAATCTTCTGTGGTTTGAAGGAACTGCAGATGCAGGTTTGCACTGTAGATAGGCATAAAAGGCTGGAGTAACTCAGCGGGACAGGCAGCATCTTTGGATAGAAGGAATGGGTGACGTTTCAGGTCGAGAACCTTCTTCACTCCACTGCGAAATCTCCTCAAGGAGGAGAATTCTGCCAACTTTCGGGAGTTCTGCTCATTCTGAAGAAGGGTCTCGACCTGAAACGTCACACATCTCTTCTATCCAGAGATGCTGCCTGTCCCGCTGAGTTACTCCAGCAACTTGTACAATCCTTGTTTTCTTTCCCACGTCTTCAACTCTCTAAAATTCGCATTACCAGCAGCCAACCCTACAGAACCTCACTGGTCACAACCTACCAATCTAAAAATGTCAAGCAAACACAGGCAAGTGGGGCTACTGTAAATGCGACGTGTTAGTTGGTGTGGGCAGGTTGAGACCATGGGCCTGTTTCTATGCTGTAAGACTCAATGACTTGGTGGCTATCGATTGCATTGCTGTTAGTGGGATCGGGCTGTGCAAAAACTGACTGTCACCATTCCCATATTACAACCATAGATATATCTCAAAATACCTTTATGGCTGAAAATAATGTTAGGACATCACTTGTAAAGTACTTTGAGAATATCCCAAGGTCAAAAACACACTATGGGTATTCAAGTGTTTAAGAAGAAACTGCAGATGCTGGAAAATCGAAGGTAGACAAAAATGTTGGAGAAACTCAGGCATGGGTGTTCAAGTCGTCCTTTCTATTTGTCTACTCTCTCTGTGAATTAAGATTCAGTGTGAAATAGATCAAAAAAATTGGAATAACTCAGCAGGATAGGCAACATCTCTGGAGAAAAGGATGTTACTTTAGATTTGCTTAGTTTAGAGATGCAGCGCGGAAACTGGCCCTTCGGCCCACCAAGACCTCACTGACCAGCGATCTCCGCACATTAACACTATCCTACTCCTGCTACTCCAGCTTGTTGTATCTGTCTCTAGTTTAAAAAAACAGCATCGGCAATTCCTTCCCACATAGTGAATTTGTCCCATCCCACCCAAACCACCCCCTCCCCTGGTACTTTCCCTTGCAACCGCAGGAAATGCTACACTTGTCGCTTTACCTCCCCCCTCGACTCCATCCAAGGACCCAAGCAGTCTTTCCAGGTGCGGCAAAGGTTCACCTGCACCTCCTCCAACCTCATCTATTGCATCCGTTGCTCTAGATGTCAGCTGCTCTACATCGGTGAGACCAAGCACAGGCTTGGCGATCGCTTCGCCCAGCACCTCCGCTCAGTTCGCATTAACCAACCTGATCTCCCGGTGCGTCAGCACTTCAACTCCTCCTCCCATTCTGAATCCGATCATTCTGTCCTGAGCCTCCTCCATGGCCAGAGTGAGTCCCACCACAAATTGGAGAAGTTGCACCTCATATTTCACTTGGGTAGCTTACACCCCAACGGTATGAACATTGACCTCCAATTTCAGGTAGTCTTTGCTTTCTCCTTCCTTCCCCTCCCCTTCCCAGCTCTCCCACAGCCTACTGTCTCCGCCTCTTCCTTTCTTCTTCCCGCCCCCCCCCCACCCCCACATCAGTCTGAAGAAGGGTCTCGACCCGAAACGTCGCCTATTCCTTCGCTCCATAGATGTTGCCTCACCCACTGAGTTTCACCAGCATTTTTGTCCACCTTCGATTTTTCCAGCATCAGCAGTTCTTTTTTAAACACAAGTTTTGTTTGAAATCAGTTCATAAAAAAAACCTTTGTGGCTGAACTATTGACTCCCAATTGCATTAAATTCAAAGCCAGTTAATCTCGACCGCCGAATCAAGCAATGACTGTGCTTCATCAGGAAAAGCGGTGATTTGCATCAATTGTAATGTCTTGGAGGATAAACCCAGTAAATGCAATGTTATCATGCACTGTTAATCTGCTTTGAGATTAGCGATGAAATCTAATGCTTCCCATGTCACTAAACAAAATATCTTCAACAATAATCAAGACTGCGTAAAAAATAAACCAAATAAAAAAATCTGATAGGGTTAGTGAGAGCCCAATAGTAAGCATGTTTATACACCTAAACCGAACTGATCTCCTGGTTGTTCAACGCTTTAACTCCCACTCCTAGTGGTATGAACATTGACTTCTCTCACTTCATACCCCGTGCTATCCCTCTCTCGCCACCCCCTCCCCCTTCCCAGTTCTCCTACCAGTCTTACTGTCTTCGACTACATTTTATCTCTGTACTGCCCTCTCCCCTGACATCAGTCTGAAGAAGGGTCTCGACCCGAAACATCACCCATTCCTTCTCCCCAGAGATGCTGCCTGTCCCGCTGAGTTACTCCAGCATTTTGGGTCTGTCTTCAATTTAAACCAGTGTTTTAAGTTCTTTCCAACACATGCTTGCAATGTCCTTGGACCATGAAGTCTAGTCAGAAAATGTGACTCTCTCTGCAAGGTCCAACTGATGGAAGGACACTAATCCCATTTTATTCTCTCCTTATTCCTATCAAGAAACCACCACTTACCTACTCCATATCACAACCATATAATCATATAACAATTACAGCACGGAAACAGGTCTCCTCGGCCCTTCCAGTCCGTGCAGACCCTACTCAACGGGGAAAAATTTATACCAGCCAATTAACTTTAAAAAATATATTAATTTTATCAGAAGCAATTGTACAAGGAGAACGTAATCGACATAACAATGGTACAATTTTCGTACAGCTTCAGTTTTAACATTTTATAAACTAATAAGTAAATCGGAAAAAAGAAAAAAGGAAAGAAGGGAAAGGATGAAGAAAGGAAAAAGAAAAGAAAGAATTTTGAAAAAGATACGAAAAAGAAAAAAGAAAAACCCCTGAATTAACGAAGAAGTGAAAGAAGCGGAGATATATCCCACTACCCTTCCCTACGTCTGCTCACCCGACCCTAGCGTTGGTTTTGAATTTGTGTTCAACCATTATGTTGTTGAAGAAATTCAATGAAAGGAGACCATATTTTGGAAAATTGATCTGATTTGTCAGACAAAACAAGCCTTATTTTTTCTAAATGTAGTGTCTCGGTCATTTCTGTGATCCACATCTTCACTGTGGGAACTGTTATCTTTTTCCAGAATTTAAGTATAAGCTTTTTCGCAGTTATTAAACCGTAGTCAAGGAAGCGTCTTTGGAATATCGTTAATTTAGGGCAGCCCTCTGACATTCCTAATATTATTAATTTTGAATCTGACTCCAATTGAATTTTGAGTGTTTTAGAAATGGTGTTGAATATTCCCGTCCAGAAGTTTTGTATTTTTATGCAGGTTAGGGTAGCTTCTTGGAAGTGACATTTATCACAGAGAGGGGAGACAGTTGGGAAGATCTTGTTCAATTTGGTCTTTGAGTAGTATAACCGATGCAATACTTTGAATTGTATCAGGCAATGCCTGGCATTTAAAGAACAGTAATGATATAGTAGGCTTTCCTCCTATGTCTTTTGAAATGGGTAAACCCAACTCATCCTCCCATGCTCGTCTATAAATCTCAGAAGGTAGGGTGTCAATATTTAAAAGAGTGTTATAAATGTATGATATCAAATGTATGGTATCGGCATGTCTATTCAAACAATCGTCTAATATATCTGGACCCATAAGAGGACAGTCTTGTGTATATGTTTTCACATAATCTCGGATTTGAAGGTATCTAAAAAAAGTGATATTTCTCCTGTAGTTCTTGAAAAGACTTCTTACAGAGGTGTCCCACAGTACTGGTTCCCAGGTTCTTCCATTGAACAAACACCATATCTAAAGTAGATGGTTTAAACGAGGGATTGTTTGCAATAGGAAAGAGAGACATGTTTCTCAATTTAAGACTGAATTTCAGTTGTTTCCAGATACGGATAGTACCATGTATTAACGGATTTTGCTCATACGTTGACTTATTCAAATGTATTGGAGATAGGAGGATCAAGCCTATACTAAAAGGCAAACAATCTTCCCTCTCGATTTTTAACCAATTTACATGTTGGCATGTATCGTCCAACCAGAAAGTTATATTTTTAATATTAGTTGCCCAGTAGTAAAAAAGAAAATTAGGTAGAGCTAATCCTCCATTTTCTTTGGATTTGCACAAATGCCTTTTGTGTATTCTATGGGTTTTGTAGTCCCAAATAAAGTTAGTGACAATAGAATCAATTTTTTTTTTAAGCTTTTAGGGAGATATATCAGTATTGATTGAAATAAATATAAAAGTTGCGGAAGGAAGATCATCTTTATGGCATTTAATCCACCAATAGGGGAGATAGGAAGTGTTTTCCAAAATTGAATGGAGGAATATAGTTTAGTGATTAATGGTGGGAGGTTTATTTTAAACAAAGAGGAATATTTTCTAGTCACGTAAATTCCACGATATTTGTTATGTCAGTAACAATTCTGAAAGGAAATTGTTGGAGTTGAGCAGGGTCTTGTTCTTTTACTGGCATGATTTCACTTTTATTCCAATTTATTCTGTATCCAGAGAAAGAACCAAATAATATTTAGAACATTTGGAATACTAACTTGGGGATTAATAATGTATAAAAGTACATCATCTGCATATAACAACATTTTATTGGAGGTATATTTGGTATTATATCCATAAATGCCTGAATGGGACCCGATACTCTCAGCAAGAAGTTCTGTGGCTAAAGCAAATAAAATTTGAAAAAGTGCACATCCTTGTCTGTTACCCCTAGATAAATAAAATGTAGGTGAAACCATTTGATTTGTCAGTATTCTAGCTGTTGGATTAGTGCATAAAAGCTTCACCCATAAAGTAAAGTTTTCTCCCAATTGAAATTTTTCCAACACTGTGAAAAGATAAGACCATTCCACTTGGTCGAAAGCTTTTTCTGCATCTGGAGAAATAATTGTTAGATCTTCATTTGACATTCTCTGCGAATATATTATGTTAAACAAACGTCTCAAATTATAAAACGAATGTCGTTTAGGTATAAACCCAGTTTGATCTGGATGTGTTAGTTTACCGATAATCAAGGTTAATCTACGAGACAAAGTCTTAGCTAGTATCTTCTGATCCGTATTTAAAAGGGCTATTGCCCTATAGGATCCAGGCTCATCGGGATTTTTATCTTTTTTTGGAATTAATGTATTAGTTAATTCAGCAAGAGTTTGTGGTAAAGTCTGTTCTGTAAATGCTTGAATATAAAGGGCTTGTAAGCGTGGAGAAATTAAATCATTAAATTTTTTATAAAATTTGTTACTAAACCCGTCAGGGCCAGGAGCTTTTCCACTTTTCAATGATTTAATAGTCTCTGCGATATCTTGTGTTGTTATCTCTGCCCCTAATTCATCCCATTCCTCCTCATTAAGGAATGGGAGATTGCAATTCTCAAGAAAACTTTTCATCTTTGCAGGATCGGCTGTTGTTTTTGATGAATATAGTGTTTGGTAGAATTGTAAGAATCTTTCATTAATATCTTTAGGCAATGTAAGCAGATCTCCTTTTTCTGATCTAATTTTGTGTACTGTACGGTCATTCTCTAATTTGCGGAGTTGACGTGCTAGAAGCTTGTGTGATTTATCACCAAATTCAAAATTTATTTGCTTAGTATATTGAAATACCGTCCAGCCAAATAACTTACTAACCTGAAACATCTTTGGGATATTGTGCACCCAGAGGAAAACCAAACATTTTATTAAATGTCCAAAACATCAATTGTAACACCAAACCCATGATAGGCTAATTAAATGTTAATAACTGCAGCCATACCGTATGAAACTAAATAACATAAACCCAACCGTATCTCCTTGGCTTTCTTCCTAATGCTCTCCATTTTCAGACCTTTGCTCACAGTCTGCCTCACATCCTAGTTTGGGTTTTGTCAGGGGCACTTGAATCCGAGCCTCATCACAGCTATGGAACAAAAATGGATAGAGAGCTTAATGCAAGGAGTGAAGTGAGAGTGACTGCTCTTGACATGATGGTAACGTTTGACCAAACATGGCATCAAGGATCCAGGTGAGACTGAAGTCAGAGGGCATCAAGGCTAAAATACGATGATCATTGGAGTCATAGCATACACAAATGTTGACGCATGATTTCACAGCCAATGGATCGCCCTGGTTCAATGGGGGAAACACAGTGTATGTGTAGGAAGGAACTCCAGATGCTCCAGATGTGAACCATCTCTCACTCTTCCAAACTCAGAGTTCAATAGCCAGGTCTGCTTAAGGTCACCTTAATCAACAAACCTGTGGACACCATTTGGTGAACCTTTGTGAAGTGGTGGAGTCAGATTCTAATTGGTACATTTAAGAGAGATGTATACGGGCACTAAAATAGTCAAGGAAAAGTAAAAAAAGGGACCAAAGAAAGCAAATGAGATGTGAAGGAAGGAACTGCAGATGTTGGTTTGAACCGAAGATAGATACAAAAAACTTGAGTAACTGAGCGGGTCAGACAACATCTCCGGAGGAAAGGAACAGGTGACCTTTTCCATTCCTTATCTGCAGAGTTGCTGTCCGAGCCGCTGAGTTACTCTTTCATTTTGTGACTATCTGAAGCAAAGGGTACATTTGGTGTTGCCTCGGACATGTCTAAAAATGAGATCCCAACCTGGTGATGCTGCATCTCAAGACAAGGCAAAAATAGCAGTGTGCATGTAATAGAAAGAACTCACCGATCCTTCAACCTTTCGACTTTAGACTGTAGAGATACAGAGTGGAAACAGGCCCTTTGGCCCACCGAGTCCGCGCCGACCAGCGATCACCCCGTACACAAGCTTTATCCGACATATTAGGGACAAATAACATTTTTGACCGAAGCCAATTAACCTACATACCTGTATGTCTTTGGAGTGAGGGAGGAAATAAGCACACCTGGAGAAAACCCACATGGTCACAGGGAGAAAGTATAAACTTCGTAAAGGCAGCATCTGTAGTCAGGATCGAACCCGGGTTTCTGGCGCTTTAAGGCAATAACTCTACCGCTGCACCAGTGTGCCACTGTGCCATCCGACTGAGCAGATCAAAGCCCTGATGTCCTGCCATTTCTAGTCATGATGGCAACTGGTGGGATGGGGAGGCACCAGGGGAACCACTTTCCTTATAGATGGTGGTTCCCTGTATGACTGTCACAAACAGTGTTTAGTTGAGAGATACAGAGTGGAAAAAGGCCCTCAGGCCCACCGAGTCTGGGCCAACCCGCGATCCCCGTACACTGGTACTATCCTACACACTGGGGACAAATTACAATTTTTACCAAAGTCAATGAACCTACAAACCTGTATGACTTTGGAGTGTGGGAGAAAACCGGAGCAACCGGAGAAAAGCCACACGGTCACAGGGAGAATGTACAAATGTACAGACAGCACCCGCAGCCATGATCAAACCAAGGTCTCGGGCGTTATAAGGCGTTATTGGGGTAGGGTACTGACATGGATAGAAAATTGGTTGGCAGACAGGAAACAAAGAGTAGGGATTAATGTGTCCCTTTCAGAATTACTGGCAGTAACCAGTGGGGTACCGCAAAGCTCGGTGCTGGGACCGCAGCTATTTACAATATACATTGGTGATTTAGATGAGGGGATTGAGGGTAACATTAGCAAATTTGCCAATGACACAAAGCTGGGTGGCAGTGTGAGCTGTGAGGTGGATGCTATGAGGATGCCGGGTGACTTGGACAGGTTGGTGAGTGGGCAGATGCATGGCAGATGCAGTTTAATGTGGATAAATGTGAGGTTATCCAATTTGGTGGCAAAAACTGGAAGGCAGATTATTATCTGAATGGTGTCAAGTTGGGACAAGGGGAAGTATAACGAGATCTGGGTGTCCTAGTTCATCAGTCACTGAAGGTAAGCATGCAGGTACAGCAGGCAGTAAAGAAAGCTAATGGCATGTTGGCCTTCATAACAAGAGGAGTTGAGTATAGGAGCAAATAGGTCCTTTTGCAGTTGTACAGAGCCCTAGTGAGACCACACCTGGAGTAATGTGTGCAGTTTGGGTCTCCAAATCTGAGGAAGGACATTCGTGCTATTGAGTGAGTGCAGCGTAGGTTCACGAGGTTAATACTCGGGATGGCGGGACTGTCATATGCTGAGATAATGGAGCGGCTGGGCTTGTATACACTGGAATTTAGAAGGATGAGGGGGGAGCTTATTGAAACTTTTAATTTATTAAGAGATTGGACACGCTAGAGGCAGTAAACATAATCCCGATGTTGGGGGAGTCCAGAACCAGGGGGCATAGTTGAAGAATAAGGGGTATTTAGAACGAAGATGAGGAAAAACATTTTCACCTATAGTGTTGTGAATCTGTGGAATTCTCTGCCTCAGAAGGCAGTTGAAGCCAATTCTCTAGATGCTTTCAAGAGAGAGTTATGTAGACCTCTTAAAGATAGCGGAGTCAAGGGATATGGGGAGAAGGTAGGAACGGGGTACTGATAGTCGATGTTCAGCCATGATCACAATGAATGGCGGTGCTGGCTCGAAGGGCCGAATGGCCTACTCCTGCACCTATTGTCTATTGTCATGTGGATGTTACTACCAATCCCTCTGGACACCTCTTCTTTAGTAGCTATCACACATCCAGTAGGTCAGGTTCTAGCCTGTTCCATCACTTGATTACACCAACTGAACAGAACGATTTTATCTGCTACTTCTCACTTCCATGCTCCATCCACGATTAATTTCGAATGCTTTTTAAGTCTCCCGAAAGGCTTCCTTAATATTTTTTTCCCGCTGAGATAATTTGACTGAACGCAATTTTTCTGCCAGATTGTTTCAGGCCACTTACATCGAAATGTTTAAAAGCAATTTTCAGAATTTATTGCACGTTACTTGTTATAGGTGAAAGGCTGCCAAGGATATTATTTTCGGGCAGTTGAATATCACCATGTGGAAATGATGTTAGAGTACCTCTGAACAAAAGGACATAGAGCAAATCGATAAGATCTTTATGACAAGACAGCAACGATTCAGTCAATTTTGCTGGTTCCAGTCAATTATTTCCAGATTTCACAGTTCCAGTGTCCTGGATTTAATCATGCTCCCTGCACGCTGTCTGTGTGGAGTTTGCATGTCCTCCCTGTGGGTTTCCTCTTCATGCTCGGGTTTCCTCCCACATCTCAAAGATGTGCAGCTTGGTAGGTTGATTGTCTTCTGCAAGTCACCCTCAGTGCAGTGACAGGTAAAGCAACAGTCAATGTTTCAAATAACAGCTTAAGGGGAATAAGTGGGGGAACACAACTGATTACTCTGAAAGCTGACATGGCCTCGATGAGCCAAATGGCCTGCTTCTATGAAGACACAAGAAATAACATGAGACATTTGTAAACCATTAAGATTGGGACAAAAACTCTCCGAAATGAGGCAAGATTTGCATAGTGACTGGTTTAGTTTAGTTAAGAGATATAGCGCAGAAACAGGCCCTTTGGCACAGAGAGTCCGCACCGACAGCGATCGCCGCACATTAACACTATCCTACCCACACTGGGGACAATCTTACATTTATGCCAAGCCAAGCCACCACAGCGGCATGTGAGAATCCCTAGGGCACACAGCATAAGCAGAGACCCACAGCCATCAGTTCAATGTCCGGGCCACACACACGCTCATTCACCGTGATGTGACCAGAATTGTACCGTCCGCTGTCATTCTCTCTGCAGTCCCTGTCCGCCCAAACAGTCAGAAAGTCGTCCACACTCGCACTAGACTCCGGGATGTCCTCAAAACACCGAGATCACTGCACTCACGGCAATCCCTCCGTGTCCTCACCAATGCATGCAGCGCGTCCATCTTGTTTTTGTGGTGACCTCACATTCCCCACTGTGATGGAAGGCAAATAACTTATACCTTCTTTCCTCCTTTTCACCCGCGGCCGGGGCAATCAAAACATCCGCAGTCGGGGCGATTGAAGCTCCCGCAGTCAGCGATCGAAGCCCCCGTATCGGGGCAATTGAAGCTCCCGCGATCAGGGCGGTCGAATCTCCTGCAATTGGAGCTCCCGAACTCGATCCCTAACAAAGGGACCGCCAGCTCCACGATGTTAAGGCCGCAGTGGGGACGGAGGTACGATACGGCAAAAGTCGCGTAAAGAGATTTAAAAAGTAAAGAGATGAAAAAAATTGAGGTTAGTTTTAAAATGTGGGCTTCGTATTAAAAATAGAAATAAGAACTCTTCACCCAAAGGAAATGAAATAATTGTGATTAGTTTTCTTGGATTAGTTCAGCCCGCCGAGTCCACGCCGACCATCGATCACCCATACGCTAGTTCTCCATCTTGGGGAAATTTTAAATAAGCCTATTAACCTACATACCTGCACGTGGCAGGAAGCCGGAGCACCCAGAGAAAACCCACTCGGTCACAGGGAGAATGTGCAAACAGTAGTCTGGATTGAACCCGTGTCTTTGGCGCTGTGAGGCTGCAGCTCTTCTTCTTTTGTGTGGCGTGCACAGCCTAAAGTTATAGGACAACTTGTTCTATTTGATCTTCCGTTTGTGCACGTCGAGTTGATTGCATTAGTCGAAACAGGGCGGGCCACGTGAAGGTTGCAATCTTCCACCCCAGGCAGCAGCTCTACCGCTGCACCACTGTGCAGCTCTTAGGATTCTCCACACAGAAAAGATGTTGAGGCTCAGTTGCTGAGTGTATTCAAGACAATGAATGTTAGATTTTTGGATGTCAAGGGGAATATGCAGATCTGGGGGAAATGGTGTTGAAAGATGAAGTTTGGTCCCGTGGAATGGCAGAGCTGGCATGAAGGGCCAGATTGCTTACCCCTGCTTCTATTTCTCATGTTAAGTAAACCAGGCTGGTGAAAAGCAATGCCTTTCAGCAGTGCTGCTCAAGTAACTGTTAACTCACAGCTCTTCATAGCACACATCAACCACTCGCTCAACAGGGGCAGAAGCATTTCACAATTCACACCAGTCCACTCCTGATAACTGCCAGTTGTTTTACACACAAAATGGCCAACCATTAACGACACAAACCTATAATTCCATGCTAAAACAAAATGTACTTTAAATTAAAAGTAACTTTTATGTAAATTCATCCAAACGAGATAAAATCAGAAAGTGCTGGAAACACTCAGCAGGTCAGGACACATCAGTGGGATGAGAATCAGAGCATACGTTTCTCCAACTAAGGATATTTAAGTTGAAATATTAAATCTGTTCCTCTTCCTACAAATTTGCTTCCCACACTAGGGCCATATGGTGGTGCAGCGGGAGAGCTACTGCCTTACAGCACCAGAGACCCAGGTTTGATCCTGACTATGGAAGCTTGGCTGCACAGAGTTTGTACGTTCCCCCCGTGACCTGCGTGGGTTTTCTCCGAGATCTTCGGTTTCCTCCCACACTCCAAAGACGTACAGGGTTGTAGGTTAATTGGCTTGGTATAAAATTGTGCCTAGTGTGTGTAGGGTAGTGTTAATGTGCTGGGATCGCTGGTCGGGTGGACTAGGTCACGATGAGATAATTCTGATTGATTAAGCCATGAAAAACCCACTAATAACCCTTTTGTATGTATTAAAAAATGAAAATTTATTCAGTCATTAAACCCGTCTTATTCACTGCCAGGATAGAGGTTGGAACTACTCCTGAGGTGTAAGTAAGTAAGTTTATTGGCCAAGTATTCACATACAAGGAATTTGCCTTGCTTGCTCCACCCACAAGTAACAACATGATGTACAGTGACAGTTATAAATAACCCAGAAAACACTAAACATTAATAATAAAATATTAATGATAAAACACCATTTGATCAAGCATGTGAACCAACAAAATACCAGATCAAAGGGAGGCTACAGATTTTTGGCTGTTGAATGGAGCAACTACTCGTGGATAAAAACTATTTTTATGTCTGGCTGTGGCAGCTTTGACGGTCCGGAGTCGCCTTCCAGAGGGAAGTGATTCAAAGAGTTTGTGGCCAGTGCGAGAGGGGTCAGAGATGATCTTGCCCACTCGCTTCCTGGCCCTTGCAGTGTATAGTTCATCAATGGAGGGAAGGTTGCAGCCAATAACCTTCTCAGCTGATCGGACGATTCGCTGCAGCCTCCGGATGTCGTGCTTGGTGGCTGAACCAAACCAGACCATGATGGAGAAGGTGGGAACACTCTTCGATGGTCGTGTATAATTGGATTATTTTTGCCTGTGGCAGATTGGGCTTCCTCAGCTGCCGCAGGAATTACATCCTCTGTTGTGCCTTTTGACTGTGGAGTCGATGGTAGTCCCCCACTTAAGGTCCTTGGAGATGATGGTTCCCAGGAACTTAAAAGACACCACAGATGTGACTGTGGTGTTGTTGATGGTGAGTGGGGTGAGGGGAGGGGGAGCTCTCCTAAAGTCTACAATCAATTCCACTGTCTTAAGAGCATTGAGCTCTAGGTTGGTGCGATGGCACCAGGACGCCAGCTGTGACACTTCCTGTCTGTAGGCAGATTCTTCCCCATCCTGGATCAGTCCAATCAGGGTTGTGTCGTCCGCAAACTTGAGAAGCTTGACAGAGGTGTCTGTGGAGGTGCAGTCGTTGGTGTAGAGAGTAGTGGAGAGGAGAGAGTACGCAGCCTTGCGGTGCTCCATTGCTGAGCGTTTGCGGGTCCAAGATGTGCTTTCCCAGCTTCACATGCAGCTTCCTGTCTGTCAGGATCCACCGACAGAGGGGTTCAGGCAGAGTCAAGTTTGGAGTGTAGTAGCTCTGGCACAATGGTGTTGAATGCAGAGCTAAAATCAACAAACAGGATCCTCGCATAGGTCCCCTGGCGGTCTAGGTGCTATAGGATGAAGTGCAGGCCCAGGTTGGCTGCATCATCCACAGATCTATTGGCCCGATATGCAAATTGCATAGGGTCCAGCAGGGGGATCGTGATATTTTTTAGCTTGGCCAGCACAAGCCTTTCAAGTGTCTTCATGACTACAGAGGTCAGTGTAACAGGCCTGTAGTCATTAAGACAAGTAATCCTTGCCTTTTTGGGTACAGGGACAATGGTGGAGATGTGTCCTGAGGTGTATAGTTGATCTTCAGATGAAGAGGGTGTATTAAGTTGTTGAGACATATATAGTGGAGGCTTGTGGACAGCTAAGAGAACATAAAGACTAAAATGAATTACTTTACTCAAACTGACAGTTTATATATTGAAAAGATCTTTTGCTATTACTTCAGCCCTTGTACAAGCCAATTCATATTGTTCTGATGAAAATTTCATTTTCTAAAAAGCTTTCCACAAATCAGCACTTAACTGGACAGAACAGGATTAAAAGATTAAAAGATCTCCCAATTAATGGACGAAAATGTTCTAAGTGTCTGTTTAGATTATACGTCCACAGTGGAACAGATTGTAATCAATTGCGTTCCTGAAATGAAACAAGGGAAAATAACAAGTAGGTATGTTGCAAAACTTACCTTCAGCGGCACTGCAGTTCTGCCACTGGCCGTGTGCTCGACTTTGGCGCCTTTGGGGGGGGGGGGGTCGGGATTAAAATGCTGTTTTCTTCTGCTTATCTGAGGCAGCTTTTCTCAGGCTGCTAAGCCGCTGAAGAACAATCGTTCGGACTTCCGTTCCCGGTGTTTTAATTTATTTAATCGCGAGACAATTCAATAATTACATTAAAATAAAAAACGACGTCAAATGCCCTCAATGCCTACAACGGGGCGGATCGCATGAAGGGGACCAAACATAATGTAACTCGTTTATTTTGCATATAAACTTGTTTCTCGGGATGGCTTTAATCTAATTTTCAATTGCGAAAACGTGATTTTGGCCGCATACGAACCGGCAGTGTTTTTTCTGCCGATATGGGGTTCAAATTCACTGCAATACAACGTTCCAATCGATCGCGTTCCAGAAGCAAGATGATTAAAATACCCTTTTTTTTAGATAAGCCGTCTAAATTGTCAATATTTTGTCTATTCTCTCTCTCCATGATCATTATTTTTTAACTAAATATTCACAACAGTTTGAGTCACATGCATTGTGCAAAAAACAATGATTTGATTATATTTTGGGTGGATGTTTCTAGATTAATTTATGGGAATTAAACATTAACTTCCTTCCATCTGGGATATGAATTCATGACAGTGAGATTTAAAAATCATGTTATATTGTGAATTCTTGTGTGAATCGGATTAGTTTGTTATTTGGAGACTTAGGCTATTAAAAAGAATTATCCTTGTCTTAAGAAATGTAATCTACAGGACATTGTTAATGTGAAAGTAGTGGACAGAAAGGCATGTCATGTGTGGTTTGAAGAGCAAAAACTTGTAGTTTACAATGCCAACATTGAAAAGTTGAGGTAAAACAAGGTGTACAGAGTTGCTTATTGGTTACAATCTGAGGAGTATGATGATGCTACTGATTATGATATGCCAATGTACCAGCTAGCAACTGATCTTCTCCATAAAGACTTGGTCTATTGCTAGAATTGTTATTTATTTACCTATCTGTTACGGATTTGCAGCATATAATACAATAATATTAAATTCTGATCTTGAGAATATCACATTTTTGAATTTTCAAGGCATTCTGCGTCACAACGGTCATTTTTGTAATTAACTACAATTAAGTAATTAACTAATTATATGCTTTAATTTCAGGTCATCCAAGTATGATGTTTTATATTTGTTTTAGAATGCTTCAATCTATAATAACTGAAAATTTCATTCAATTCTCTTGATTTTTAAGAAAGTTATGGGCTTTTGACTGTCCTTGATCACAGCTTTTGTGTTAAGTCAATGGAAAAGCAATAGGGAACAAGATGCTAATTTCCGAGTATGAAAATGGCCATAACCTTTTTAATACTGAAGATATGAAAGTGAATTAGTTGTCAAATTAATCTTCTTTTTATGCTTTATCTGATGGGATAAATTGCAGACTTGATTTGTAAAATCTCAACATTTTGTAACATTGCTATAACAAGTGGGTTTATCTTGTTTTATCTTTCTGCAGTTTCCTGGCCTTAATTAAAGTTGCACAGCTCAGAATTCCCACCTGCATTACAAGGGAGCAGATTCTGTAAATGGATGTAAAGTGATCAAGTACAACTCATGATTTTTCCAAAGTTTGAAAACGTTACATTTAACATTAAAAACATTGAAAGGTGAAAGTTCATCCCTCACATATTACCACTGAGATGAAGCTCAACTTCACTTGATAGTTTGCCGTCTTGAGCCACATGCGTTCATGCTGCTTCCTCCCCGCCTGGAGGTATTTTCTCTACCTCTCCCCGTTCCTCAGCAGCCGCATCCCAGTTGGCAGTGCCAATGTTAAAATATGTCATATCTCTTTTAATCGTATCCTTGTGGTGAAGCTTTGGTTTTCCTCTTGTATTGGGCGACCTCCCGTTATAGCACATCTTTGGGGATGCATCCACTTTCCATCCTGTTGACGTGCCCAAGCCAGCAGAAATACTTCTGCTTGAGGATCGCAAGGATGCCAGGCATGTTGGACATGGAGAGGGCAGATTCATTGGTGATTTTCTCCAGCCAAGAAAGTGAGGGACACATCGGAAAGGAAAATCATTTAATTTCCGTTCTTGATGTTTCGTTTAGTTTAGTTTAGAAATACAGGCGGAAACAGGTTCTTCCACCCACCGAGTCGACGCCAACCATTGATCACCCCATATACTAGCCCTACCCTACACATTAGGGACAATTTACAATTTTTAACAAAGCCAAATAATCTCCAAACCTGTACTTCATTGGAGTGTGGGAGGAAATCAGAGGTATATATATATAGTTTAGATCATATGATCATAAGATGATAGGAGTGGAATTAGGCCATTCTATATGTAGAAAGGAACTGCAGATGTTATAAATATATATATACACACACACACATGAATACGTACATACATATCAGTATGTGTACATAACAAACAAAGTATAATAGTGCAAAGACAAAACAGTGTCCCCAAGTCAATGTAGTTTGGAACTTATTAGGAGGTTGTAGTGTTTAATATCCTAATGGTTGTTGGGAAGAAGCTGCTCCTGAACCTGGACATTACAGTTTTTAGGCTCCTATACCTTATTTCCTATAGCAGGAGTGAAGTGAGAGTATGGCTAGGGTGGGGTGGGTCTCTGGTGATGTTGGCTCCTTTTGTGAGGCAGCGACTTCTGTAGATGCCTTCAATGGTGGGGAGGTCAGTACCCATGAATGAACCACTTTTTGCAATTTCCTAGGTGTTCGAGTTGCCGAACCAGGCCATGATGCAACAGTCAATATGCTCTCATTCCTCTGAAATACTAACTCTTGTTACTTCCGCCACAGATGCTGCCTGGCCTGCTCAATATTGCCAGCATTTTTCACGTTTGCATTTCAAATTCCTGGCACCTGCATTTTTTGCTTTCAATAAACCAAAGGCAATCTTGCTTGCCGGATCACTTTAAAGTCAGAGACATGCCCCTTAGCCCCCTCTTGTGCCAAAGACAGGTAGCGCAATAGAGTATCCCGGAGAAACATTCACATTCATCAGCGAGAATCCTAAACAATAAACTGACCTAAATACTTGGTTGTGTGTCACTGTTCTTTGAGATTGTAAGTGAATATTATGGTGATGCAGCAGCTTGTGGTGCTGCCCAAAAACTCTGGTGAGCTTGACTGCTGTCTGTGTGGGCTTTATAAATCCCTCTGTGGCGATGCCGTTTGGTTAGTTTAGTTTATTGTTACGCATACCGAGGTACAGTGAAAAGGTTTTGTTACGTGCTAAACAGTCAGCGGAATGACAATACACGATTACAATCGCGCCGTCACAGTGTACAGGTAAATGATGAAGGGAATAGCGTTTAGTGCAAGATAACATCCAGTAAAGTCCGATTGAAGACAGTCCAAGAGGCTTCAATGAGGGAGGCAGCAGCTCCGGTCTGCTCTCTAGTTGCTGGTAGAATGGTTCAGTTGTCTGGTAATAGCTGGGAACAAACTGTCCCTGAATCTGGAGTTATGTATTTTTTACTTCTGTGCCTCTTGCCCGATGGAAGAGGGAAGAAGCTGAGTGTCTGGGGGGGGGAAGAGACTCGTCCTTGATTATGTTGGTGGCCTTGCGTAAAAGCGTGAAGTGCAGATGGAGTCAATGGAAAGGAGATTGGTTTGTGTGATGGTCTGCGATTATCAAGGTGCTTCAGTTATCTCCCACTTCTCCAACATGTTGGAGATGAAACTTCCACAACAGTGGTCCTGACCTCCAAACTACTTTATTGGAGACACTCGAACTATCTTTAATTGGATCTTACTGGACTTTATCTTATACTTAACATTATACCCTTTGTCCCACATCTGTACACCGTGGACAGCTTGATTATAATCATGTACAGTCTTTTTGCTGCCTGGACAGCACACAAGTAAAGGTTTTTCACTGCACCTCAGTACACGTGACCATACTATACTAAACTAAACTAAACTATATTTAGCATTAGTGTAGGTAAGTGGAAGAAGAATTAACGGGGGCTTGATGGGCCTGTGAGATGGAATAACTTGTAGGGCCTGAGAATAAAAGGAATGGGAAGATGGGTCAATGAAATTGATTTGTTGGAACTGACATGGAGTCGATGGGCCGAATGGCTGCTATGTATTTCCCAATCTCTGAAGAAGAGTCCCGACCCAAAATGTTGCAATCCATTCGCACTACCATCGCTGCCTGACTCACTGAGTACCTCCAGCACTTTGTGTTTTGTTTAAGATTCCAGCATCTGCAGTTGTCTGTGTCTCTTTTTTATTTCCCCTAAGATTCCGATGGCTGAATTTACACTGGTCCAAAATAGCCATCCCTCCAACCTAGGCTTGACCTCTATCCCTCCATTCCCTACATATGCTTGTGCCTATCTGAATGTCCCTTAAATGGCACTATTTTACTTCGGAGTCACGTGAGTGACTACGTGAAGAAGCCCCGCCAGGCGCATGCTCGGCATTACGTCGACGCATGTGGCACCGACAGGGTGGAGAGCGCAGCTCCCACCTGCAATAAGTTTAACCCGCAGGTAAGTCACTGTTGAACTTTCTTGCTAGTGTTTTTAAACTGACCGGACGGCTCAAGCGACCACGTTAGGTCGCGCTAATCGCATAGAGTTGCATGCTTGTAGGACAGGCCCTTAAGTCTGCAGAGGCAGCTAGAGTGCTGATGTATTTTGAAAAAAATTAAGAACTCTCTAACTCTGGTTCAAAATACGGAGCCAGCTAGAGTGAAAGTATTTTAAACTGCGGTAATTGAATAGAACGTGCTGGAACCGCAGTTTCCGATGTAGATTGGATCGGGAGATAAGGGCTGCTTTAAAAGCCGGTTCCCGCTATTTACCGCTATTTAGATCGGGTTTGGAGATAACGGCTGCTCTAAATGCCGGCTCCAAATACCCACTAATTGTAAAATAAAGTCTGCTCTGAGTATATGTTACCAGATGCAGTTTTCTTTATGGAAATGTATATAACCCTGTGTGATACTGAGGTTAATACAAATATTCTGCAAGCAGAATGTGCCTGTCAGAATTACAATTTTAAACATATATGGTTTATGCACAAATACAAAACAGTAAAGAGGTAACTCTCCTCCAAGGGAGGACAAGAATGTGGGGGAGGCTGGAAATGGAGAAAATGCTCCACACTTGACTTAGTCAAGGGTTCTAAGACCCATGTATGTCTTCCTGTAAGACAGGCTCCGAAGGAGTTTCCATACGCTGAGTATGGTGCCTATGAAAATGGGATTCTGATTCTCCAGTACCTTGGTTAGGTCTGGATGAGGTCCCTAGAGCAAGATAACATGCTCAAAACTCTAATCAGTCAAGGGTTCTAAAGAGCCATGAGATTCTAAGGCAGGCTCCGTGGAAGTTTCCATACACTAAGTATAGTGCCTATGAAGAATGAGAATCTCGTTCACCAGTGCCTTGCATAGGTCTGGATGAAGTCTCCCTAGAGCAAGACTCGGGAGTACCAGGGCAGGATGAAACTGACCCTGAAGCTGGTGTCCCTACTTATGGGTATACACCAGAGCACAATAGAAATGCTCCGGGTGTTCCCGATGTAGCACCAAGTTTTGCTATATTGGTATGGACTGGTGAGGCTATGGATGAACCTGGCGGCCAACATTATTTGGTTTCTCACCTACTCCAAGAAACTGTTATGACTGAAACAATAAAAATATATAAAACACCCATCAATTGTGCCTCGCTCAGGGTGCCAACAGTAACTCAGTAATTGGATACTCATGAGTGTAACGATGCGAGGACAGGAAATGTGTTCCAGCATGTCCTCTAGCTGATATTGAGTTGGCATCACTGCATTTGGGGAAGACATACATGTGTCGATAATGTCCAATACTTTTAAGACATGCTTGCGTTACTCTGGAATGCATATTCAAACCTAATTGTATGATGAAAATTGCCATTTGGCTAACATTATACCCAAAAAATGCGGGATTATGTGGGCAAGCTATAACCAGATTTTTGATTGATGAAAAACTACGCAAACAATTATGGATATTTGCCTTATAAAACTTCTCATCCCTGCTTTGAGACAACAAACAGGTTGAATACGAACCCCTATGTTAAGAGAAGGGATCTTCTGGTTCATTTATAGAAGTACGGAAACGTCAATCCATCACACATGGAATTTCTGTGAAACAACCTCTGGTTGGTTGTAAGATTACAATTGTTTTGTAATTCTGCATTAAATCTGATCAGCTTAGTGTTTGAATGTACCAGAAACTCGTCAGGTAGAGATAATATATCCCCAACACAAGTATGGGGGTTGCAGAGTCATTCTGGGACTCACAAACTTAAATTTATAGTTCAGTATAGGCATTTAAAAAAGTACACTTCAACACTGTAACAAAGTTGTTATCACAAGGCTGCTATATGGCTATTATTAGACCCAAAAAAGATGCCTTATTATTCAGGTACTTAAATTAATTAGATGGGAAGGAATTACCTAATGGGTTAAATTCAGCCCTCAGATTGCTCACACAATTATTGAAACCAGCACTGGTGTTAATGAGGGTTCAGAATCACATTGTAATGACTTATCTAGAGGATATGTCAATTGTAAATGGGAGACAGCTGAAGAACTGGGTTCAGCAACCATAAGCCTATTGAAAGGCTAAGGTTCTGTACATCCAAACAACATGTAAGTTATAGGCATCCCAAACAATTGATTATTTGGGGTTTGTCATTAATACAGTTTATATGTCAGTAACTTTACCAGCAATTAAGGTTGGGGATGTTACAAATGCCTGTACTTGTCTTGGTAAAAAAACAGTATCCCACCATCCAAGAAGTAGCTACGGTTACTGGTAAAGTGATAGCAGCATTCCTGCTGTCAAATTGGGACCTCGGCATGATCAAAGTCTGCAAAGACCAGAGAATAAGCGTAAAAGCGTGCAGGTCATTGATTAAGTCCATGCAGTTACCAACTAAAAAGGTTGAGCTGAATTGCAATGATGGATTCTCAATGTTGCACAAGTTACTAGAAGTAAAAATGTACTTGATCAGCAGTCTTCGGTGGTATTACAGACTGGGAGTGCTCTTGGATGGGGAGCCAAGGACAGCGACACCAGTTGTGGTAGTCGATGGACTGTCCAAGACGATTTATTCTCCAAACACATGGTATGAATTATTTGGAGTTATTGGGGGCGTTTATGCAGTGATAGCTGTTTGTCTACAATAAAGAACTTACATGTTCAATTACGAGTAGACAATACCACAGCTGTGGGAGAAGACAATATTGTGGTAAGACAACAGATCACGAAAGTTCAATGACAATACAGAATGAATGTTAAAATTCAAAACGTTTCAAAAAGATTGTCAGACAGTATGAGTACCAAATGTTGATCTGTTGTGTCTGGATTAAATCTACAGTGGTCTAAATGTGTCTCATGGGAGTCAGACCCAGGAGCATTAGTGGTGGATGCATTCTCGCTACATTGGGGAAGTATAGTCTTTTATGTTTTCCCCATTTTGCCTGATTAGGCAGTGTGTCACCAAAATAGAACAAGTCTCCGCTGAAGGCGTTTGGTGGTTCCAAACTGGTATTGCTTCTCGGCCTTTTGGCTAAGATCAAGTGTAGTATCTGTTCTTATCAGTTCATATCTGATACGTCCCTTATCTAGGGATGATTACTACACAGCCATTGTTCCCATTGGTGCTCAGAATGATGATTCAGACATTCATGACAAATCCCAGGTGCAGTAATTGTTGGTACATCCAGTAACAGTAGAAATCATCCATTACATGACCGTATTATTGTTAATCTGCAGGTTCTGATGGAATGTTGGATAGGACCATGGATGTCATAAATGCAGCTTGGAGAGATAGTACTAAGAAACAATATATGTTTCATATAAGGAATGGGAAATCTTTTGTATACAGTCAGATATATTTTATCATACTGCAAACATATCGGATGTATTGGAGTTCCTTGCTATGTTGCACCTGAGTTATAGTACAATTAATGGAGCTCGGAGTGTTTTGTCCTCCTATTTAGGACAATTTTCAGTACGACAATTTATCGGGTCTCATCCGTTAATATCCCGATTTATGAGAGGAACTTTAATAAAATCCTACCAAACCCAGATGTACAGAAATCTGAGATGTCAGTATAGTTCTCACATTGCTTTGGCAATGGACTCCAATTAGGTCACTGTCTTTTCAGAAGTTAATATTTAAAGTGGTTATGCTCATGCCATTAATATCAGCACAATGTGTACAAACATTACAAATATTGCGGTTAGATTGTATGCAGTTGTCTGTAGATAAAATAATGTTTATGTCAATGATCTAAGCAAGCAAAGTAAGCCAAGAAAGGCTGGAACCAATGTAATCTTTAAGACATACTCTGTCAACTAAACATTGTGTGTGGTTAAGCATCTGACTTAATATATATTGAATTAAGAGTCTCCGAGATTGTGAGACACCAATGTTCATTACCCACAAGAAATATATAAAAAAAGTGACAGTACAAACTTTTATAGATCTTATGTTAAACCTGTTGTTACAGTGCCAGGGTTGCACATGTTGTGTTGGGTCCTGTTCAAATTGTTTGCTTTGTTGCATATCATCTGTTGTTTTTTCCCCTGGGATAGAGGGGTATTACTTGTCTTTTTATTATTATTAAAATATTTATTGCATAATTTCAAGCAATATATATTATTTACTCACTACTTTGTAAACTGAAGCAGTGTGTAGTTGGAATGATCTACGGCATGAAAATCACAGAGCTTTGAAATCTTCATGTAGTCACTCACGTAGTAAAATAGTAAGATTAAACGAGAACTTACCTGTTCGAAGTTTGATCTTTATTTTATGAGGAGTTACGATGAGGGATTGCATGCCCTCCGCTCCCGACCCTCATAATCTAAATGATCAGCTGGTAGTTCTATCCTTTGTGAGCCTTACTATCTTACTCCGGCTATTGGATCTGTGTTTTTCACGCCGCTGCTTTGAAGTATGCCGAGCATGCGCCTGGCGGGGCTTCTTCACGTAATCCCTCATCGTAACTCCTCATAAAATAAAGATCAAACTTTGAACAGGTAAGTTCTCGTTTAATCTTACTATTATGTCTGCTGCCACTGCCACTCCTGGCAGCACATTCCAGGCACCCGCCACTCTCTGTGTAAAATACGTACCGGGCACATCTCCTTTAAACGTTGCCTCTCTCGCCTTAAAGCTATGCCCTCTAGCCCAGGGGTTCCCAACCTGCTTCGTCCCACTTACCCCAGGCAAATTTAATAGCACATAACAATCTTATTTCACTTATTTATGAACAACTAATGATGAACAGATTCCTGAACCAAACACAGTCAGCCAATGTGAAGAAATATGTACAAATCCTGAATCAACAAATTTATCCCCTGGGTTGGCGAAATTTAATTCCTGGGGGTTAATTTACCCCATGTTGGGAACTCTTGCTCTAGCCTTTCACATAGTTATGTGGCTGGACTAGAGAAGCTGGGAATTTTCTCCTCAGATCTACTCGTATCATGAAATATAAAGACAGAGTAGACAGACAGAATGTTGTGACGTGGTGGGGTCAACAAGGAATGCATGGCAAAAGCAGCAAGAGTGATGTGAGGAAGAGCATTTTTTACATTGTTTGTGGTCAGAGTTTGGAATATATTGCCTCATGCAGCAGAGGAGGTGGATTTCATTGTAGTGTTCAACGTAGCGGCAGAGTGGCGCAGCAGTAGAGTCGCTGCCTTACAGTGCCAGAGACCCGGGTTCGATCCTGACTACGGGTGCTGTCCTGTATGGAGTTTGTACATTCTCCATGTGACTGCATTGGTTTTTTCTGGGTGCTCCTCCCACACTCCAAAGACGTACAGGTTTGTAGATGAATTGGCATCAGTAAAATTCTAAAATTGTCCCTAGGGCATAGGATAGTGCTAGCATGCGGGGATCGCTGGTCGGCGCAGACTCAGTGGGCCGAAGGGCTTCTTTCCGCACTGTATCTCTAAACTAAACTAAGTATCTGGGTGAAGGATTATTGAAAAAGGATGAGGAAAAGAGATTGCTCTAACAGTACTGACGATGACTAAATGGTCTCATTTTACACTGTAACATTTCTTAACTGTGGCCATTAGTGTTTGCTTGCACTATTCAATGTGCTAATGAATAGCTTCGGTCAGTTACATGCAAATTAATAAAGTGGTAGATGTGTCGACTTTTGGAGGATGCATTAGGCTAATGTATAATCCCACCTAGGTTTAAATCCGGCTTGCAGCACGACTAATCATTACGTTTTCATCACCGTTTCAAATTCACTAAAATTAAATTGCATTAGCAGTAATCCAGCCATCCAAGCATATTTGCATTAAATATTTCTTGAAATAATCAAGCCGCCCACTAAAATCTCCCTCACATACAAATGCCTGATTTGTAAAAGTTCAAGCATCCCTCTGGTACCTCTGCAGGCAATTTGATTTATATTACAAGGTATGGCTAATACCTTGAAGCAGTCAATCGAGTGATTATTTAAGAAATGTACAATTTTTTTAGAAGATGCTCTTTTATTGAGTTGAGTCCAAATTTTGTTGAGTCCACATTTGGCGAGTGTGGAAGGTGGATCTGGTGGTGAAATCCTGTCGAAGGTGGCAGCAACTAAAATACGTTGAACATAAAAACTGGTGGGTTGTGAGGTGAACACAGAGCCGAGAATATAGAACAGTACACAACAGGAACAGGCCCTTGAGCCCACAATGTTCGTGCCCAACATGATGCCATGTTAAACTGATCTTCTTTGCCTGCACGAGATCCCTATCCACCCATTTCCTGCATATCCAGTTGCTTTATCTAAAAGCTTCCTAAATGCTCAATATCATATCGGCCGCCCCTCCCCAACCTGGCAGCGCATTTCTGGCATCCACCGCTCACTGTGTAGAAACTTGCCTCACACATCTCCATTAAACTTTGCAACTCTTCTCACCTTAAAGTAGCAATGTTACAACATTTTGAGATTTAAAAAATCAAGTCTGTAATTTATCCCATCAGAAAAAGCATAAAAAGAAGTTTAATTTGACACCTAATTCACTTTCATATCTTCAGTATTAAAAAAGTTATGACCATTTTCATACTCGGAAATTAGCATCTTGTTCCCCATTGCCTTTCCATTGACTTAACTCAACAGCTGTGATCTAGAACAGTCAAAAGCTCATAACTTTCTTAAAAATTAAGAGCTCAATGAAATTTTCAGTTATTATAGATTGAAGCATTCTGAAACAAATATGAAACAATCTTACTTGTATGACCTGAAATTAAAGCATATAATTAGTTAGTTACCTAATTGTAGCTAATTACAAAATTTAATTACTAGATCTAAACATCTATCCATTTCTTAAGAAAAGATTAACATTTTTAAATAGTATGTGTCCAAATAACATTCACACAAGAATTCACAATATAACATGATTTTAAAATCTCATTGTCAAGAAATTATAGGCCAAATGGAAGGAATTTCATGTTTAATTCCCGTAAATTAATGGCCATTTAAATCAACTTGCGAGTGGGTTTTTGTGGAATGCGATCGATTGGAGGTTGCGGTTGCAGTGAATTTGAACCCCATATCGGCAGGAAAAACACTGCTGGTTTGTATGGGGCCAAAATCACATTTTCGCCAATGAAATTTTGATTAAAGTAATCCTAAGAAACAAGTTTAAATGTAAAATAAATGCCTTGCCTTATGTTTTGTCCCCTATGTGAGATCCGTCCCGTTGTCGCTGTTGACGCCTTTAGAAGTCGCTTTTTTATTTTACTCCAGCGATTAAATTGTCCCGCGTTTTTAAAAAAAAACTTCCGAGAACGGAAGTCGGGACGATTTTTCAGCTAGCAGCCCGAGAAACTATATCTCGGACAGGCAGGAGAAAACGGCATTTTAATCCCGCCCCCCCCCCCCCCACCCCACCCCACAAAGGCACCACAGTCGCGCACATGGCCAGTGGCAGAACTGCAGCACCGCTGAAGGTAAGTATTGTAACATACGTGCCTTACGGCAGCAGAGGCCCGGGTTCGATCCTGACGACAGATGCTGTCTGTACAGAGTGTGTACGTCTCCCCGTGACCACATGGGTGCACTGGTTTCCTCCAAAACTCCAAAGACATACAGGGTTGTGGATTAATTAGTAAAATTGTAAATTGTCCCTAATGCGTGTAGGGTAGTGTTAATGTGTGGGGATCGCTGGTCGGCACGAACACGGTTGTCTGAAGGGCCTGTTTCTGCGTTGTATCTCCAAACTAAACTGAAAATTACAGAGAGCGGGAGGAATGGGGAGGTCTGAGGGGATACTGTGATAGTGTGCAGACCAAAGATGTCAGTTCAATAGACACTTATAAAATCGGAAACAAGAAACAAAACAAAAGGAAAACAAGGTAGCGGGAGAGTTGCTACCTTGCAGTGCTTGCAGCGCCGGAGACCCGGGTTCGATACATGTTTGTAGATTAATTGGCTTGCTTAAAGTGTAAATTGTCCCCATTGTGTGTAGGATGGTGTTAATGTGCGGGGATCACTGGTCGGCGCAGACTCGGTGGGCCGAAGGACCTGTTTCCACGCTGTATCTCTAAGTATTTTTCCTCCCGACTTCACCGCTAACCGCAACGTTCCAATCCACCACATTCCACTAAAACCCACTCGCTAGTTGATTTAAATGGCCATTAATTTACAGGCATTAAACACTAAATTCCTTCCATTTGGCCTATAAATTCACGAAAATGAAATTTAAAAATCATGTTATATTGTTGATTATTGTGTGAATGTTACTTGGACACTTAGGCAATTTAAAAAAAGTTTATATTTTCTTAAGAAATGGATAGATGTTTAGATCTAGTAATTGAATTTTGTAATTAGCTACAATTAGATAACTAACTAATTATATGCTTTAATTTCAGGTCATCCAAGTAAGATTGTTTCATATTTGTTTCAGAATGCTTCAATCTATGATAACTGAAAATTTCATTGAGTTCTCTTAATTTTTAAGAAAGTTATGGGCTTTTGACTGTTCTAGATAACAACTTTTGTGTTAATCAATGGAAAGGCAATGGGGAACAAGATGCTAATTTCCGAGTATGAAAATGGCCATAACTTTTTTAATACTGAAGATATGAAAGTGAATTAGGTGTCAAATTAAACTTATTTTTATGCTTTATCTGATGGGATAAATTGCAGACTTGATTTTTTAAATCTCAAAATTTTGTAATATTGCTACATTTTAATTGCCAAAATTTTAATATTATTTTTTTCCCCAGTTATTATACTATAATCAAGAAAGTTTCTTTGGTCTGTTGTAAGTCTTAGGCTTTGTTCTGATATTCCTAATATTATTAGTTTTGAGTCGGGATCCAATTGGATATTGACAACTTCAGAAATTATTCTGAAAATATCCGACCAGAAATTTTTGATTTCTATACAATTTACAAAAGTATGAGCTAAGTTAGCTTCTAAATGCTGACATATATCACAAATAGGAGAGATATGTGTGAAGATTCTATTTAATTTTGTTTTAGCGTATTTTGTTTACTCGTGGACATTTTTCAACATGCTGACAAAACGTCCCGACTAACCTGATGCCCTGAGTACCTACGGCTGACATTACGAGCTGCTACAAAATATCTAAGGACTCCTACGGACTCGCTACGGACATTCTCCGACTTTGAATCAAGGGGAAAAATTCGGGAGAATTTGTGAGTAACTCGGGAAAGTGGGACAGGGGCTTTAAGCATCCGAATCCTATTTCAAGAAAAATAAGTTAGACACAAAATTAATCACACAAGAAAAAAGGCATTTTAATAAGATTACTGGTGAATGGAGAAGATAGGACAAAGAAATGGGATAATTTAATCCGCTATTCAGAATGCAAAGAGTGGTATTGAAAATAATAAGGGCTCAGCGTAATTGATCAGGGAAACTTCTCAAAAAAGTATATTAAATTAATGTCCCGTAGCGGCACGTAATGTTAACGGTAGGTAGTATGGAAATCCCGTAAACCCGTGACGTTTTTCAACACTGTGAAAAATGTCCACGAGTAAAAAAATACTTGTGATGAAAAAAATTGTTACTTTTTATTCCTACGAGCCGCTACGCGACATCCACAAACTCCTACAGACCCGCTACAGACATTCTCCGAGTTCGAATCAGGGGGAAACTCGGCAGAACTCTTGAATTGCCTCTTACAGTGGGACAGGCCCTTTACCTGGACCAGCATGTGTGGGAGAAAACCGGATCACCCGGAGAAAATCCATGCGGTAGCAGGCAGCCTGAAGGACTCCAGGGACAGCTACAGCAAACATGAAAGTTCCAAAGTATGTCAATAAAACCAGGCTGTGACCTCGAAAAGTGTGATTCTGACTTGGGTGTTCTCAACCCTTGTTAGGGCACTGTGAACTAGTTGACTGTAAGAACTGTTTGATGGAATTGTAGGTTTGCAAGCAAGTCACTTTCTGAGAAGCGGTGAAGACACAGCAAAGGCAAAATCGAAGAACGGAACAAACTTTCTGAATGTGCGTCATTCCACTAACTTGAAATGCCTTTTTATAAATACATTGTAGTTGGTCATGACTCATCGCAGGAATTTAATGCTCACATCAGCCCACAAGAGATGTAGTTTGTCCAAACTTAATCATGGTGAGGTTTTTCATACACAGAGTACAGAAGTACAGAGTAACTTTAAAATCCATGGAGCACATAGCCGGTTAGGCAGTGGGAAGAGAAGCAGAGTTTCTCATCAAAAGTGGAGCAGGGGGTGACACAGTGGCACAGCGGAGGAGTTGCTGCCTTACATAGCAATGTTACAAAATTTTGAGATTTTAAAAATCAAGCCTGCAATTTATCCCATCAGATAAAGCATAAAAGGAAGTTTAATTTGACACTTAATTCACTTTCATATCTTCAGTATTAAAAAAGTTATGGCCATTTTCAATCTCGGAAATTAGCATCTTGCTTTTCCATTGACTTAACACAAAGCTGCGATCGAGGACAGTCAAAAGCCCATAACTTTCTTAAAAATTAAGAGATCTCAATGAAATTTTTGATATGCATATGCTTCTAATAAAAATATTAATAATTTTTTTTTTTAATTTTAAAAAATAGCCCTGAATACCCATGGCTAGCATCTCCGAGTTTGAATCAAGGGGAAAACTCGGGAGAATTCGTGAGTAACTCGGGAAAGTGGGACAGGGGCTTTACCCACTTTGTTGAGTCTATTCCTGCCACAATTCTTACCACAATCGCATGGAATTCTGTGCCACAAAATGATATCAAAGGCAGTTCGCAATGCTCTTAACGTCCCACTGTGAACATTAAAATCGTTCACCTTCTCATACTTGAAGTATCTGCCTCAATTCATCTTTTTGTAACCACTTCTGTGAAATCTACCGCTACATTTTGCAGAGTGAACAATGCTTTTACTGCAGAGATAAACATTGCTGTTCCTGGTGTCCATTTATGCTGCTTGTGTATTTGTAAAGTAAGGAGCTTCATCTGCAGTCTGAGGACGGATCTGTCAAAAAATATAACCACAGGCAGTCCAACTGCCCTTTGCACTGTACTTTTACAGATTACACCTCTCACAGTTGCAAACAGACACTGTAACAACAAGCACCCAGTATCACGCTGAGTCTTGTCTTGCAGGATGAATCACCATGAATGTCAGGTCATTGTCATGGTCCAGTCTGAAGACGGGTTCTGAATTGAAACATCACCTGTTCCTTTTTCTCCAGAGATGCTGCCTGACCCGCTGAGTTATTCCAGCATTTTGTGTCTTTCTTCAGTATAAACCAGCACCTGCAGTTCCTTCATATATATGTGAATGTCAGGTCTTCCCTCCAGCCTGATGAAGGCATGTTCACAACACAAGGAGCTGACTCTCTGGAAGTGCAGTTGCCTTAGAAACAAAGAAACATTGAAAATAGGTGCATGAGTAGGCCATTTTGTCCTTCGAGCCAACACCACCATTCAATATGATCATGGCTGATCATCCAAAATCAGTAGCCCATTCCTGTTTTCTCCCCATATCCCTTGATTCCATTAGCCCTAAGAGCAATATCTAACTCTCTCATGAAAACATCCAGTGAATTGGCCTCCACTGTCTTTTGTGGCAGAGAATTCCAAGATTCATAACTCTCTGGCTGAAAATGTTTTTCATCATCTCAGGTCTAAATGGCCTATTCCTTCCAACAGGCAGGCAGCCATTGGCTTGTGGAGTAGCCCACAGAGCACACACACAGGGTCAAGAACGTGCTTGTGTGATGTTCGGCCATTGTCTTATCACATTACTGACCCTCCCTCATCTCGCTGCTTGTCCTTCCTGCTCTAATGCAAGAAAGACGTGGAATGACACAGCGGGCTGGACCTTCTATTTCCTCTCTTTTAAGTTCTCGGCTGCACTGGAGCTGAGCAAAGAAAATTCTTTGGTTATTATTCAATTTATCACCAGCAATGGTTAATTTTGTGTTTAAGTCGCGGTTCCCCAACTTTGTAACTTCAAAATCCACAGATCTGGAATAAATATAAGTAATCCTTCATCTCAAGGGACTGCCTAAGGAAAAGAAACACATATGTGTATGACTGTTCCATTGGGTTAGTAGCACGTATGAGTTAGACTATTATGTATTCAAAAACAGGGCTAATACTCTAGTGCAGTACAAAGAGAGTGTTACTCAATTGATGCACACATCATGTAGCGAGAGCACTATACAAAGCATTCACCAGTGTGGATGAAAGCATAAAACCCAGTGGCACTTTTGAAGGACATGAAGCTATTATCGAATGTCTTATTCAACACTTATCCCTCCACTAACATCACTAAAAAACAAATCATTTGTTCACCCCCACATTGCTACCTGCGACATCCTGCTGTGCATATTGGCTGCCACATCTCCGACAACAGGGACACCGTAAATCACCCGAGGGCACACTAAAGCTAAGCAAGGTATATAAAAACAAAACTTTCTTTATTCCCATACTTTACATCAAATTTATATCACCTTTGACTTCTGTGGGAAGTTAAATTGATGTGGATTTTGACAGATGTTGCCTGACCTGCGGAGCCTTTTCCATTACCCCTTCCAATCACATCTTGGTTCATTTGTGTGGAAGTCCCCATTGTAGAATGAAGCATTACTTCTCAAATTGTTGGTGTGCCATCATCGGAGCCCTCTTCCAAAACCAATCTCCACCGTGAAACTGTTTTGATTGCTGGTGTTCATTTCAAACGCTAAAGATTTGTTGTCACACTCGATGAATTCTCTACCTTTGATATCTTTTAACTCTAACTTGGGAACGTTACGTGCGCCTTTTAACAGAAAAAACTTCAGGCGGAGAAAATCATTGGAAAAAAAAATTTAAGAGACATGAAGTCATAGGTCCTTCAGCCCAACTTGCCCACACTGACAAACATGTCCCAGCTACACGAGTCCCACCTGCTTGTGCTTGGACTATATCCCTCCAAACCTGTCCTACCCATGTACCTGTCCAACTCTCTCTTAAACGTTGGGATAGTCCCAGCCTTAATTACCTACTCTGGCAGCTTGGTCCATACACCCACCACCCTTTGTGTGAAAAAGTTACCCCTCATATTCCTATTAAATATTTTCCCCTTCACCTTGAACCTATGTCCTCTTGTCCTCGATTCCCTTACTCTGGGCAAGAGATTCTACTCAATCTATTTCTATCATGATTTTATACACCTCTATAAGATCACCCCTCATCCTCCTGCGGTCCATGGAATAGAGACCCAGCCTGCTCAACCTCTCCCTGTAGCTCACATCTTCTAGTACTGGCAATATCCTCGTAAATCATCATTTATAATTTGTCAGAGAACTTACCGTAAGATTGCAGAGCACAAGAGAAGGCAGCTTACCATGTTGTGTTTGAATCCATTCTTACCAACGTGCTATCCTATTATTTCTCTTCCATGGTGTGAGAACAGGACTTTGTGAATTTTGAATTCTTTTGGAAGTGATTGTGTCCAACTGGTGTACACCTCCTTGGGCTGAGAAACTCTCAAGTCGCACGCAGAGTGCTTTTTGTTTGGAGTTGCACAAAATAATTTGATCAAAGTCCGACTTCTACTTGGCTGGCACAGTGACGCAACAGTAGAGTTGCTGCCTTACAGCGCCAGAGACCCGGGTTCAATCCTGACTACATGTGCCTGTCTGTTCAGAGTTTGTACGTTCTCCCTGTGACCTGCGTGGGTTTACCCCAGGAGCTCAAGTTTCCTCCCACGCCCCAAAGACACACAGGTTTGCAGGTTAATTGGCTTGGTTAAATTGTAAATTGTCCCTAGTGTGTGTAGTGTGTTCGTGTACGGGGATCGTTAGTTGGCGTGGACTCGGTGGGCTGAAGGGACTGTTTCTGCTCTGAATCTCAAAACTAAACTAAACTAAATGCAACTGAGTGTAATTGCACATACAGCACATTTCTGGAAATGTGATCTGGACAGAGGGACAGAGATGGAAGTAAGCTGGTTTGTGTCCAGCAAGAAAATGGGCAACATAATCAGCGCAATCTTCTTTTGTGTGGTGTGCACAGCCTAAAGTTGTTGGACAACTTGTTCTATTTGATTTTCCGTTTGTGCACATCGAGTTGAGTGCAGAATATAGTGTTACAGCTGCAGAGAAAGCGCAGATAAGAGAAAGTGCAGATAAAAAAAGTGCAAGGGCCACAATGCAGTAGAGTGGAAGATCGGGAATACATCCTTACCTTGGGAGAGAGATCAGTTTGATTAAAGTGGGGAGAAGCTGCTCTTGAATTTGCTGGTACGTGCTTTTAGGCGTGTTGTTATATTTTGCCTGACAGGAGAATCAAGAAGACAGAATGACGAGGGTGTGAGTTGTCCTTTGTTGTGTTGGCTGCTTTCCTGAGGCAGCATGAAGTATAGATGGAATCGATGGGGGGGATGACTGGTTTATGATATATATTGGGCTGTGTTTGTAATTCGCTGCAATTTCTTGCCACCCTGGGCAGAAACATTGTCAAACTCATGTCTCATGCCAATTTCTGGCGATGTACTGGATAACATATTCCATACGGATGCATGGAATATTTTTTCTAGTGCATTGCCAGAAATTGGCATGAGACATGAGTCATGACAAATTTCCATATCCTTCTGAGGAGATTGAAACATAGGCTTGCTCTCCTGGCCATAGCGTCGATCTGTTTGGACTAGAACGTTCCAGTGTTTATCTTCAGTCTGAAGAAGCGTCTCGACCCAAACAGCCATCTATTCCGTTTCCCCAGAGAAGCTGCCTGACCCTTTGAGTTACTTCAGCATTTTGTGTCTATCATTGGCATAAACCAGCATCTGCAGTTCCTACACACTTTGGACTCAGATGTGCTCCCTCTGACTGCATGGATTTTTCCCAGATGCTCTTGTTTCCTTCCACATCCCAAAGACAAGTGGGCTGGTAGGTTAACTAGCTGCTGTAAATTGGATCTGGGCGAGTGATATAATTTAAGGACTGGTGATGGGAATGCAAAGAGAATAAAATTGGATCAGTGTAAATGGGTTGTTGGTGGTTGTTGCAGATGAGGTGTTGCTATCCTGTGTGACATTTTGATTGTATGTTGCATCCTGAGGCATTGTGAAGGTTTGGTTGCAAGGACGTTGGAGAGGGTACGTTTTTGTGAAGATTAGTAGGACATCAGTTATAAACTGGATTAGGTCAAGGGAAAGATAGTCTATGCGGAAGAAGCGTAGATAGACACAAAATGCCGGAGTACATCAGCAAGTCAGGCAGCCTCTCCAGAGAAAAGGAGTACGTGAGCTCTGGTCGGCACAGACTCTGTGGGCCGAAGGGCCTGTTCCATGCTGTATTTCTAAACTAAACTAAACCAAAACAATAACAAAGCCACTTTTTCATGTTCATTAGTCATAGGAGCAGAATCAGACGATTGGGTCTCCTCCGCCATTCAATCATGACTGCTCTATCTTTCGTTCTCAACCTCATTCTCCTGCCTTCTCCCCATAACCCATGACACCCTTACTAATCAAGAGCCTGTCAATCAGCGCTTAAAAATACCCAATGACTTGTCCCCCACAGCCGTCTGTGGCAATGAATTCCACAGATTCACTTTTGCATTTGATTCCAAAGGGAAGAAGCTGGTATTCCGGTTCTTGAAGGGAGACAACATTGCCTTGACTGCTCTGTGTCAGTGGAGAGATTCCAATGTCAGTACTCGATCTGCAGCAGTGGGTTCTGTCCAAGGATGCTTGAGTTTGACAAGCACCCTTGCCTGTGTTTAATTTGGCTGATGTTGATGCTGGTGACTTTGAGTGGAGGACATTCATCATACTGTAAATGCCATTTTACAAATGCAAATTGTTCCATCCATCAACTGAATCTTTCCATCTGATGCATCATTATCACCGTCGCTGCAGAACTCTTCTAATTAAAGGACTAAGCAGTTGCCCATTATCTTGAGGAATGATTTTAATTTAGGCAGTGAATGGAAATATTTTTCACAATCTATCTGATCGACAATTAAATGGCAATGGAAATTGCTAGTACTTGCACGTCGACCAAAGGAAATTAGTTGATTGAAATCTTAAAAGTATTTTTAATAAACCTAAATGATTGAAATGCTGTCCATTTTACGAGGAATCCTTATAATCGTTGATGAAATGTGAAGAGGATGATTTGGTCTGGTTCCTCAATCAATGTAATGAACTTTAAGTTTAGTCCCTTGAAACAATGAGAACTTTGGAAGTTCTGATTGTGGTACACCTAGCGGAGATGCTGTCTAACAGCCTCAGCAACCCATGTTGAATCCTGACCTTTGATGCTGCCTCACAACTCCAGAAACCCAGGCTCGATCCTGACCTCCGGTGCTGCAACTGTGAAAATTGCACGGTCTCCCAGTAACCTGGTGGCTTTCCTTCGGTTATTCCAGTTTCCTCACACATTCCAAAGGTGTGTGGGTTAGTAGTTTCCTCGGCCACTATAAGTGGCCCCCAGTGTGTAGCTGAGTGGTAGGATTGCTGATCAGATAGATCATGAAAAATATTTCCATTCCCTTCTTAAATTAAATCCATTCCTCACCAAAATGGAGTACAGCTGAACCATTTGATTGATGGGAATGTGGCAAGAATGTAGGATGAGTGAGAGATGGGTTCACAATGGCTGATGTGGATTCAGTGGGTTGAAGTGTCTTCTTCCTTTCTGTGGAATCCAATGACCTTTCATGGCAGCGATATCTCAGGCCTACTGTCTCCTGCAGATACACTGTGTGCAGCGTGTCCAGCTCGGGTACTAATGCATTGATGTTGGGACAGGAGACAGGGCGCTGACCCTCTCACACAAACAGACCAACACAGATGACGGTGGCTCCCGGGACGCACCAGCGGTCGGAATAAATTCCCCGTGAACAGTGAGCGGGACTCCATAGACTAATTCGATGGAAGACAAAGCCAAACGTTCCTTTGGGGCGGTCCGAATACCCAGAAAGACCCACGGCAACTCATCCATCCATTCAGGGCACATAAGAATGCCTTCAAAGCGGCCTTGAGATGGAGGTGGAACCGCTGCACCAACCCATTGGACTGGGGATGATACGCCGTCGTATGGTGAAGCTCAGACGTGAACTGAGCACCCTGGTCCGAGGAAACGGGCAATCCAGTGGGCCACGAGGGCGTGAGCACATGACAGGGCAGAAGTGTCCATGAGCGGAATGGCCTCTGGCCACCACGTAAACTGTTCCACCACTGTCAGAAGATGCAAGACACACTGGGATGGAGGCAGCGGCCCCACGATGTCCACAAAGCACAGGTGAGGCATTGCAGACTCCTGCACTGGTGCCCAGATGTGCCGCTGCACCTTCGATATTTGTCACGGAATGCACGCCCGGCAGACTTGCTTCCGCAAACCATGCCACATGAAACGAGCAGCCACCATCGCAACCGTTGCATGATAGACGGGTGGGCGAAATGACGTCGAAAATCCGGCGGCGCCTGGCAGGCAGCCGGGACAACGGGCCATGGCTGTCCCGTGGAAACGTCACACAGGACAGTAATGCCAGAGGGACCCAAGGGCATGTCGTCTAGCGCCAAACCCGAAATCGCAGTTTGGTCGGCTTGCATCTCCTCGTCCGCCAGCTGCAGAGCAGCCAAGGTGGAAGAGTCCATGCCCGGGGACACGTTGAGGATGCCCTCAATAACTGGGCGTGACAGGGCTTCAGCAACCAGGTTACATTTGCCTGCATTGTGGCGGATGTCGGTCGTGAATTCGGAGATCGACGTGAGCCCGCGCTGCTGCTGAGCGGACCAGGGATCCGAGCCACTGCAAAGGTGAGGGGCTTATGGTCAGTGAAGGCAGTGAAGTCCCGGCCCTCGAGGAAATAGCGGAAGTGTCGTACTGCCAAATGCAAGGCGAGGAGCTCCCGGTCGAACGCACTGTACTTGCGTTCCGCCGAGTTAAGCTGTCGACTGAAAAAGGCTCTAGCATGCCGCCGACCACGGAGTCAGAAGCACCAACGGTTAGCACTGTGGGGGCGTCGACCCGCGGACGCACTAGCATCGTCGCCCGAGCCAACGCATACTTTGCCCCATCAAATGCAGCCACCGCGTCGTAGTTCCACTGCACGTCCCGCCACTTACTAGTTAGCAACTGAAAGAGTGGCTGTATTATCCTTGCCGCTGCCGGCACAAACCAATGATAAAACGTGACCATCTCCTGAAGGCCCCGCACTGTGGAAGGCTGCGGGAACTGGCGAATGGCCTCGACCCTGTCCGGGGGTGGAACAGCACCGTTTTGCATCACTCAGTGGCCCAGAAAGTCGATGGCACAGAGGCTGAACTGGCATTTGGCGGGGTTGATGACAAGACCATGCTCGCTGAAGTGCTGGCACAGAAAACGGAGATGGGCGCAATGTTCTTGCCGAGAACGACTAGCCACGAGGATATTGTCCATGTATATGAAAAGGAAATTAAGTCCCCAACCCACGGTGTCCATCAGGCGTTGGAAGGCCTGCGCAGCGTTCTTAAGGCCGAAGGGCATACGCAGGAACTCAAACAACCCGAAGAGAGTGATTATAGCTGTTTTTGGCACGTCCTCCGGTTGCACGCAAATGGTGGTAGCCCCGGACTAAGTCGACCTTCAAAAAAACGTAGCCCCAGCCAGATGGCCGGAAAAGTCCTGGATGTGGGGAATGGGGAAGCGATCCGCGATGGTGGCGTTGTTCAGGTGGCGGTAGTCGCCACAAGGCATCTAGCCCACGGAGACCTTCGGTACCATGTGCAGCAGGGAAGCCCCTGGGCTAACAGAGCACCGAACAATTCCCATAGCCTCCATGTTGCGAAACTCCGCCTTGCCGATCTGGAGCTTGCCGGGAGGCAGCCTGCGGGCGCGGGCGTGGAGTTGTGGTCCCGAAATCAGAATGTGGTGCACCACACCATGTTTCGGGCTGGCTGAGTGGAACTGCGGAATCAGAATTTGTCCATGTAAATGAAAAGGAAATCAAGGAAATCCACTGCGGGAGCCATGGAGATAGATGGGAGTTTTATTCTGGATGGAATCGACTTTTGGAACACAAAGTGTGTATGAGCATGTTTCGGAGATCAATAGGATGTTGAGAGCGGAAGTTTACTCCATCTCCTTCCACAGAAACACATTTCATTTTTAATTAGTTTGCACCATGTCATTTGCATAGAACCTTTAATCCACTGACATGTGGTATAAATAATGTGTGAATTTCAGCACAATTTGAGCACGCTACTTCATTTCCCTAGTTCCTGGCCTTACAAAAGCACTGGATCATGCTGACAATGTGAATTGCAACTTTTGGTAGGTAATGAACCCTTAGCAGACAACGTGGCAGCTCCTGCCCAAGCCTTCAGAAATGTGCAGGACTGCAGATGCTGGTTTAAACCGAAGATGGACACAAAAGCTGGTGTAACTCTGCGGGTCGGTCAGCATCTCTGGAGAAAAGGAATAGGTGACGTTTTGGGTCTGCAGTTTGAAGAAGGGTCTCGACCCGAAACGTCACCTATTCCTTTTCTCCAGAGATGCTGTCTGATCAGCTGAGTTACTCCAGCTCTCTTGTGTCTATCTTCTGAAAGCCTTCAGAAAGTTCCCCTCGTTTTTCTAATGTCTAGTTTCCATGTTTTTCTTGTTGGGTTTTATTCTGTTAACAGCACAAAGAAACTGCACCATATTGCCATCTATATTTTGTCTCTCTCACCAGATGGACAAGTTACGAATGGTACGTTTTAGTCACTCAGTAGCTAAAACAAAAAGACTCCTTCGTCAATTGATAATGGGCAGGAAGAACAGTGTTGCATCAAGGCGAGTTGTAGGGACGACACTGAATACTTGAACAGGAAGAACGAGGCAAAAAGACGTCAACTCCCCCCGCCACCCCCCCACCCCCCCACCCACCCCCGACTTTCTGAATTGCAATTAACCATCACACCCTTCTCCTAACTTCAATTACGTTCACAAGTCACAATAAACCAGAAGGAGCAACACCACAGATGGACCCACTCATGGATAGTGAAGGATGAGCAAGGATCTCATGGGATTGTTGGATTAAATTAAAAAAAGATAGATTCAGATGTATTTTAGCTTTAAATCCTGTTATGCTAAATCCAGCAATTCCCCAAAGGGAAAGCTTAATCTTTGATGCAAAAATGTGTCTTCACAGGTCGTACCATGAACACAAAAAAATGATATGCTGATGTTTCCCCTCACCTAAATTATTAATAATTTCATATCTATATTGTAAAAAGGAAGGGTTAAGGCTATTATAAACTTATTGTTGAACGCATAATTCAACAAAACTGCATTTGCAATGATTGGCGTGACAGAATTTAGGTTAAAAAGAACTATTTGTGATCATTCAATACCGTTAAAGATTTATGCCCTATTACACTAAATATCCTCCTCGAAGAGACTATTCAGTAAAAAAGTAATCACGCGCAATACAAAGAAGGGAATCAGAGGTCTCCAGTATTCTATCATTCAATCAAGCCACCCGAAACCAGATTACCCGGTCATTCCCTTCAGTATGATGCACAATCAAATGACCAGCTACACATCTCTATAAAACTAAAACTCTTCCTATTGTTTGTGTTTGTGCTGACAATGTGTCAATCTGCTTTTCCTATCTTCGTCCAAACGCTAGGACACAGCCTTCCCATTTTCACATATCCTACTCACATTTTTCCCGTTGTGGCGATAAACGTCTCCCCGTCACATTCCCACCTATATTTCTGATGATATTAATCCTTTAAATTTTCAAAACAACCCCAAAAACGCACCCATTTCGGAAAAAAAACCCCAAGTGATGTCACAATGCACTCGCAAGGCAGGACGGGGCACTCCGGGAGGGAGGGGCACTCCGGCACTTGTGTGGTGGCTGCCTGCGCCCGACGCCCGGCCGCTGGTGGCGAGGGTGGGGCCGCGGGCCCTGGCTGGAGCCGAGCCTGGTGCTCGAGCTGGAGTGAATGCCGAGCCCGGAGCTTGGGATGGGGCTGTGACCGAGGAAGAAGCCGCCGCTGGAACCAAGGACCTGCCTGGGTCCGGGGTCAGGGACGAGCCCGTGGATGAGGTCAGGGCCTGCAGTGGAGCCTAGGCAGTGGTCCAGCTGATGGCTGGAGTCTACAGCCAGGGCCGGGCTGAGTACGAGAACCAGGCCGAGTTCCAGGCCCTGGCGCTGTTCCACGACCTGGGTAGGTCCTGGGGCAGGGAATGGGAGTGAGGGGAGGAGGATGAGGGAAATGAGGAGGTGGGAGATGGAGTGGGGAGTGGGGTGGTAGAGGGAGATGGAGGGGGGTGTGTGGAGAAAGGAGATGGGGAGGGGTGGAGGAGGAAGATGCCCCCTCCCTATCTACCCTCACTCCCACCCTCTCCCTCCCTTGTCCTCTCCCTCCCTTGTCCTCTCCCTCCCTTGTCCTCTCCCTCTCTACCTTACCTCCCCCCACTCTACCCCCTCCCTCTCCCTCTACCCACTCTACTTCCCCCCTCCCTCTCTGCCCCCCCTCCCTCTCTGCCCCCCTCCCTCTCTGCCCCCCCTCCCTCTCTTCCCCCCCCTCCCTCTCTGCCCCCCTCCCTCTCTTCCCCCCCCCGCTCTTCCCCCCCTCCCTCTCTGCCCCCCCCTCCCTCTCTGCACCCCCTCCCTCTCTGCCCCCCCTCCCTCTCTGCCCCCCTCCCTCTCCAGGGATTGAAGAGGGAGGGTGAATGAGGGAGTGCTGGGGGATGAGGAGAAATGAGCCGCGCCTGCGCAGTTGGGGGCTATGCGTGAGTGGTGCAATACTGCGTTGGGAGAACGGCTTGCGTTGGGAGAACGGGTGAGTGGCGGAATCTTGCTTTGGGGGAGCCGATCTAGCTGGTCTGCACTGGGTTTAGTAGTTATTAAATGACGTTAACTACGTGCTTAAGCCATTTGTTGTCTCTGATTCACTTTGAGATAACCTGAGGATGTGAAGGACTTTGGCAATTGCTGCTTCTTCATGGCGGCACGGTGGTGCAGCAGTAGAGTTGCTGCCTTTCAGCGCTTTCAGCGCTTGCAGCGCCAGAGATCCGGATTCGACCCCGACCACGGATGCTGCCTGTTCAGAGTTTGTACATTCTCCCCGTGACAACGTGGGTTTTCTCCGAGATCTTCAGTTTGCTCCCACACTCCAAAGACGTACAGGTATGTAGGTTAATTGGCTCGGGACCGACCAGCGATCCCCGCACACTAACACTACCCTGCACACGCCAGGGACAATTTACAATACTTTACCAAAGCCTATAAACCCGCACATCTTTGGAGTGTGGGTGGAATCCGGAGCTGCTGGATGAAAACCCAGGCAGGTCACGGGGAGAATGTACAAACTCCGTACAGACAGTTCCCGTAGTCAGGATCAAACCCGGGTCTCTGGCCCTGTAAGGCAGCAAGTCTATCGCTGCGCCACAGTGTTCCGCCCACACTCCACATTGCCTGCCGCTTGTGACGTCAGTGGGCTTATCTCATGTCTTCAACCCACCCACACACTGCGGCATCATTGCCTTTCACTGTTCTCTGTGGCAAACACTGTTTACAAAAGGATGGAGAGAGAAAACAGCAAAGTAACAGACCAGTTACTCTGGCATCAATCGTCAGGAGATGCAAGGTCTATTATTGAGCAGGTTTTAACAAGATGTCTGGAAAACAGCAACAGATTGAGTGGAGTCAATGTGGATTTATAAAAGGGAAAGCTGCCACATTTATGTCCACTTATAACTTAGCTATGTCAGAGTCTCTGCCTACCCATCACAGCTTGCTTTCCTGCTGATATTTGCATCATAACAACATTTTGGTAAAAAATATCTGAGAAATTAATACAGATTATAAATAGTTGAACCAGTGAATCATTTGTACCTCTCTGCCTGCCAGCATACAAATAACATTAATCCCTAAGCTCTTCTTCTGTTACTCCGAACTCTATCTATTTCCCGCAATTACGCGATCACCCCCAATGCCACAATGCGAGAATACAAGACATTAGGAATGGAACAGTACACTCCTTCAACCTGCCCTATTATTCAATTATGATCAGGTCTCAATGGCTTTCTGCTGCATCTCCATAGCTCTCTGAGATCCCCAATATTTCAAAAATGTATCTGCTTCTGCAACCTAGAAGAATTGACCACCAGAATGACCCACCGTGAGTACATCATGAGTTCTGACTTTTGTGCAGCACCACATATACGCAGTGCACTATTTTACAACCCACGTAGTTTTCCAATTTCTCACAGATTTAGAGCAGCCACCTGCTAGCACGAGAGAAGGGACTTCATAGATTTTTCGCCATTTTACCATTACCTTCCAATTGACTACCTAAGAACCGCAACAATAGACCACAAGGGGATGCATTCTCACTGGCTCTCCACTCTGCGCAGGCCCGTATGCAAAATAAAAACACACGCAAGAATCTGTTGTTCATTGACTACAGCTTGGCATTCATCACCGTCATTCCCTTCGCCTATCATCCAATTGAGATGAGTCTCCATTCATCTCTATGCAACTGGAACCTTGACTTCCTCATCAGCGCTCCTCAATCAGTGCGAATTGGCACCAAAACCTCCTCCTGAATGACCATCAACACAGAAGAACCCCGAGGCTGCGTGCTGAGTCCCCTGATCCTCTCTCTATACCTATGACTAAACCAGACACAGTTTTAAAATCCTCTTCAAATTTATCAACAATATCATTGTGGTTGGATGGTTCGTAACGATGGGTAAAAGTCATGAGTGAAATTGAGAATCTGATTGAATGGTGCCAGAATAACTATTTTTCTCCGACCCAAAGAGCTGAATTCTGGAGAGAACAACTGGGCATCATGAACCTGTCTTCATTGAATGGCAGTAGAAAGGGTCAACCGCTTTAAGTATCTGGGCATGCATATCTCTAGCGATCGGGCCTGAGCCTAGCTCATTGATGCGATCACAAAGAGACCTCATCGGTGCCTCAACCTCCTTAAACGATTAGGTATGTCGCTAAATACGCTATTGAACTTCTACAGGTGTACAGCAGGGGGCACGCTGATGGGAGGCATCTCGGCCAGGTTTGGCAACTCAAACAGCCAGAAACAAAGGAGACTACAGACAGTGGTAGACTGTTACTTACTGCTATTTACCATTGAAGGAATTTAATGGAGGTGCTGCCAGCACTCAGTGTCATCAAAGGCCCACACCACCCTGGCCACACTCTCATTTTGCTGCTACCTTCAGAAAGAAAGTACAGGAGCCAGAAAGCTGTGACCACCAGGTTCAGGAATAGCTTCTTCTCAACAACCATCAGGCTCTTGAACACTGCACAACACAAACCTCAGCAACTATGACATTGTAAGGACTGTGTTCTTGGTTATACCACGAAGTTTGCACCATTATGGTCACCTAGTGTTATAATTATTAAATGAGTGTACTTTTGATTATTATATACCTGTGTATTATTGTGTTTACAGGCCTGCTAAGCTGCATTAAGTAAGAATTTCATTTACTTTTTGTCAGTACATGTGACAATTAAACACCCTTGACTCTTGAGAATGGGCTCCTGATACATGTGCGTAAAATTACACAATCCCTCCCTCTTGAAAACAAGGCTCATCTTGCATAATGTTTAATACCTCTGTATTGGACGCAAAATCACTTCATTGATCCGACACAAGGAGATATGAAGAAATGTTTTGGCTTTGATGCAGGCTCATCGAAATTAGACAGCGTAGACTTACCTCACACTTGGCACGCGGCACGTGTGCATGTGACAATTAACTCGGCCGCCCGATCGGTTATAGAGTTGTGGCAAGCCTTTTGTTCAGTAGAAATGCAGGTTTCATAGACAATTAAGAATTCACTGTTAAACACTTCACTTGCACTTTACAGGGAAAGTTCCACCATGCTGAGTTGAAGCATCCTTTCTTCACGATCCATCTGGCAGGTTGTTAGTCCCTGCAGAGAAGGTTTGAGTTGATGCGCTTGAGGCTAGTGCCTTCTGTTCAATGTCTGGTCACCATGTGAAAGCCCTTAGTCAGCATTTCTCACAAAGGTATGAAATAGCTTCAGTATGAAATAGCTTGCTTCATCTATATTTGCGGCCATGTTAAACACTATTAAATGCTTTCAATACTATCTTCTTGAAAAAAATCCAAATGCTTTAATTCCAGAGAAGGACATTGAAAAACAAATGTAATTTGGAACTATCAGCACTGGTATAAAACAGGTGAATTGACATCTCTCCTGCTTTGTGCCTCCAATTGGAAAGTGGAAGAAATGTAAAATGGGCTGATAACCTCGTATCGCCTGTTTAGTTTAGTTTATTGTCACTTGTACCGAGGTAAACTGAAAAGCTTTTTTATTGCGTGCTATCCAGTTAAGGAAAAAATTATACATGATTACAATCAAGTCGTCAACGGTGTACGGAAGAAGGGTCTGAAGAAAGCTTTCGACCCGAAACGTTGCCTATTTCCTTCGCTCCGTGGATGCTGCCTCACCCGCTGAGTTTCTCCAGTATTTTTATTTCCCCAGGATAAAGTCCAGTAACATTCCATTAAAGATAGCGTTTTCACACTCCTATACCAATCTCAAGGAGATATGACGAAGTATACTTCTTGCCTGATGGGAGAGGGGGGAGAAGAGGGAGTGCCTGGGGTGAGACTTGTCCTTGATTATACCGGTGGATTGCGGGGACAGCGTGTAGTGTAGATGGAGTCAATAGAAGGTAGGTTGGTTTGCATGATGGCCAGGGCTCAAGATATTAGATATCCTTTCTACACCTACATCTAACACCAGAGGGCAGAATAACACACACATTTAGGATTGAATGCTGTCCCTGTGAAAGAAAGCAATCAAGCATTGCTTGGAAGCTCCATCTACACTTCGCAGTCTCAGCTCCTTTTTTCAAACCAATTGTAATATCTCAGACCAAAAAATGTACTTGGATGTTAGGATTTATATAAAGGCAGAAATAAGGCCTTTCTGTGCATAGTTCCCTGAAGGTGGAATCGCATGTAGATAGGGTGGTAAAGAAAACTTTTGGTGTGCTGGCCTTTATAAATCAGAGCATTGAATATAGGAGTAGGGAAGTAATGTTAAAATTGTACAAAGCATTGGTAAGCAATTCTGGAGTATGGTGTACAATTTTGGTCGCCTAATTATAGGAAGGATGTCAACAAAATAGAGAGAGTACAGAGGAGATTTACTAGAATGTTGCCTGGGTTCCAGCAACTAAGTTACAGAGAAAGGTTGAACAAGTTAGGTCTTTATTCTTTGGAGCGCAGAAGGTTAAGGGGGAACTTGATTGAGGTCTTTAAAATGATGAAAGGGATAGACAGAGTTGACGTGGATAAGCTTTTCCCATTGAGGGTAGGGAAGATTCAAACAAGAGGGCATGACATGAGAATTAAGGGACAGAAGTTTAGGGGTAACATGAGGGGGAACTTCTTTACTCAGAGAGTGGTAGCTGTGTGGAATGAGCTTCCAGAAGAAGTGGTGGAGGCAGGATCGATTTTAACATTTAAAAGAAAAGTGGATAGGTATATGGACGGGAAGGGAATGGAGGGGTATGGTCCGAGTGCAGGTAGATGGGACTAGGGGAAAATAAATGGTCGACACGGACTGGAAGGGCCGAGAGGCCTGTTTCCGTGCTGCAATTGTTATATGGTTATATGGCTATTCACAAATTTGGTGTCAAACTTAACTCAGAGATGATTATTGACTACATATTTACACTGTCACCAATTGTGGGGTACTGGGTAAGGTAGTGAACTGGATATCAAAAAGCATGGGCTAACAATTCAGAGAACCACCAGGACAGCAGTGAAAATTAACCTGGGATTTAAAAAATCAGCTAATCTCAATGAGAAGATACAGCGCGGAAACAAACTCTTCGGCCCACCGAGTCCACGCCAGCCAGCGATCCCTGTACACTAGCACTATCCTAAACACTGGAATCATTTTACAATTTTATTAAAGCCAATTAACCTATAAACCTGTAGGTCTTTGGAACGTGGGAGGAAACCAGAGCACCCGGAGAAAACACATGCGGTCACGGAGAGAGTATGCAAACTCCGTAGAGATGACACCCATAGTCAGGATTGAACCCATGTCTTCGGCGCTGCTACTCTACCACTGCCCCACTGTGCCATCCATTCTGCCAATGGTAACCATGAAGCCACCTACAACCCATGTGGTTCACAAAAGCTCTTCCAAGGAAATATAAATCTGCCATCCTTGCCGAAAGTTGTAACCACTGCCCAGTCCATCATTGGCTCTGACCTCCTCACCATCAATTCAATTCAATTCAATCTTTAATTGTCATTGTGCAGTGTACAATACAGAGACAACGAAATGCAGTTGGTATCTCCGAACGGCGAACTTACGAATGAACAAGTAATTGTGCAGTAGTATGAGTATATACATCTATACATATACAGTGGTATCCATGCAATTTACTGGTGATTAGATAGTCTGGGGGGGGGGGGGAGGGGAGGGGCGGAGACAGGCAGTCATTGAGGTGCAATGTTGAGATGTGTGACAGCCGCAGGGAAGAAGCTGTTCTTGAGCCTGATGGTACGGCAGTGGAGGGACCTGTAGCGTCTCCCGGATGGGAGGTGGGTAAATAGTCTATGGTTGGGGTGTGAGCTGTCCCTGGCGATGCTGTGCGCCCTGTGCAGGCATCGTTTACTATGGAGAGACTCAATGGAGGGGTGTGAGGAGCCAGTGATGCGTTGGGCGATCTTCACCACCCTCTGCAGAACTTTCCGGTCAGCAACAGAGTAATTACCATACCATACTGTGATGCAGTTGGTAAGGATGCTCTCGATGGTGCAGCGGTAGAAGTTCACCAGAATCTGGGGAGACAGGTGGACCTTCTTAAGTCACCTCAGGAAGAAGAGACACTGGTGAGCCTTCTTGATCAGTGAGGATGTGTTGTGGGTCCAGGAGAGGTCATCAGAGATGTTGACCCCCAGGAACCTGAAGCTGGAGACGCGTTCCACCTCCATCCCGTTGATATGGATGGGGTTGTGCGTGCAGCCTCTCGATTTCCTGAAGTCCACAATGAGCTCCTTGGTCTTCTTGGAGTTGAGGGCCAGGTTATTGTCAGCAAGCCATGCTGTTAGGAGCTGAACCTCCTCCCTGTAGGTCGACTCATCATTGTCGCTGATGAGGCCAATCACCATCATGTCATCTGCATACTTGATGATGGTGTTGGTACCATGTACAGATATGTAGTCGTAGGTGAAGAGGGAGTAGAGGAGGGGGCTCAGCACGCAGCCTGGGGTACGCCAGTGTTCAGGGTGAGGGTAGAAGAGGAGTGGTTATCCAACCTAACAGACTGTGGTCTGTTGGTTTGAAAGTCCATTAACCAATTGCAGGTGGAGGGGTTGATGCCCAGGTCATCGAGTTTGGCGATCAATTTAGAGGGGATAATGGTGTTGAATGCTGAGCTGTAGTCGATGAACAGCATTCCCACATACGTGTTTCTGTTGTCGAGGTGGGAGAGGGCGGAGTGGAGTGTCGTTGAGATGGTATCCTCCGTGCTCCTGTTCTTGCGGTATGCAAACTGGTAGGGGTCCAGAGTGGAGGTAGGCAGCATTTGAGTTGTGCCATGACCAGCCTTTCAAAGCACTTGGCGATAATAGGGCTGCGTGCAACTGGGCGGAAGTCGTTGAGGCTCGCCGCAGTGGAGTGTTTTGGCACTGGCACGATGGAGGTAGTTTTAAGGCACGTGGCGACAACTGCCTGGGCAAGTGACAGGTTGAAGATGTCAGTCCAGACATCTGTCAGCTGTGCAGCACAGGTCCTGAGGACGCATCCGGGGATGCCATCAGGGCCGGCAGCCTTACATACATTGATCGTACTCAGTGCCACGTGCACGTCGTAGGGGTTGAGTGTGAGGGGCTGATGGTCATCGGGGAGCACAGCCTTGATGGCCAACTCTTGGTTGACCCTTTCAAAGGGGCCATAAAAGTGATTGAGTTCCTCAAGGAAAGATGTGTCGATGGGTGGAGTTGGTGGCTGTAGTCAGTGATGGCCTGGATGCCATGCCACATGCGGCGGGGGTTGGAGTTGCGGTCAAAGTGCTCCTCGATCCGCAGCTTGTACCATCAAAGGGATCTATCGCAGTCGCTGCCTCAAAAAGGCAGCCAACTTCATCAAGGACCCGCACCATCCTGGCCACGCACTCATCTCTCCGCTACCATCGGGCAGAAGGTACAGGAGCCTGAAATCTGTTACATCCAGGTTTCGCGAATAGCTCCTTCCCCACAGCCATCAGGCTATTAAACTCGTCAACGAACTGTAACAGCCTATTGCACTTAAATGCTTATTTATGTGTATATTGAACTGAACTGTCCAGTATTTTTGCTTACAATATTCTGTTGTGCTGCAGCAAGCAAGAATTTCATTGTCCTGTCTGGGACACATGACAATAAACTCTCCTGACTTGATCTCCTCTAATTCTGAAAGGTATAATGAGTGAAATAGAATTTGTCATTTATAAACCCTTTACAGCTGTTGACTTCCACCCAGTTTATTGTTTCTTAAAGCACTTCCGCACAGGCATTAAGCAGGTCTGTAATTGCCAGATTTCTAGCTTCCTGTAAACCTGTCTGAAATTGAATTTCCCTTTGAAACATCAAAACTATCCCTTTTGCTTACCGCACCAAGGATTGTTTTTTATCTTGGACTTGCAGTGATCAGTCAACCACTACTGTGTGAACGTGCGTCAATCATAACATCTTCAATGCTTTATCTCAGCGTAAAATTCTGCAGGAAAAATTAATTGGCCTCAGAAAATGCCTCCAGCGGGGATTGAGCGAGACAAAATTATTGGCATAAATTAGGATAATATAACTGATGTTATAATGATGTATATAACATTAATGCAACAGGCACAAGATTTCCAGAGATATGTATGGTTTCTCACTGACACAGTCTCCCTCTCCCACTGACTTACTCAGTCTCACTCTCTCACTGATACACCAACACTTTTCCTCTTTTGCCTCAGAAATGTACTTAAAAGATTGGTGGTACTTAAATCATTGTGAGCCCTCCCCTAAATTCCTATTTATTGGTGGTCAGCCCTAATTCCCCATTTCCCCTCCCCTAAACCTCCATTTAATGGACTCAGCCTCAGGGTGAGGCAAAACCCAAATTTGAAGAAAAACATCTCATATTTCATTTGGGCAGCTTACAACCCAGTGATATGAATATTGATTTTTCTAACTTCAAGTAACCCCTGCATTCCCTCTCTCTCCAACCCTCCGCCACCCAAGTCGCACCAGTTTCTCGTTCTACCAAGCAAACAGCTACAAATGGCCTGTTTCCTTTATTATCGTTACTTTTTTGCATATCATTCATTCATTTGTTCTATATCTCTCTATATCACCATCTATATCTCTCGATTCCCTTTTCCCCGACTCTCAGTCTGAAGGAGGGTCTCGATCCAAAACGTCACCCATTCCTTCTCACCAGAGAAGCTGCCTGTCCCGCCGAGTTACTTCAGCATTTTGTGTCTATCCTCCATTTAATGATGTGGAATGGCACTTCCCTTTCTGGCATAACATCTGACTTGCAGGCGCCAGACTTGCACCTCAGCCTTGTTCACAATGCCCTCCATGGATCCACCCCTTCCCTACCTCTGTAATCTCCTCCAGCCTGCAACTCTGTGCCATATATGTGCTCCTCCCACCCTTACCATTCTTGCATTTATCTTCAGCAACCCCACTTTTACTTGTCACCGGAACGTAACTTTGCGATGCGGCTTAAAACCCAAAGTGGTATTGGCCATGCTTGGTTACCTGCTCCAACATCGTTATTTGTTGCTTGGTGTCACATTTAGCTTGCGTTGTGTAACATCTTGGGGCAGTCTCCTTCTTTATATTGATTACCTGTAAGTTCTCTCTTTCTCCCACACCAACACTGTTTGGCTTGCACTGTTTCGCTGTCAGTAAAATTCCATCACAGACCTCTACTTCTGTTGATTGTTCCCTTTCCATCCTCATCAGTCCTTAATTCCCCTTAATTCCCATTTTACTAGAGCTCTCCCCTAATCCCCCCTTTACTGGTGCCCTCCCCTACTTCCCCTTCGACTAATAATACTTTGTTCAAGAACGTGGAGAACTCCCTGCCTTCTCTGAATCGCACCAGTGCATCAACCTCAGGTGCCATTTTGATGCCTCATCGCGGACCACTGTACATCATTCTCTCAGTTCCGCAATAGGGAATCAGCCCAGATAATGGAGAAGACCTTCCATTGTTCTGAGATTATTGACCTACCCCACTACCTCTGTTAGGAAATAATAGGATAAAATATCATGTAAGGGACCAGGGATTTGCTCTTGTGCCCGTTATGCATGCAGTTTCCTTCTTTATATTGACTTACTCTGTAAGTTCTCTCTCCCACACCATCAGTGTTTGACTTGCACACTCCTCTGTCATTTAAACTCCCAACTTCAATTGCATCACAGACCTCTACTTTTGTTCATTCCTCCTCTTCCACCTTCATCAATCTTTTCTCTGCCTGTTACAATTTTAACTTTTTCCAGTTTAGATTAGCATGGAAACAGGCTCTTCAACCCATTGAGTCCACGCCGACCATTCTCACTAGTTTTACATTATCCCCATTTTCCCCATCCACTATCTCCATACTGGAGACCAATTAATCCGCACGAATTTGGGATGTCGCAGGAAAGCCGGAGCACCTGGAGGAAACCCACGCGGTCATAGTGAGACCATGCAAACTCCACACAGGCAGCAGTGGTCAGGATTGAACCCAGGTCTCTGGCGCAGTGAGGTAGCAGTTCTACCAGCTGCGCCACTGTGCGGTAAGAGTCACACACACACAATGGCAGGAGTTTCTCGCTCCACTGCTGTCGTCTGACACTCGAGCATTTTCTGCCTACGTGGCAATTTGTCAGCATGTGGTGCTTTGCATCTACACTCTGTAACCGAAGCCTGCGACAGGAAAGAAGCCAGCATGACTTTGCTGGGACGATGATTAAAAAGTAACAGACTGTGACAAAGTGAAGAGCTGTTGTTTAGTATTGCATACTTGAATTACTTATTTGTGTGATGTGCTGGATACAACTTAAATGATTTCAATCTGCTCATCTGGACCGTGTCACTCCAAGTGCAGACAATACATCTCTTGCATCAGGACGAGATGAACGCACCTATTGGATGGCACAGTGATGCAGCTGGTAGAGTTGCTGCCTCACAACACTAGAGACCTGGCATCCTGACATTGAGTGCTGTCTGCGTGGAGTTTGCATGTTCTCCCTGTGGGTTTTCTCCGGGTGCTCTGGTTTTCTCCCACATCCCAAAAATGTGCGGGATTGTAGGGTAATTGGCCATGATAAATTGCCCCTAGTGGTGATTGGAGTGGATGTGAAAATGGGATAAAGCGAAGGGCAAGGCAGGTGGGTCTTTTAATGTAGCCTGGATGACGATAGAATTGAGACTCTGGTGAGGATAAAGAAGGAGGCAGGGACCGGGTATATGCAGCTGGAATTGAGGGCATCCCTGGAGTTTAGGGGACTGAGGAGTGTATCTCAGATGGAAATCAGGAGGGCAAATGTATTTTATGTACAGTAGGGGAAAAAAGCTAACTAGGTAGGGAATTGGGCTCCTCAGAAACCAAAGCAGTCATCTATGTGAAGAACCATCTGAGATAAGCAAGGTTATCAATGAGTATTTTCCTTCTATTTTTACTATGGGGAAAGTCATAAGACTAGGGAACTTAGGATAGTTAATGGAGATGTCTTGAGGCCAGCCTGTATTATGATCAAGGAGGTGCTGGATGTCCTAAGGCCAATGAAGGTAGATACATCTCTTGGCCTGATTAGATATATCCAAGGACACTGTGGGCAGCTAGAGAAGAAAGTGCAGGAGCCCTAATGGATATATATGAATCATCATTAGACATGGGCGAGGTGCCAAATGACTGGAGGGTGGTTATTGTGCTGCTTCTATTTAAGAAAGGTTGCATGGAAAAGCCTGGGAACTCGAAACCAGTGAGCCTAATATCTGTGGTATGAAGGTTACTGACAGGATTCAGAGGGATAAACGCTATATGGATTTGGATAGATAGAGGCTGATTAGGCATAGTCAGTGTGGTTTTGTATGTGGGGGGATAGACACAAAATGCTGGACTAATTCAGCGGGATTGGCAACATTCTTCAAGATTCAAGATTCAAGAGAGTTTATTGTCATGTGTCCCAGATAGGACAATGAAATTCTTGCTTTGCTTCAGCACAACAGAATATAGTAGACATGAATACAGAACTGATCAGTGTGACCATATACCAATGAATATATATATATATACACACACACGTAAATAAACAGATAAAGTGCAATGGGCTATTAATGATCAGAGTTTTGTTTTAGTTGAGTTTAATAGCGTGATGGCTGTGGGGAGGTAGCTATTCCTGAACCTTGATGTTGCAGATTTCAGGCTCCTGTGCCTTCTACCTGAAGGCAGCGGGGAGATGAGTGAGTGGCCAGGATGGTGTGGGTCCTTGATGATGCTGGCAGCCTTTTTGAGGCAGTGACTGCGATAGATCCCCTAGGATGGTAGGGAGGTCAGAGCCGATGATGGACTGGGCAGTGTTTACAACTTTTTGCAGTCTTTTCCACTCCTGGGCGCTCAAGTTGCCGAACCAAGCCACGATGCAACCGGTCAGCATGCAATCTACTGTGCACCTGTAGAAGTTCGAGAGAGTCCTCCTTGACATACCAACTCTCCGTAATCTTCTCAGGAAGTAGAGGCGCTGATGTGCTTTCTTTATAATTGCATCCTTGTTCTCGGACCAGGAGAGATCTTCAGAGATATGCACGCTCAGGAATTCAAGAAATGTGTCAACCCAAAATATCACCCATTCCTTTCATCCAGAGATGCTGCCTGTCCCACTGAGTTAGTCCAGCTTTTTGTGTCTACCTTTGGTATAATCCATCATCTGCAGTTCCTTCCGCATATTTGGTCTGCAGGAGATAGTATTAAATTAATTTGATTGCGATTTTTGAAGAAGTAATCAAACAGGTTGAAGCAGGCAATTTGGACGTCAGTAACGCCTTTCATAAGGTTTTGCATGATAGCCTGCACTGGAAGGTTAGCTCACATGGGATCCAGGGGGAACTAGCTGCTTGGGTACAGAATTGGCTTCATGGAAAAATCTAAAATGATAGCAAGATCTTAATCAGCTGGACAAGTAGGCTGATGAATGGTTAATGGAGTTCAATGCAGATAGGTGTGAGGTGTTGAATTTTGGAAGTCAAACCAGGCCAGGACCTTCACAGTGAATGATAGGGCCCTGGTAAGTGTTGTAGAGCAGAGGGATTTAGAAGCACAGGTATGCAGTTCCCGGAAAATCACAGCGTAGTTTGATAGGGTAGTAAAGAAGGCAGTTGGTACATTGGCCTCCGTCAGTCAGGGTAATGAGTAAAGAAGTTGGTACAAAAAAAGACACAAAGTGCGAGAGTAACTCAGTTGGTCAGCCAGCATCTCTGGAGAACATGGATAGATGTTCAAGAAGGAACTGCAGATGCTGGAAAATGGTAGGTAGAAAAAAGTGCTGGAGAAACTCAGCGGGTGCGGCAGCATCTATGGAGGGAAGGAAATAGGCAGCGTTTGGATAGATGATGTTTTGGGTCAGCATCTTTCTTCAAACTGTTTGGGGGAGGGGGGAGAAAGAAAGCTGGAAGAGAGGAGGGGCATGTCAAAGCCTGGCAAGTAATAGGTGGAAAGGTGGGCAGCATGGACAAGTTGGGCCGAAGGGGCTGTTTTTGTTCTGTACGACTTTATGACTATAACATAGAATTAGTGTGAACGGGTGGCCAATTACTGACATGGACCCGGTGGGCTGTATTTGAAATAAACTGCACTGCTTAGAAACGCATCGTCCATGAACGGCCTATTTCATTAGTAACGTGTAAAGAGGGTGGTGGTGGGATGTGACAAGCAGGTAACGGTACGCATTGTAAGGAGGTTAAAATCCTGCGTGTGTATCTAACTAAATTATGAGAGACTGCGAAAAGTTAAATTAGGCAAATTCCTCTTTCAAACAGCTTAGATTGTGTTCGAGAAACACCTTTCACGCTGGCATTCTGCGGGAGTTTCACTGTGTGTTGCTTGGTAAGTATTTAATTTGTTTTGACAGCAAGTATGTTTCCTGCTGAGTTTCCCAATACAAAGGTTCTTAGGAGGCCATCAGAGAGAAGGCGAGAAGTCTAGGAAACTTAGCAGGAAAGTGATGTTCGTTTCAAATCCAGTTTTGTACTGGAGAAAGAGATGTGACAGCATATTACACGTTCTGAGGAGAAGCAGTTGTTTTCTGCTCTCCTGTACTTCTGCTGCTAGTTTAGTTTAGTTTATTGCCACCTGTACTGAGATACAGTGGGAAGCTTATTTGATGCATTCTATCATGAATGCATTATATGATGCATTCATAAGGGAATAATGTGTAGAGAGGAACTGCAGATGCTGGTTTACACCGAAGATAGACACAGAATGCTGGAGTAACTCAGCGGGCCAGGCAGCATCTCTGGATAGAAGGAATGGGTGATGTTTCAGATCGAGACCCTTCTTCAGAAGGGTTTTTCCTTTTATCCAGATATGCTGCCTGTCCTGCTGAGTTGCTCCAGCATTTTATATCCATAAAAGGAATAACTAAGTGCAGCTTAGTTAGAGTGAGAAATATGCACCACTTTGTGTTGGTCTACCACATAAAATCCCAATAAAATACATTTACGTTTGTGGTTGTAACATGACAAAATGTGGAAAAGTTCAAGGGGAATGAATACTTTTGAAAGCCACTGTATTAATACAATAGTATGTGGACACACTGATCTGTTCCGTATTCATGCCTTCATATTCTGTTGTGCTGAAGCAAAGCAAGAATTTCATTGTCCTATCTGGGACACATGACAATAAACTCTCTTGAATCTTGACTTCTGGGACCAGCACGTAGAGGGTCGCCTGGTTAAGGCTGCATCTTTGTCTTGTATTTATAGTTAAAAACGCGTTTGATATTGTCTGAACCATGTGTGAACCATGCTCTGATGGTGAAGATGGACACAAAGTTACTCCAAACTCAGCGGCTTAGGCAGCATCTGTGGAGAAAAAGGATGGGTGACGCTCTGGGTCTGAGGAAGGGTCCCAACCAAAATGTCACCCATCCTTTTCCTCCAGAAATGCTGCCTAACCCGCTGAGTTACTTCAGCAATGTGTGTCTATCTTCGGTATAAACCAGCATCTGCAGTTCCTTTCTACACATGATCTAATGGTCTTCATTTCCTTTCAAACTTAGAAAGTGGGCTAAAGGAATATATTCAGCACACTAATTGATATTAGAATGATTTCATTATATGAGAGTGATTTGACAGTTATCAAGTGATTTCACTCTAATATGCCTCATTTAGTTTGCTTCAATGGACAAAGTATTGAGGATGTAGAATAAATTCTGGTGTAGAGCCAGCAAGAGTTTTTGGGGAATGGGATCCACAGCAATGCATAAACAAAGTTAACAGTCTTATTTATTAATATCTACCTGAATCAGTCAGTCCTAAAACATATTCAGTACATATCTGAAAGGCAAGAGTGTGGAGAATAGTCTGTCTACATAACCTCACAATGATCAAGTATACAGGCAGGGCTCACAGATCATACTCCTATTCAGGGACTAGATCAAAGGCTGGCACTTCATGGTAATCCTGGCGGGGGTCTGGACTGTCTAAAGCTTTGCATTTCTATAATGCATTTCATGTGTCTTTTGCATTGTCTCAAAGCTAATGAAACATCTGTGAAGCGTGCGAACTATTGTAAACCCCACAGCCAATTTATGCAGAGACAAGGAGCTTTGAGATAATGAAAAGATAATCTTGTCAGTCGCTTGTCTTTTTCTTTTTTTTTTACTTTTAATTTACTTTTAATTTAATTTTAATTTCAAGTTTTTGTGTACCTAGTTGTGTGTTGTGACTGTTGGCAGACCAATTTCCCTCTGGGGATGAATGAAGTTGTATTGTATCATATCGTATCATATTAAGTGAAGAGAGACACAGAGGGCTGGAGTAACTCAGTGTGTCAGGCAGCATCTCCAGAGAATTAGCTTGGGTGACCTTTTGTGTTGGGACCTTTCTTCACACATCTTCAGACTATCTTTGGGACCAGCATCTGCAGTTACTTTTTACATATCTTATAAAGTGATGCTAATTGAGTACTCCATAGGACCATGGGATATGGACTTTTAAAAACCGCTCAGGTCAGCAGATAAATCATTTGATGTCTCATCTGAGAAATGGCACTTAAACATAGAAACATAGAAAATAGGTGCAGGAGTAGGCCATTCGGCCCTTCGAGCCTGCACTGCCATTCAATATGATCATGGCTGATCATCCAACTCAATCCTGTACCTGCCTTCTCTCCATACCCCCTGAAGGGCCACATCTAACTCCCTCTTAAATATAGCCAACTAACTGGCCTCAACTACCTTCTGTGGCAGAGAATTCCACAGATTCACCACACTCTGTGTGAAAAAAGACTTTCCCCTTATCCTTAAACTGTGACCCCTTGTCCTGGACTTCCCCAACATCGGGAACAATCTCCCTGCATCTAGCCTGTCCAACCCCTTAAGAATTTTGTAAGTCTCTATGAGATCCCCCCCTCAATCTTCTAAATTCCAGCGAGTACAAGCCGAGTCTATCCAGTCTTTCTTCATATGGAATTCCTGCCATCCCAGGAATCAGTCTGGTGAACCTTCTCTGTACTCCCTCTATGGCAAGAATGTCTTTCCTCAGATTAGGAGACCAAAACTTCTGACAATGCAGAGCAGCTGAAAGCTTCACCTGGGAGTTGTCCTAAATATCTGTGCTCAAGTCTCTGTAGTGAGAAGCAAAGCATTAGATTTGGAGGCCAAATTACAAGCAATCAAGCCAGCCGAGGTGTTGGTGACTAATTAATTGAAGTAAACCCTCGTTATAATGGACCATGGGTGGGGGTGTCTGTTATTACAGATTGTCCACTATTACCGAGTAAGGGATTACTGAGTAATAGAGCATCAAGAGTCAAAAGTTTATTGTCATATGTCCCAGATAGAAAAATGAAATTCGTACTTACTGCAGCACAACAGAATATGCAAACATAGTATGATATGACAAACGAGAGAAAGGAAAAGCCCAGTGTGTATATATACACATACTCACAACATACCCATATATGTTCCAGCATCTCTGGAAAACATGAATAGGTAACATTTTGGGTTGAGACCCTTCTTCAGGCTCTCAGTCTGGAACTGGGCCTGGAATCCAGGTGAGTTGAGTGGTGTCAGCAGCCCAGTCTGGCGGCGAAGGTCAGTAGGTCCTACCCCTATAACCAAAATCCATTATAGAGGTGGCAATAACGAGGGTTTACTTCACAGCAATTGGTATCAATTCATCTACAGTCAGACCCAGATATGCACCAACTGGCTGCCTTGTTTCCTTACATTACACTTTGCCCTCTAGGACATTCTGGTGTCATGAATAGGCAATTTTAGTGCAAGCTATCGCTTTCTTTTCTGTTGCAATAGGACACAATAATCTTGTAAGAGTTATGTTGGTATCTTTCATGCATTGACAATTTTACTTGGATTTTACTTTTTTTTTAAACCAACGGAACAAACTGTTACATAAGTGTTATTTCAGAAAGGAAACTTCAATAATTACACCTGCAACTGAATTCATACTGTTTCATGGTGGTGAGTTAAATCATTGACAAGGCCGGGCTCCACCTAAACAAAAAATATCCACTCTTCCCTTCTGCCTCATTCAAGCGAACATTGTATATATTTAAACACAAACGTCCCAAGTGCTTCTCAACACACCACACACAAACAAAAATGAAAAGCGATTCCACAGATTGATATCAGCTGGCAGGACTAGCAAGTCCATCGCTTGAAAACCTTTGGAGTGGATTTATCGGCCATTCGCATCAACGCTCAAGTAGAGGGAACAGATTAATGAAGAGTTTCATTTTACACACACAGGATTAAATGCAAACATTTTGTAAATTTAAGAAATGGAATAAACATGGTTCAAGGAAGATCAACCAAACCTAGGGCTCAATCTCCATATTTATTCCAATCAGAAAGTATCAGTTAAAAAAATGGCCTAAAAACCAATGGTAGAATTGTATTCACTTATTGAAAAGAGAGAGACGGACCAAATACCAACACCTGTATGAGGCTCAGCTATTCAAGAGAGTAAGATAAGCTGGAGGAGGAAGAGTAGGCTACAAGTTTTCCCCATTCAATGACATTATCTTCTCACTTTCCCATCCCTTCCCCATAATCTCTGTGATGTTAGCAGCCTATATAATCGAAGACCTTTCCCGCCCAGTCATTCCTCCTTCTCCCCTCGGGCAGAAGATACAAAGGTTGAAAGCGTGCACTGCCAGACTCAGGAACAGTTTCTTCTCCTCTGTTATCAGGCTTCTCAATGATCTTTATGTAAACTAGAGATCAGTCCAATTCTCCGTGACCTTATTACAGACATTGGGCGTTGCCTCTGGAACTGTTGTGCTGTAATGTTGAGAACTATATTCTGCACTCTGCATCTTCCCTTTCGATTTACCTATTGCACTCGAGTTTGACTGCATTGTATTTATGTAGAGTATTATCTGATTTGATTGGACAGCATGCAAAACTAAACTTTTTGCAGTACCTTGGTCTACATGACAATAATAAACCCCTTCGCTCCATAGATGCTGCTGCACCCGCTGAGTTTCTCCAGCATTTTGTGTACCCTCGATTTTCCAGCATCTGCAGTTCCTTCTTTAACACAATAATAAACCCAAACCTGCTTTTTCCAAAACTTTATCTATCTCAGCCTTGAAAATCCTCATCAACTCAACATCTATATTTCTCTTGGGTAAGGAACTCATGGCCTTCAGAGACAAACCCAATCCTAACTGTACTAAATCTACGAGCCCTTCGACTACACGCATCAGTCTTGGGATAAAAGCCCTCAGGATCAACATTAGGGTTAGGCAGTGCAATAATCATCCTTCTTGTGCTCATGGTTCTCGCTCTAGGAGATTCAGTCTCACTAGAGACTGCCATTTTAATATGGCCTACGATCCACTTGCCTTTATTCGGTTCCACATGTTCTCACTGTCGTAGTCTTCTCCTAACAGGTATTCATGCTGAATTTAGAGCCACATTTAGTGTAGGACTCGAGATGGGGTAAACATTATTTATTTTATTTTCCTGTCAAGGCTCTTCGTTGTAATTTTGGGCTGCACCCAGTTCTATTCCTTGGTTAAAGTAATGCTAGTTGGCTCCTGCTAAAGGGAAAAATAGAGTTTAATATTCATTACCTGTGCTTAAAGTTGGATTATAATTTATTTATCCTGCCCCATCTATTCAACATACTGTAGTTTTGGGAGTTGGTCTAAATCTATATTGGGTTTTATTCCATGCGATGAGTGGATCTGTGATGCCTCCATCCATTTCCCCTCTGCTCTCTTCCTCTTAAGGGTGACCGATTCACGATGGTTTGCAGGCCCAGAATCTCCCCTTGTAATATTACTAAATGTCCTACTTAGTTTAGTTTTAGTTTAGAGATACAGCGCCATAAACAGGCCCTTCGGCCCACCGACCAGTGACCCCCGCACATTAACACTATCCTACATCACACTGGGGACAGTTTTTACATTTACACCAAGCCAATTAACCTACAGACCTGTGTGCCTTTCGAGTGTGTGAGGAAACCAAAGATCTCGGAGAAAACCCACGCTGGTCACGAGGAGAATGTACAAACTCCGTACGGACAGTACCTGTAGTCGGGATTGAACTCGGGTCTCTGGCGCTGTAAGGCTACGCCTCTGTGCTGCCCTTGTTTGGTTGCTGCCTGCTTACATTTAATTGCATACACTACAATCTATTCTTCACATGTTATCCTTTATTCTCTCTGGGCTCTTTTTCTTGTGGTCATGTGATGTATGTTTTTTTAGTATTTTTAAGTGATTTCAAGGGTAACATTACTTTCCCCCTCAAGTTAGAGCAGTGTGTAGATTTATATTGACTAGTGGACATTCTGATTTTTGACTCTCTAAACGACGCTACCATGTATTCACCAAGTATGTTACCTTTACATCTGTCACGTAAGACAAGTACTAAGGAGGCCAAAACTGTTCATGGTATTTAACTTATGGTCTCATAATTACAAGAAAATATCTTTCCTATTGCACTTCAAATAGTTATATGAAGGTGCTCCTCAAGATGACACACTGGTCAACCTGAGGAACACCTTCCACCAAGATGCAGGACAAAACGCCACAGGAGAACCTTCTTCCCTGTAGCTATCAAACTGTACAACACCTCCCCCTTCGGTTGTGGGGTAGACTGGGACTGACTCCCATCCTCCCTCCTCCTCTCTCATATCTTTGCACATCCACAATCCTTTCCACTTGTCACATTCATGTCATGTTTCGTGGATTTTGTGTTTTTATGGCTGTTGGCAGATCAATTGCCCTCCTGGGATAAATGAAGTTCTATCGTAACGTAAACAATGCAATTTATTTGGAATTAACATGTCATCTCTTTTGGAATAAGAGGTAAACTAGATCTTGCAGAATTCATAGTACTATGCATGAATCTCAGCACAGAGATATGTCACGGGGCCCAACCAGTCTACGTCAGCATTTGCGTGCAATCAAACCTTCTCATGTCTTTCCTCGACCTGCCACAGGAGGAATGTCACTAAGCTGGAAGGATGCAGAAAAAAATTACGAGGATGTTGCCAGGACTCGAGGGGCTGAGTTGTAGGGCGTGCTAAGACTTTGTGCAAGAGGCTGAGGAGTAATCTTACGGAGGTGTACAAAATTCCGAGGGCAATATATGTAGGGTGAATGCACAGAGTCTTTTATTCAAAGTAGGGAAATTAAAAACTAGAGGACTTATGCCCTGTCCCACTTAGGAAACCTGAACAGAAACTTCTGGAGACTTTGCGCCACAGCCAAGGTTTCCGTGGTCGAACATAGTCGAAAGTGGTTTCCGCTTCTTCTATAGAACATAGAAGAAGCGGAAACCACTTTCGACCATTAGGGAGACTGACAAAAACCTCCGGGAACCGCACAGAAATCTTGGGGGGGGGGGGGGCGCAAAGTCTCCAGAGGTTTCCGTTCTGGTTTCCTAAGTGGGACGGGCATTACATTTAAGGTGAGAGGGGCAAGATTTAATGGGAACTAGAGGAGCAACTTTTTCACTCAAAGGCGGGAAGGTATATGGAACGTGCTGCCAGGGGAGGTAGTTGAGGCAGGAAACATAATAGCTTTTAAAAGACACTTGGACAGATACATGGATAGGAAAGGTTCAGAGGTTATGGGCCAAATGGGAGTAGAGTGCATGGGACTAGTTTAGATGGGGCACCTTGGTCGCATTGGACGAGTTGGCCAAAGGGCCTGTATCTATGCTGTAGGGCTCTCCATCACAGCCAAGCCTATTGGTACGGCCCTCTATTGCTTTTTTCCTTCATTACTTGTCCAGTCACTGCTTAAATGCATCGCCACCATTTGCTTCACATTCCCACATTCTCGTTGGTTGAGAGGTATAGCATTGAAACAAGCTCTTCAATCCACCGAGTCCACACTGACTATCAATCACCCGTCCACACTAGCTTTATGCTATTCCAATTTCATAATCACACCCTAAACACTAAGTCATAAGGTCATAAATGATAGCAGCAGAATTGGGCCATTCGGCCCATCAAGTCTACTCTGCCATTCCATCATGGCTGATCTATCTCTCCCTCCTAACCCCATTCTCCTGCCTCCTCCCCATAACCCCTGGCGCCCTTACCTAGTCGTACCTAGAGGCCAATTAAGCCACAAACCTGCATGTCTTTGGGATGTGGGGAGAAACCAGAGCACCTGGAGAAACCCGTACGATGAAAAGAACATGCAAACTCCACACAGACCACTCCAAGATCACGATTGAACAAATTTACCCAGAAATGGCGATGAAGTTACCTCGGAGTTCCTGATTAGAATTTTAGTTTTCACCTGAAAATGAAGACCTTTGGTCATAGCTTCAGCATTTTAAAGATCTTTATTACATTAACTGTAAACTACATTTTTTTTTTTAGATGTTCATCTTTGATTCTGTACACTTATGTGCACAAGAGGCCATTTGGCCCTTCAGTCCCATTCATCCTCTCCTCATTTTCCCTGTAGTTCTGCAATATCTCCTCTCTTACATTCCCATTAACTTTGACTCCAGTCTCTTACTGGGGATATTTTAGTCACCTTCACCTTCAAGTATATCTTTGGGATGTTGGAGGAGGCTCAAGCAACCAGCAGAAACATAGTCGTAGAGTCATGTAGCGTGGAAACAAGCCCTTCGGTCCAGCTTGCCCATACCGACCAACATGTCCCATCTACAGTAGTCCCACCTGCTTGCGTTTGGCCCACATCTCTCTAAACCTGTCCTTTCCATGTAACTGTCTATTTGTTTCTTAAACGTTGTGATTGTACCTACCTCAACTACCGCCTCTGGCAGCTCATTCCGTACACCCACCATCCTTTGTGTGAAAAGGTTACTCCTTTAGAATCGTATTATCCTTTACAACCACCCCCCGCCCCACCTTCCACCTATGACCTCTGGTTCTCGATTCCCCTACTCTGGGCAACGGACCGTACGTCTACCCAATCTACTCCTCTCGTGATTTTATTCCCTCTATAAGATCACCCCTCACCCCCCTGCACTTTAACCAGGCAGCATCCAAAAAGGCCTCATCCTTGTCATGTCTACACCCTCTCTAATCATCAGCTGTCAAATCCCAAGTACCATAGTTCTCTATCATTTATTAATGTGCACAGGAGCATTAGCATCAATAGTTTATAATTATGCAGTCTGCCACAATATGTAAATTTAACAACCATCTCTGCACAATTAGCGTTGCATTATTTTCATAAATGTATTTTCTAAATGTCTTCCAGTTGATGGTTTTGACATTAATACAACTTTAATATGTCGCACTGTAGCATATTCCCACCTAATGGCCAGACAAAGTCAAAATTGGAAGCAAAGTGAATTAGTCAGTAATTTTTCATTACTGTGAGCTGGCACAGATTCCCAGATTGGATGAAAAGCTTTATTTATCTCGCAGTCGTGGGAGGAGGGGTCTCACCTCAATCAGAACGAATAATCCCAAACCAGTCCCCAGCAACATTCACACTGCACAAAGCCTCCCAAAGGTATGGTGCTCAGAGAGTTAGATATAGCTCTTTGGGCAAACGGAATCAAGGGATATGGGGAGAAAGCAGGAAAGGGCTACTGATTTTGGATGATCAGCCATGATCATTATGTGTGGCAGTGCTGGCTCGAAGGGCCAAATGGCCTATCTGCACCTATTTTCGGTTTCTATGGTTCTATGTTTACCATTTCAGTTTTATAAAATGTTTGCATTTAAAATCAACGCTGTCAGTGCATTTTAATATGTACACTACACACAATCAAATGTCTATACAAAGCAATAATTAAATATATTATGGCTTTAATATTTTTTTATAAATAAATTATACATCTTATGTAAAAATAGAAATACATGAGGACAGTTTTGCAGTATAATAAGTCTAAATGACAGGGAACATGGGTCACCACTTTCATATTAAATAAGAAATCTAACTTCAACATGACCCAACAATAGTCATTATTTGTTCACCTGCCAATTGATTATTTTTTTCTATAGTTGCCATTTCAGTAACGTCACGACATTACAATTACATTATGTGCTCTTGTACAAATGGCTGATTTGACTTCCGGTAAACGTGCATGGATTTGTAGATCAGATGGGGGGCCTGAGGGCCATGTGTGGGGAAAAGCCTGCAACTGGGAGATGGGTGAAGGGAGGGGGGGAGGCGTGAAGACTGGAGACCCACAAACATTGTTCACCTACACCTTGTCACTGTGAGCGTCTCTAAACTAAGCATAAAATTCCAGTTTTGAACCGTACGGAAAAGCATCACTCAAAGAATGGCATCAGAACCAAATTTTCCATTTTCCCAATAGATGTCAACAAAAATTGGGAACAGACCTATTTAACTCCACGCGAGATGCCTCTAGTTTTCCACAAGAAATCTAGTCCCAGTAAACCTTTCCCCCTTTTAAAAAACAAGTTCGTCCAGTTTCATTTTCCATTGTTAACCTGCTGGCCATTAGCCATTCTATGGACATCACGTACTTTAGGGACAACTAGTCCTTTGCCCATACAAGGTTGAAGAAATTATCTCTGCTATCGACCCCGTCTACTTACACTAACCTAGGTGCACACTTCCAGTGTGAGATACTGGAGAGCAATGAAGATGGTAAACACTAACCCATGCAAGATGAATCTCATGCCAACAAGCATGACTCTGCATGAACAGGCAGAATCGTCAGCAGTACCTGGATGGTGGTTAAACCCATCGAGTTGACAAGTTCCCAAGGCATGTTTTTTTAATTGAAATTAATAATTAATACTTCTTTCTGCATGTTCAGCGAGAGCAAGCTCAAACTGGCAAGACAACACAGAAGTAGTAACATCCATAAGAGCTCTGCCACTGTAAGAGTGAACAATCTGATATTGTGGTCCCCTTTCTCAAAGGCAGATAAGATCAGGAAGACCATTTGGTTTGCTATTACACATTCATCCAGGACCCATCGGTTTCTGCATTTTAGCTTCCACGATACACGGGTCGTCTCCCTCAGTGCCTATCAGGATGGTGCTCCTAGTAAAGGCCCTGTCCCACTTTCCTGAGTTACTCACGAACTCTCCCGAGTTTTCCCCTTGATTTGAACTCGGGGAATGTCGGGTAATGTCAGTAGCGAGTTCGTAGGGGCCCGTAGGAGTCCGTAGATGTTTCGTAGCAGCTCGTAATGCCAGCTGTAGGAACTTGGGGCATCAGGTAAGTCAGGACTTTTTTCAATATGTTGAAAAATGTCCACGAGTTAAAAAAATAGCCCCGAGTACCTACGAACGGCTATTACCGTAATTCTCCGAGTTCGAATCAAGGGGAAAACTCGGGGGAGTTCATGAGTAACTCGGGAAAGTGAGACAGGGCCTTAACCTTCAAATTGATCTATTCCTGCATTAAGCAGGACTCAGACACTCCCATATACATACTGCCATCTATCTAAGTGCTGACATTAAGTTAATGGCCCACAGCCTCAGAGCTCCACAGCATCAGATAAACACTATGGAAACCAAGCAGGCTCCCTATTTTCACTCTTGAAACAAAACTTGCACTTTGCTGCCTTTGTGATCCACCTCACTAGCGTCTGATCTTGGATCTCACTGCTAACATTTCATGTTGACTTTCTCAAACAAGAAAACGATTTGAGAATTAACACAGACACACTGTACACTGCAATCAATATCAAATGCATTGTGATCAACGCTGTGCCGTGACTGTTTTCATTGCATGCTATTCACAACGCCTGGTGAGATTACGCCACATAAGGAGTTTGAAAGTCTCAGACATTTTGCTAGCTCGGTTTGATATAAGGTGGAAAAAAAATCTATAGTGGATTTCTTTTAGCTAGTTTCCAACTTCTGATTTCATTTGATAAATTTTCCTTCTAGGTATTGTATTGGACCAAGTCAGAATCTGCCACTCATTAAGCACAAGAGCCATTGAAAAGAAGGCTAAATTGAATGGTTCTGCATTAAATTTCAGAGTTGCTTTGTCATGTTGAGCTTCACTAAACAAAAGAGGTTGTGAAGGTGAATCCCAAAGTGCAGATGCTTGTAATTCCCAAATGCAGTGTAGGCATTTGGTTGTGTATCAGTCTCGGCAGATGCCAGCTGTAACACAATCGATACCTTCCTGTTTTCTTCTTGTAGACCGATTCCATTGTCGTTTCAGTCATCTTGGGCATCCCAAGGAGCACCAAAGTACCGTCGTCTCTTATCTTGCCATGTAACAGCGTCCTGTGTCAACTTGTGCCTTGGTCTCCAGGGCTCTGCTCCACCCTCCTGTCCTCTTGCAACTTCTTCTCCAGGCGGTCCAGTTTGCTGAGGTTTTCTCGCAGAATCTTGCTGTTCGGTACAAGCTCCAGGGCTTTCTCGTAGTAGCCTCGTGCTGCAACGTAGTCCCCCTGCCGGAATAGGACACAGATAAGGCCATTAAATACGGCCACATAGTAGAGAACAACCGTAGTGTGGAAGGAACCATGCACCAGTATTTTGGCATCAAGGGATATAGGGAGAGAGCAGTGAGATAAGGGCGTCATGGTGGTGCAGCGGTACAGCTACTGCCTTATGCCCCTGTCCCACTTAGGAAACCACCCAAGGTTTCCGTATGGTTCCCGGAGGTTTTTGTCCTCCGGCAACCACCTTCAACTAGCATCGCAACCGGCTTCGACTAAAAAATTACCGATTTTTAAAACGGAAACCACTTTCGACCATTGGGGAGACTGACAAAAACCTCCGGGAACCGCACGGAAACCTTGGGTGGGGCGCAAAGTCTCCAGAGGTTTCCGTTCAGGTTTCCTAAGTGGGACAGGGGCATTACAGCGCCAAAGACCAGGGTTCAATCCTCACTACAGTTGCCTGTCTGTACAGAGTTTGCACGTTCTCCCCGTGACCTGTGTGGGCTTTCTCTGAGATCTTCGGTTTCCTCCCTCACTCCACAGACGTACAGATTTGCAGGTTAATTGGCTTAGTATAAATGTTAAGTTGTTCCTAGTTTGTGTAGGATCGTGTTAGTATGCAGGGATCACTGGTCAGTGCGGACTTAGTGGGCTGAAGGGCCTGTTTCTGCACTGCGTCGCTAAACTAAACCAAACTAAAGGATAAAAGATCAGCCATGATAGGAATTAATGGTGGAGCAGCCTCACAGTGCAGAGGTTTCTCGTGTTCCTCTGTTCACTATCATCAGCAGCGAAGCAGCCTGCTGCAAGTAAACAGATTACACAGTGAGTGAACAAAGACACAGGGTGCTGGAGTAACTCAGCAGAGCAGGCAACGACTCAGGAGAACATAGATAGATAATGTTTTGGAATGGGAACCTTCTTCTACGACAATCAGTCCGTAGAAGGGACCCGACCGGAAACGCCGCTGCCTGACCCACCCACTTACTCCAGCACTTTGCGCTTTTCTTTATTGTAAACCAGCATCTGCAGTTCCTTGTGCATGCAGAGTAAGTGATCCGCTTCAACCTCCATCTCCAGCTTTTGCACAGGATGTTCAGCTGAGAAACAGGCCATTCGACCCAACCAGTCAATGCTGGTGTGTATGCCCCATTCCAGCCTCCTCCCATCTTTCCATAAATCTATCAGCATTACGTTTCCCATTCCACCTCAGCTGTTGTCCAGCCTCCTCTTAAAGGGCATGGAGAGTATTCACCTCAGTCACTCCCTGTGGGAGGTTGTTCCTTGTATAAAGAAGAGTCTTTTAAATTCCTTAGTGGAATTCGTGGTGACGAACATACTGATGGTCTCTTATTATGCTCTGGCATCCAAGTGGAAACATTCTCTCTCTACTTATCCACCATCATTTTTTAGAGATGAAAGAGGCACTGGGTGATTTTCATTGAGGGACTGGGTGATTTTCCACTGACCTTTATGTGCCGGATGCCGCCCATGTTCATCCAAGCCTGAGACAGATCTGGGCTCAGCTCTATCGCCTGCTTGTAGCTCTGGGTATTCAAAACAGAAAAAAAATACAGACTTCAGGAACGCAGCTAAAGGTTCAACAGGAGGACACGTACTGAACTCCTCCCTGCACACAGACACGAGAGCTCGGTCAAACAAGTTGTCTATTATTGGTGAAATGAACACTGATATTTCACAGATTCCCATCCTACCATCTTTAAAACGTCATCTCCTGGTGGCTGGGCTGAGAGACTGGACCCACTGATTATTTCCCAGTTGATAACATCTATTGTCTCACTCTCCATATCAGCTCACATTGTCACCTTCCCCACCTGCCCAAACATAGAAAGAGTCGCTTAGCTGCAAGGGGCATCACAAATGGTTCTCAACCTCGTCTTCCTCAATGTCTCCACTCACTCCTGTTGATGTGGGAACACTGACCAGGATGGTGAAGCGGTCTTAACCCAAAGGAGGAGACAACCGATCGTCCTCAGCTTGACGGAAAATTTGGAGAAGTTCTCTCTTGCATCTCCGGGCAATTATTCTTCAATGAGTCGTTAGTTATAGGTCAATGATAGATTTTCATCTCTGGATCAGGGAATGAGGAGTTCATCCCATTCTAGAAATGTTTAAATGACATATGGGCTGGCTCTTCAATGTAGCAATAAAAAAAAAATGCTGCACAGCCCGAAGTGTCATTTCCTGAATGAGACGTCAAATGACGTCTGCACCTCCCACACAGCTGTGCATGTCAGATTGTACATGTACCCTGTACGTGGTAAAGGTACAGGAGAGATTTACCAAATGGTTTCAAGGATGAGGGGGACAGGAGAGGCCAGGCTTGTTCTCCTGGGAGAAGAGGTGGAGAGAGAGACGATAGAGGTGGACAGGTTCACAACTGGATTGGGAAGGGAAGCTGTACCCAGATGAATCAAGGAGCAGTGATCACAGAGTTAAAGTGATGGACAGAAAATAAATAAGGTATTTAAGAAAATTAAAGTGGTGATAATCTGAAATACACTGCCCGGAGGATGGAACAAACAGAATCAAATTGCTCAATAAGTAATTAGATAATCACTTGTAAGGAAAGAATTTGCAGAGCTCTGGAGAGGAATGTACAGTTGACTTTGTTAAGCTGCAGAGAGCTGCAGCTGCAGCGAGCTTGTATAGCTGCAATGCATCCCAGCTATACTGCAATACACCGCAGCTGTACGAGTGTATGCCAGTACATACATGTTTGGCTGCAGAGTATATGTGCATTATACTTGTATATTGAATGGACATTTTCCTTGCCATAAAAATTCTATGATTCTGGAACTGCCCCCAAAAAAATCCCACTGGTTTGGCGACCTTTGAGATTTTTAAGGTCGTAGAAGGCACTCTAGAAATATAAGTTTCTTTTAGCAATAACTGCAGTATGTATTCCTCATTTTATGCCTCGTGCTGTATTATTACTTATTCTATTTCTTTCTAAGTCATTTTAATGGTGGCACTGGCCTTAAAAAGTCCAACGTTTAGAGTTAGGTAAACTATGCACCTCAAAGGCCACATCCAGCCTGTTCAGCTCCCTCAGAAGATTTCCTTCAGAAAAATATAGTTCTGCAAGCACTTTTGGGTCTTTGGTCTTCATTTGGACGGCTTTTTTCACAGCTTCAAGTGCCTAATGTGAAAGGAGAAGAGATTATCGATTGAAAAATATTAAAATTAACTGTGTAATAAAGAATCCAAAGAGACAGGCATATGTGTGTGTGTGTGTGTGTGTGTGTGTGTGTGTGTGTGCGTGTGTGTATTATACATATAAATGTATATACACACATATATATACATCACAAAGCCCCTGAAAGAGACTTAGATGCTGTTCATATCCATTAATACGCTGGTAAACGAGTGCATGCACGGTTTAACGACGATCCTCACCTCTTTCAAGTTCCCACTTTTACTGTGGATGACCGACAAGAGACGCTGACACTCCAGGCAGTTGCTCCTTTCACTTGCCACCTGGTTGATGATCCTCTCAGCATCCCTGGGTCTGCCGGCCACGGACAGGACCTGAGCCTAACAAACAAGCCGAGATTCAACCTGTGACAGTCCGCACCTGAACAGAGCTGGCTACAGTGCAGACATGAAGAGAGAACTGACCACATGCCAAAACAAAAGAAAGCTCCAGCCACAGGCCAGGGTGTATGGCTGACCCAGGCTCCGTCAATGCCAGATCTGGAAACGTCTCCTCGCTCCAGCCCAGAAGATTAACAAAAACGGTCTAATTCAAGCCTTTGCAACCTTAGCTTAGAGATACAGCATGGAAATAAGCCCTTTGCTCACCGAGTCCATGACCATCGATTACCCAAACGCTAGTTCTATGTCCTACCCACTAGAAGCAGTTTCTAGAAGTCGATTATCTACAAACCTGCACGTCTTTGGAATGTGAGAGGAAATCGGCGCACCCAGAAAGTCCCACGGGGTCAGCGAGAACGTGGAAACAGCATCCGTAGTCAGTATCAAACCTGGTCCTTAGGTGCTACAAGACACCTCTACTCAAGGAGAACAAAATTGGACCAGAAACTTGAATTATATAAAGTGGATGAGTTAAACTTGGCACTGAAGGGGAACATTTAATGCAGTAAAAATTAAGTCATAATTGCAAGTGATTGTGATACAGCCCTTCAAGCCTGGTATTCCAGTCAATAAAATCACAGCTGCTCTCATCGTGGATAAAGTTCACTTTTTGGTACAGCTCAGAAAAAATTTCTGACATTTGATTTGCAGCATCATTGTGAGAATTTCAAATTATTGTCAATTGGGTTTTAAAGTCATGGAGGCGTACAGCACGGAAACAGCACCTCCAGACTACCAAGCCCCCAAGCTGACTGTCAACCTCCCCACTACACTAACCCAACACCATCCTGGCTGTTCCCATTATCCTGGATTCTCCATGTAAACCAGAGATCTGTCTATCCAGGCCTTGAACATTTTCAACTATTCCGCCTCTGTAGCTCTGGGCAGAGAATTTCAAAGATTAGCCGCTCTTGGTGAAGAAATTCTTCCCCTTCTCCGTGTTATTGTGGTTTTAAAATTCAGTCGCTTGTGGGGGTCAAGGTGTGACTGGCAAGGCTGCTATTTACGATCCATTCTCGTCTGCCTTTTGGGGAGGTGATGGCCAGCTGCCTACCTGAATGGCTGAACCGTTTATCGTGAAGGTGCTCAATGCTCTTGGGGAGCGAGTTTCTGCATTTTTTTTTTTTAATTTAATTTTTACATTTTTTAATTTTTAATTGTTAATTATTGGCCTTTTTAAGTATTTATTGCTCTCAGTAGTGTCCACGTTGTATTTTATGTATTTTCTGCTGCGTTCGTTTTGAATGTGTGGGTTTGTTGGTTGGGGTCTTCTGGACATCTGAATTTCCCCGAGGGGATCAATAAAGTATTTATTATTATTATTTAGACCCAGTAATGTTAGAAGAATGTAATATACTCCGTCTTAAGATGGTGTCCAATTCAGAGGTGGATCTGTAGGTTCAACTGATTTCATGCACTTGCCACCCTTGGTGGTGATGTTGTTTATGGGTATGGAAGATGCTCTTAAAGTGGCACAGGCCTGCTGACTACCCTGCTTTAACAAATAGTTTAGTTTAGTTTGGAGATACAGTGCGGAAACAGGCCCTTCGCCCCACCGAGTCCGCACATTAGCACTATCCTACAGGGACGATTTACACATTTTAACAAGCAAATCTATCTCCAAACCTGCATGTCTTTGGAGTGTGTGAGGAAACCGAAGATCTCGGAGAAAGTCCACGTGGTCACGGGGAGAACGTACAAAATCCGTACAGACAGCACCCGCAGTCGGGATCGAACCCGGGTTTCTGGCGTTGCAAGGCAACAACTCTACCACCGTGCCGCCCAGAGCTTCTAATATTGATTAACATCAATTGTGATTGATGTTAATCTTAACTAGCCTGTTATATCCCTCTTTCGGAATCTCTCCCTTTTTCAATGGACGAGTTACATTTGCTATTTTCTGATCTGAGGTAACTTTATCCACAAGGAGGGAATTTTGTAAAACTAAAACCAATGCATGGACTACCTCGCCAGCCATTTATTTTAAGACCCAGGGATGAAGCCCATCAGGACCCAGAGATTTTACAGCCAGCAGTTCCAACAATTAGCTTCCCTGGAGACTGTAATTCCCCCCCCCCCCCCCCCCCCGCCCCTCCCCCACTTCCTTCTCTCCCAAACAGAGATTTATAGGGGGTTTTCTGGAAGGTTGATGGTAGAGATTTTGAGAACTGCACAACGTAAAGTATTTTATTTTCTCTGAATTCAAAAAAAGATTTTGAAATAAGCATTATGATGAAATTAGTTAGGATTTAGATCGCTGTCTGAATCAACATATGTGAGATTAGGTCTGAGGAAGGGTCCCGACACAAAATGTCACTTGTCCATGTTCTCCAAAGATGCTGCATGACTCGTTGAGTAAACCCAGCACTTTGTGGATTTGTTCCCATGATATTGAGGATGGATTCTAATGATCAATCTCTCTCAGTAACATGTTGTGCGGAAAGCCACATTGATGGAGAACTCTGGGACCCAGCCATCTTAGTTCTAGCTTTAGTTTTTGTACAGCATGGAAACAGGCCCTTCAGCAGACCAAGTCCATGCTGACTAGCGATCCGCGTACACTAACACTACCCTACACAAGGGACTATTTACAATCTTTACCGAAGCTAATTAACCTACACACTTGTACATCCCTGGAGTGTGGGAAGAAACCGGAGCACCCGGGGAAAACCCACAAGGCCAAAGGAGAACGTACAAACTCTGTACAGACAGCACCCATAGTCAGGATCGAACCTGAGTCACTCGCACTGTAGGGCAGCAACTCTACCACTGTGCCACCATGCTGCCTTCGTTATTTATTTCTTCCTCTCATGTTTTAAATTGAACAAATCTCAAACTGCTCGTGTGTGATATTCCAAAATATTATTTTCTGGAAGTTTCATATATATAGTGTATTGAATGAGTCAGCACTTGCTTTTCCTGTCTCCCTAGGAATCTCATTACATTGACTGACCACTCGTTCACCCGAATAATGTTTCTACAGATGAATTTTGAATTTATCCCCACACACTTCAAAGCCAAAGGCTGTGGAGGCCAAGTCAATGGATATTTTTAAGGCAGAGATAGAAAGATTCTTGATCAGAACAGGTGTCAGGGGTAATGGGGAGAAGGCAGGAGGTCGGTGATGAGAGGGAAAGATAGATCAGCCATGGTGGACTGGTGGAGTAGCGTTGATGCTCCTATCACTTATGAAATGAACTCACTTATAATGTGAAATGGGCAGTCATGTGTTTGGTCAGTGTATTTGTGAGGAGTGAATATTTCTGTCTGTACGGAGTCACATATGCTCTGAAGTAAGGGAAATATGCTAGATTTGTTCAACAACAATGACATTTATAATTTATATAAGTTGATAAGCCATAAGATCAGAAGTAGGCCATTCGGCCTATCAGGTCAACACTGCCATTCAATCATGGCTGATCTATCTTTCCCTCTCAACCCCATTCTCAGTCCTGCCTTCTCCCCATAACCTTTACTAATCAAGAATCTGTCAGTTTAAAAATACCCAAAGACATTTAAAGCCCTGTCCCACGGTATGAGTTCATTCCAAGAGTTCTCCCGAGTTTGCCCTGACTCGTACTCTGAGATTTACGGTAATGGCCACTCGTCAGTACTCGGGGTTCATCAAGTTGAAAATTCTTCACGAGTCTTCCCGAGTACCTGCCGTTAGCGCTTAGAGATGTCCCCGAGCTCTGGCTTACCCGCTACGTTCATACTCCGTGCTTAACACGAGTTCGATTTTTTTTAAACTCGGGAGAGCTCTTGGAATGAACTCGTACCGTGGGACAGGGCGTTTACTAACATTTATCAACAAGCATAGATCAAGACAATCAAAACCTGTTTTTTTTCCCCCAGTGACTTTCGAAAATTCAGCTAGAATTCAGAGATTGATAGATTTCTGGGGGATTCAAGGGGCATGGAATCAGTGCTGGAAATGGCACTGAGCTACATGAAGACACAGTGCTGGAGTAACACTGCGGGTCAGGCAGCATCTCAGGAGAACATGGATCGGTGACATTTCGGGTCGGACCCTTCTTCAGACTGATTAAGACTGAGCTAAAAGATTAGCGGTGATCTTGTTCAATGGCTGAGAAAGCATGAGGAATTTAACGGTCTGTATAAAGAGCAGCTGTGCACCTAGTTTAAAAAAAGATGATGGAAGATTTACTTGGGAAGAAATTATTCAGTAACTCCCTTTGAAATCATCGGTTTAAAAACAGGGATGACAATCAAATCTACATGTATGCCAGGCTCTGTAGGTTGCTGTATCTTCCCAAGACCAAATGCAGCCCCCGTTTCCCTCAAACCATCCTCGATACACCACGGACATGCATTGCTACGCTATCGGTAAGTGGCTAAGGAATGGTTTAGCTTAGATTAGAGATACAGCGCGGAAACAGGCCCTTTGGCCCACTGGGTCCGCACCGACCAACGATCCCGGCACACCAACACTATCCTACACACACGAGGGACAATTTACACTTGTACCAAGCCAATTAACCTACAAACCTGAACGGAGAATCTCGGAAAAGATCTCGGAGAAAATCCACGCGGTCACGGGTAGAAGATAGAATCTCCGTACAGACAGCACCTGTAGTCGGGATCGAATCCAGGTCTCCGGCGCTGCAAGCACTGTAAGGCAACAACTCTACCGCTGCACCACCCTACCGCCCTGTGGGGAGACTCTGGCTGGATATTGTATCTTCCACTTCACCATGACCACTGAGTAAATAATTTAAATCACAATTTTGTTCAAATCATCAATGTTCAGAGGTTTTTTTTTTAAGGCATCTTTCTGCTACGCTGCTCACAAGAGTGTCTGGAAGAGACATTTTTAATGAGGAGAAGGAACTCTGCCAACAAGAGATAACTGCAGAAAATATTGCTTCACGCCCATTCCGTTGTGCAGAGTTCATCCCTTAAATTAATAAGGTTAACATATTAATGATACATCAGAGTGATCAATTGGACGATATTTCACATTTATGCTTCCTCCGGCCTTGTACGTACCACTGCCAGTTGCAACTCGCTGTTTTTGGGCTGCCTTGTGATCGCCTCTTTGTAGATCTGAAGGGCTTCCTCATATCTCCCTGTGTTGTAGTACAGAGCTCCCAGTGGAGACAGAACATCCACGGTCCGAGTAACGTTGAGTGCCCTGCAAACAACAACAGCACGCCTTCACAATCCAGGCATACAGCACAGAAACTGGCCCCTTCGGCCCACCCAGTCTATGCCAAACATCGAGCATCCATTTACACTCATCCTGGATGTAATACGCTGGAAAGCTCTAGGTAGAGCATCACTCAGCACTATGATGGTGCTGGGAGTACTAGTCGAGATGGAGATGCTTTTGGAGTGCGTCTTTGTGTGTGTTGATGGTTTGGAGATCTCTGATGCTGGCTGGTAGGGTATTCCAATCCCTTGCTGTCTTGAAGAAAAACAAGTTAAAAAGTGCTAATGAAGTGCCGAATTAAATAATTTCCAGGTTGGTAGTTTCTGGTTGACGTGCCTATGGGTGCTTTATCCGACATGAACCGTATTCTGCTATCCAACATTCCCACTAATTCCAACAAGTTCTTCCACTGACCGCTACAATATGGACAACCTATAGTTTCCGAATCAGTATGGTTTAGTTTGGAGAAAGCACGGAGACTGGGTCCGCACCGATCATCGATCACCCATTCACGTGTTTTATGATATTAGATTAGATTAGATTCTTTATTTGTCATTCAGACCTTTCGGTCTGAACGAAACTCTGTTCCCCTGCAGTCATACATATAATTAAAAATAAATAAATAAAAATGACAGAACACACAATAAACACAAATTTAACATCCACCACAGTGAGTTCACCAAACCCCTCCTCACTGTGATTGAAGGCAAAGTCTTCCCACTTATCCCACTCCTCATCCACTCCATCGACACCAGGCACAATTTGCAGAGGTCAATTAATGTACAAACCCTGACATCTTTGGGGAGGAAACCCACGTGGTCACAGGGAGAAGCTACAAACTCCACACAGATTGCACCCGAAGTCAGGATCAAACCTGGGTCTTTGGTGCTGAGAGGCAGCAGCTCTTGAGCGATTGTGTCACCTTTTAACTGACCAATCCACAAAATATTTGGATGTGGACGAACTCTTCAGCTTTCTGCACGTCACATACACAGAGACAGAAAGTCAGAAACACCAGTTGATAGTATAGACAAGGTTTGGTCGACCAGATTGGACGTCTTGAAACAATGGTGGCAAGTTGGAATTAAAAATTATCTCCTCTTCGTTGAGATTTCATTTTGTGTACAGAGTGGCACAGTGGCACAGCTATTAGTGGGACCAGGGACCTGGTTTGATCCCAACCTCAGGTGCTGACTTCCTCTGGCTGCTCTGATTTCCTTCCAGATACTAAGGGTTTGCTGCAGGGATGGCTGGCTATATTTCCCATTAGTCTTGGCTAGAATTATGCTATTCGGATGGATCAGATCAACCAACTCTCCTCATTTAGAGTCACATCAAGTCATAGTCAGAGTCATCGAGCACGGAAACAGGCCCTTCGGCCCAACTTGCCCAAGCCAAAGAAGATGCCCCCGTCTTCATTAGTCCATATCCCTCTAAACCTTTTCTATCCATGTACCTGACCAAATGTCTTAGAAATGTTGATATAGTCCCCAAGTCAGTAAGAATATATTAAAAGTACCTTTCACGTGTTATTAATTGTCACCTTTCTGTGTGGAAGGCATGATACATCTCTGCTTGTTTCTGTGCAAGGCTCACATGGTGAGGGTGGGGGTGGCACAGTGGTAGAGTTGCTGCCTTACAGCGCTTACAGCGCTCAAGACCCGGTTTCGTTCCCGACTATGCTGTCCGCACGTTTGTACGTTCTCCCCGTGACCGCGTGGGTTTTCTCCGGGATCTTCAGTTTCCTCCCACACTCCAAAGACGTACAGGTTTGTACATTAATTGGCTTGGTATAGTGTAAAAATTGTCCCTAGTGTGTGTAGGGTAGTGTTAATGTGCGGGGATCATAGATGGATGGACTTGGTGGGCAGAGGGGCCTGTTTCCACGCTGTATCTCTAAACTAAAACTAAACTAAGGCAGTGAGGAAAGCAAATGGTATGTTAACATTCATAGCAAAAGGATTTGAGTATAGGAGCAGGGAGGTTCTACTGCAGTTGTAGAGGGTTTTGGTAAGACCACACCTTGAGTATTGCGTACAGTTTTGGTCTCCAAATCTGAGGATAGACATTCTTCCCATAGACGGGGTGTAGAGAAGGTTCACCAGACTGATTCCTGGGATGTCAGGTCTTTCATATGAGGAAAGACTGGATAGACTTGGCTTGTACTCGCTAGAATTTAGAAGATTGAGGGGGGAACTTATAGAAACTTACAAAATTCTTAAGGCTAGATGCAGGAAGATTGTTCCTGATGTTGTGGAGGTCCAGAACAAGGGGTCACAGTTTTAGGATAAGGGGGAATTCCTTTAGGACTGAGATGAGGAAAACATTTTTCACACAGAGAGTGGTGAGTCTCTGGAAATCTCTGCCACAGAAGGTAGTTGAGGCCAGTTCAGTGGCTATATTTAAGAGAGAGTTAGATGTGGCCCTTGTGGCTAAAGGGATCAGGGGGCATGGAGAGAAGGCAGGTACAGGATACTGAGTTGAATGATCAGCCATGATCATATTGAATGGCGGTGCAGGCTCGAAGGGCCGGATGGCCTACTCCTGCACCTATTTTCTATGTTTCTAAGTGACTTTTGAATTGTTAATACTGTTTTCTCTCTAGCCGCTGCCTGGTCTGCCAAGTACTTTCAATATTTTCCTTTTGCTTTACATTTACAGCATCTGGAACAAAGTGATTTTTTTTTTGTTCTGCTGACTCTGTTTTGCTTTTAACAGCATGGTTTCCATTTGACAGAGTAACCCTTGAAAGGTTTAATAAGCCAGCAACTCGTTCAAACAATATACAACAAAGTGTTTTTCCTTGATATTTTTGCTGGCCCGCTATTTATTATCTAAACTTCCTTCCAATATATCCACTTTCCACTATCTGAGCCAAATATTCATTGAAAAGACTGCAGACATTTAAAGAGAAAAGATAAATTCTGACCAGGTGGAAATAAAGACGTAAAAATAATTTTCTTAACATTTTTTTAATACTGCTATAACTTTTCTCCTGGTTTGGTCACAGTAATGTCTGGAGATTAACTTGTACTTACTGGACTTTGTAGACTTTGGAAAGTTGCCAACTAAGGGGTTATCTTTGCAGTGATTGTGTAGGAAAGAACTACAGATGCTGGTTTAAATCGACGATAGACACAAAATGCTGGAGTAACTCAGCGGGACAGGCAGCATCTCTGGAGAGAAGGAATGGGTGACGTTTCGGGTCGAGACCCTTCTTCAGTCTGAAGAGATGCTGCCAGTCATAGAAACATAGAAAATAGGTGCAGGAGGAGGCCATTCGGCTCTTCGAGCCAGCACCGCCATTCAATGTGATCATGGCTGATCGTCCGCTATCACTAACCCGTGCCTGCTGTCTCCCCATATCCCTTGACTCCACTAGCCCCTAGAGCTCTATAAAACTCTCTCTTAAATCCATCCAGTGATTTGGCCTCCACTGCCCTCTGTGGCAGGGAATTCCATAAATTCACAACTCTCTGGGTAAAAAAGTTTTTTCTCACCTCAGTCTTAAATGACCTCCCCTTTATTCCAAGACTGTGGCCCCTGGTTCTGGACTCACCCAACATTGGGAACATTTTTCCTGCATCTTTCCTGCAGTCCCGCTGAGTTACTCCAGCATTTTGTGTCTATTTTTGCAGCGATTGTCAGCTTTAGGCTTAGCTTATCGAAGAGTTTGTCCACATGCTGAAGATGTTTCGTTGTCTACAGGGCTGGTAATGTTACCTGATTGCTCTCCTTCAGAATGATGTCAGAGGACTGTTCAGCACAGGATAGAGTTCAGGTGTGGATAGAGTGGATGTGGAGAGGATGTTTCCACTAGTGGGAGAGTCTAGGACCAGAGGCCATAGCCTCAGAATAAAAGGGGGTACTTTAGAAGGAATTTCTTCAGTCAGAGGCTGTTGAATCTTTGGAATTCATTGTCACAGATGGCTGTGGTGGCCATCATTAGATATTTTTAAGGTGGAGATTGACAGATTCTTGATTAGTACGAATGTCAGGGGTGATGAGGTGAAGGCAGGAGAATGGGGTTGAGAGGAAAAGGGATCAGCCATGATTGGAATATAGTTGATGGGCTGAATGGCCTAATGCTGCTCGTAGAACATGAAATGATCACAAAATCTGGTTCTTTGGCCCATAATGTCCATGCCGACCTTTTATCCAATCTACACTAATCCAATTTGCTGCATTATGACCATATCCTTCAGTGCGTTGACTATTTAGGTGTCTGTCCAAATGCCTCTTAAAAGTAATAATCATATCTGATTACACCACCTCCTCTGGCTGCATGTTATGGGACAGATTGCAGCCCATGGGAATTGGAGGTCAGTTTGTGCATCACTCCCTCTTGTACCATTTGCTTGTTTTCCACACATACCCTCTGCCGTTCAGCTGAAGAAAAATACAGGCTTGTGCTGCAGTTGTCCATCCAACAAAGGCTGCTTTAGTTTCATCCCTGGCTTTTCACTCTGCCAGGAAGAAGACATTTTATATTGACTCGGCATACGTCAACTGACCAAATTAACCAGGCGGCAACTTGAAAGACAGATGCTCACTCGGTCCATGCTTTCGGCAGCGTTTCCCCGTCATTCCTGGGATTGCAACGTGACAAACGAGGACCAGAGGCGAGAGGTTCAAGGTGAGGGGGAAAAGATTTAATAGGAATCTGAGGGATAACCTTTTCACTCAAAGGGTGGTGGGTGTATGTAACAAGCTGCCAGAGGAGGTAGTTGAGGCCGGGACTATCCCAACATTTAAGAAACAGTAAGACAGGTACATGGAAATGACGTTTGGAGAGATATGGACCAAATGCAGGCAGGTGGGACTAGTATAGCTGGGACATGTTGGCTGGTGTGGGCAAGTTGGGCCGAAGGGCCTGTTTCCACACTGTATCACTCTATGACTGTGAACTTACCGTTTGTACCAGGTTTCCGCCTCTTTGTTCTTGTTGGCTGACCGCAGCAGCCGGCCGAGATTCAACATGGCAACATAGTGTTTGGGGTTCAACCGGATGGCATGAAGGTAGTGACCAGAGGCCGTCTTCCCATCTCCTGCAAAGGCCAATAAAACCCTACAGTCAGTGGTCAGTGGGCCAGAGACTTCTTAACAGAACCAGAGACATACAACATGAATGGATTGAAGGAGGAATGCTCCTGGCAGTAGATTAGGTCAATTAAGTAACATCCCTGGTAATAGACTGGGTCTAAAGAGTAACATTCCTGGCAGTAGACCAGGTCAAGGGAATCAAATCCCTGGAGTAACAGCCCTGGTAGTTTATTCACAGGACTTCAAGGAGAGCAGAGATTTAAGTCCAATTGATCTATTCTGTGAAAGGGTTGAAAAGTTTTTATTTGATGGAGTAACAACCCTGGAGTAACACTCCCTATAGTAAACGAGTCTAAGGAGTAACAATCCTAGCAATAGACTAGATCTATGGAATAACAGGTAGAAACACAGAATTGCAGATGCTGTTTACAAAAAAAGACACAAAGTGTTGGAGTAACTCAGCGGGACAGGCAGCATCTCTGGAGCACACGTGGATAGGTGACGTTTCGGGTCTGAAGAAGGGTCCCGACACTAAAAGTGTCACCTATCCATGTCCTTCCTGACTCACTGAGTTACTCCAGCACTCTGTGTCTTTTTTCTCTCTGGAGTAACATCCCTGGAGTAACTAATCTATTAGTAGGAGTAGAATGGGTTGAAGGAGTAACACTCCTGGCAGTAGATTCGGTCAATGAGGTGACATCCCTGGCAGTAGACTGGGTCCAAAGAGTAAAATTCCTGGCAGTAGGCTCAGTCAATGGAATAACATCCCTGGAGTATCAGCCCTGGTAGTCAACTAGACATATGGAATAACCCTCCTGGTAGTTGACTAGGTCAATGGAGTAACACCCATGAAGCCACCATCTTCTGCTAGGGAGTAAAATTGTCCCATTAATAACAAGCTCAGCTGATGTGCATCAAATAAAAATGACTGTCGCTTACCTCTATCGACTAAGAAGACACCATAGTTGTTGTGTAGATCTGAATTCTCAGGGCAGTTTTCAACGCCTCTTGTGTAGATGTCATCAGCCTCTTCAAATCGCTCCTTTTTGAGGACACAGGGGGGGCAGACAGTGTTTTGAAAAGTTGTGCTTACTTTTTAACTCTCAACATGACACAATTTAGTACCTTCCATAATTCAGCTCCTCAGCTTGCTACAATAACGTGAGCCTTCAAGGAGTAACACTCCTGGTAGTAAAGGCTCAGTCGCAGCTTTGTGTACGAGGCTCCAACTCATTGAGAGTAGGTGGCACCGCGGTGCAAAGATGTTGGTTACAGTGGCAAAGATGGTAGAGCTGCTGTCTCACAGCCCCAGTGATCCGGGTTCAATCCCAACCTCCAATGCCATGTTTTCAAATTCTCCCTGCAACTGCATGGATTTGCTCCGGGTACTCCGGTTTACTTGCACTTCCAAAAGAATTGTGAGTTGGTCGCTGCCAGTTGCCCCTAGTGCGTAGATGAGTGACAGAATACGGGTGGGGTTGTGCAGAATGGGTTAAATGGGTGATTGATGGTCAGTCTCAACTCAGTGGCCTGCTGGAATGCTGTAGGACTTTCTGACTGTGACTGAAAGGAGCAAAGGGCTGCTGCCTTACAGTGCCAGAGGCCCGGGTTCCATCCTGACTATAGGTGCTGTCTGGTTACTGAAGAAAATTAACCTACAGACCTGCAGGTCTTTGGTGTTTGGGAGGAAACCGGAGCACCCGGGTAAAACTCACGCGGTCCTGTACAAACTCAGTACAGACAGCACCCATAGTCAGGATCGAACCCCGGTCTCTGATGCTGTGAGGTAGCAACTCCACCGCTGCGCCACCATGCCGACCAAAACATCTGCCAGCAGACATTGCACTGAGGAGGATCAATGCTGGTTGCTGCAGATGATGGATCAATGAAGACATGGATCAATGACAGTAATGCATCTATAACGTGTGCTGCACTGAAATTGCCAAAGCGAGGCATTGCAGAGAGAGATTGACACTAAATTCTGGAGTAAGTCAATGGGTCAACAGCATTGCTGGAGAAAATGGATAGGTGACATTTTGGGTCGCGACCCTTTTTCAGATTATGGATGAACACCAGGCGATTATCTCCCAGACTGTCTCTGATTCTTGCTTCCAGTTTCCCCCTCCCCCACCAATCAGTCTGAAGATGGGTCCAGACCAAAATCATCACCTATCCATTTTATCAATAGATACTGCCTGATCCGCTGAGTTACCCCAGCATGTTGTGTCTATCTTTGGTTTAAACCAGCATCTGCAGTTCCTTTTCATTGCATTACACAGAGAACTGTGAGCCTTGCAAATGAAGACTCCAATGTTTATGGGGCCTTCTCAAACAGCATTAGGGTGTCACGCAACATTGTCTTAATGCCTCGAAAAGTTACTCAAGCAATTTTCCAGCCCAACTGTCTCAGTCAAGTGAAAACTATAATTTCCAGTGGAATGACTGCGCCTTCATCTTCTTTTAGTGAGTGTGTTGCATGTCAAAACAATTTGGTGCATACAAATACTCCACTTAATCTTGTTTTAATTAAAATGGCTCAGAATTCTGAATACCCACATTAAATCTCCTGTTAATTGGACCAGAACAAACAAGTCTCTGCCTTCTCTTCACATATAAATAGCGGAGCAACTATTGACAACACTGCGTCACATAATGAGTCAGAGCGGAAAGGATGATTCACAGCTCATAGTCAGTATGTCAGGCAATCTCCATTTAGAGAGAGAGAGAAAGAGAGAGAAAGAGACAAAGAGAGAAAGAGAGAGAAAGAGAGAAAGTGAGAAAGAAAGAGAGAGAGAAAGAAAGAAAGAGAGAACAAAAAAGAAAGAGAGAAAGAGAGGGCGAGGAGAGAAGGAGAGAAGAAGAGAAGGAGAGGGAGAGAAGGAGAGAAAGAGAGAAGGAGCGGAGAGAAGGAGAAAGAGAGAGAAAGAGAGAGATGTGAGTGGGGTTAATTAGTGAGTGTGTGGAGGATTAAGGGAGGGAAATCCAGAGGCAAGAAGGCAAGGTCACCAAAATGGAAGCAAAGAGAGAAAGAGACAAAGAGAGAATGAGAGAGAAAGAAAGTGAGAAAGAGAGAAAGTGAGAAAGAGAGAAAGAAAGAGAGAGAGAGAAAAAAAGAAAGAGAGAACGAAAAAGAAAGAGAGAAAGAGAGAGAGAGAGAGGGAGAGGAGAGAAGGAGAGAAGAATAGAAAGAGAGGGAGAGAAGGAGAGAAGGAGAGAAAGAGAGGAGAGGAGAGAAGCAGAAAGAGATAGAAAGAGAGAGAGAGATGTGTGGGGTTAATTAGTGAGTGTGTGGAGGATTAAGGGAGGGAATTCCAGAGGCAAGAAGGCAAGGTCGCCAAAATGGAAGCAAATAATTTCAGAGATAATAATGACAGATTTGCAGGAGTGCAGAGATCATCGGAAGCTGCCAGGAATATCCTTTACATTTGGGAATCCTGGAATTAAGTTATTAAAAAATATTTTACTTTAGAATATAGTAGCATTTCTTGGCAAGTATAAAACAACCTGAGGCAGAGATTATTAAACTGTTTCAAACTGCAGAAAGTTAAACACAAGAGTTCTGATGGCCACAAAACAAATAAAATCTGCTGATATTCAGGTTTGGTGGCCACTACTCGTGTAACATCACTAATCAGCCCACATTTCAACAGCTCTTTCATGTAGTGAGAACACGCACAGGTTTATACTCATTTTGAGTTGTTTCCCGAGATGAATGGGCTAAGGTTTTGGTTTTTGATCTTCCAGGAATCCTCCTGGTAAAATATAATGGGAAGTTTCAACTACTGGGGCCCGAAGGCTTACAACAAGTCAATACATGAGTCAGAGGAAGGTGAAGCAAGATTGCGTGTACATTCAAAATGCATGGCTATTTCCTGTGTGGATTATTACCAATTACTGATGAGAACTCATCAGCTGTCCTTGTGGGGTAGTTCAGTTTAGTTTCGTTTAGTTTAGAGATACAGCACGGAAACAAGCCCTTCGGCCAACCGAGTCCTCGCCGACCAGCGATCCCCGCGCACTAACACTATCCTACCCATGCTAGGGACAATTTTACATTGATAACAAGCCAAATAACCTGCAAACCTGTACGTCTTTGGAGTGTTGGAGAAAACCGAAGATCTCAGGGAAAACCCATGCAGGTCAGGGGGAGAACATACTAAGTCCGTTCAGACAGGCACCTGCAGTCAGGGTCGAACCCGGGTCTCTGGCCCGGTAAGGCAGTAGCTCTACCGCTACGCCACCATTCCGCCCATGGCAGCATGGAACAGGTGGATGGACAGTGGGGGATGGAAAAACGAAGCAGTTTCCCTCCATAATTGAATGAATCCACGCTGCTCAACGTACTATCACCAATGCCAACCCTGTTCTGCCGGCTCATCATTGCAACCCCTGGAACTTGGTGACTGTCAATGAACATCAAGTTGCAGATCACTTAGAAAATGCCGAGAACACTCGGAAATGCCAGGCAGTGTCTGTGGTGAGAGAAACAGAATTAGTTTCAGGTCAATGACCATTCTGGCTGTTATTCTAGCAGGAGGTCATATGGGGCCAGTGGAGTTTAGTTTAATTTAGTTTATTATTGTCATTGTGAAACGCTTTTGATTGCATGTTATCCAGTCAGAAAAATACTATACATGAATACAATCAATCCGTTCACAGGATGCAGATACAGGATAAAGGGAATACTGTTCAATGCAAGATAAAGCCCAATAAAGTCAGATTACAGATAGTCCAAGGGTATTCAATGAGGTAGATGGTACGTCAGGTCCGCTCTCTAGTTGGTGATAGGATGGTTCAGTTGGAAACAGCAGGGAAGAAACAATCCCTCTGCATTTTCACACTTCTGTACCTTTTGCCTGCCTGGGGAGAGGGGAGAAGAGTTCCACTGGGATCTATGCTGGGGCCTCTATTGTTTGTGATACATATAAACAACTTGGACATGAAATGTAGGCATACCTCGTAGAGTTGGAGGGATGGGGGAATCACAGAGGGGGGGCAGTGAGCGTAGAGTTGCACGCAAGATGGAATCATTTACATCGGTGAGACCAAGCGTAGGCTTGGCGATCGCTTCGCCCAACACCTCCGCTCGGTTTGCAGTAACCAACCTGATCTCCCAGTGGCCCAATACTTCAACTCCCCCTCCCATTCCGAATCCGACCTTTCTGTCCTGGGCCTCCTCCATGGCCAGAGTGAGTCCCACCGCAAATTGGAGGAGCAGCACCTCATATTTTGCTTGGGCAGTTTACACCCCAGCGGTATGAACACTGACTTCTCCAATTTCAGGTAGTCCTTGCTTTCTCCCTCCTTCCCCTCCCATCTCTCCCACAGCCTACTGCCTCCGCCTCTTCCTTTCTTCTTCCCACCCCCCACACCTCCACATCAGTCTGAGGAAGGGTCTCGACCCGAAACGTCAGCTATTCCTTCGCTCCTAGATGCTGCCTCACCCGCTGAGTTTCTCCAGCATTTTTGTCTACCTTGGATATAAAATGTAGATGCATTGGTTACAGAGTTGGCAGATGATTGCAGACAGTGAGGATGGCCTTCAAAGTATACAGCGGGCTATCGAAATATGTGGAGAAATGGCAGATGGAATTTAACCGTGGCAAGTGTGTAGTGTTACACTTTCATATGTCAAATATAAGGGAAAAGAATATAGTTAATAGCAAGAACCTAAACAACATTGATGTACAGAGGGATCTTCGGGTCCAAGTCCATAGTTCCTGAAAGTGGCAACACAAGGAGAGAGTGGTACAGAAAGTGCTTTGTATGCTTGCCTTCATCGGTGGGGCTTAGAGTACAAGAGTTAGGATGTCATGTTGTAGCGTTACAAAAGTTTGATTAGGCCACATTTTGAGTATTGTGTGAAGTTCTGGTCAGCCCATTAGAGGAAGGATGTGAAGAGCTTGGAGAGGGTGCAGATGGGGTTTACCAAAATGCTGCCTGGATAAGAGGGTATTTGCTATAAGGAGGGGTTGGACAAACCTAAATAGTTTTCTCTGGATCATCAGAGGCTGAGGGGAGACCTGAAGGAAATATATAAAGTTATGAGAAACATAGATAGAGTAGACAGTCAGAGCCTTTTCCCCCCAGGGTGGAAATGTCAAAGATCAGAAGGCGTAAGTTTGCGGTATAGTTTAGTTTAGAGATACAGCGCGGAACCAGGCCCTTCGGCCCACCGGGTCCGCGCCGACCAGCGATCCCCGCACATTAACACTATCCTATACCCACGAGGGACAATTTTTGCATTTACCAAGCCAATTAACCTGCAAACCTGTATGTCTTTGGAGTGTGGGAGGAAACCGAAGATCTCGGAGAAAATCCACGCAGATCACGGGGAGAACGTACAAAACCCAGCACAGACAGCACCCGTAGTCAGGATCGAACCCGAGTCTCCGGCGCTGAATTCTCTGTAAGGCAGCAATTCTACCGCTGCGCCATCGTGACCACCCTTCGTGAGAGGGGGGACGTTTACAGATGATGTGTGGGGTGAGTTTTTTTTCACAGTGTGGTGGGTGTCAGGAACGGGCTGCCAGGGATGGTGGTGGAGGCAAATATCACAGTGACATCTTAGAGGCTTTTAGATCGGCATATCGATGTAGGGGGAATGGAGGCATATAGATCACGGGCAGGCAGAGAAGGTTAGTTTAACGTGGCATCATGGTTGTCACGGACATTTTGGGTCGAAGGGCCAGTTCCTGTGCTATCCTGTTCTATGATTTGCTTCTTCTCCTTCCGATGTTGAAAGTTGAATCTTTCCAGCATTTGCTGCTTTTTGTTTCAGATTTCTAGCATCTGCAGTTTGCTTTCATAGATCAGACAAGCAACTGTAAGGATTTAAAATTGAACGAGAGTCTTTTGGATCCCAAGGAGTTACTAAACTTTGGCGACACTAAGTGTGGCCCAATGGAGCGTTCTGGGCACCGCTCAGATTTATCAATCCGAAACTCTGCCAGATGGACTAAGCAGCTTAAGAACTCGTGCAATCTGTTCCAGATGATGCCAAAAAAAAGCAGACACAAGTTGATGGATGATTCCACCACTCTAATCAGTGCAATGACTTACCTGTTCGGCCAGCAGAGCTGCAAGGCTGGAGTAGGCATCTGCAAACTGAGGACCAGACCTGACAGAGTCCCGGAGTAGCTGTTCAGCCTCAAGCAGCTTCTTCTGAGATCTGCAAGACATGAAATGCTTGGTAAGTGGTTTGCATTTGTGTGGCATCGTAAGGAACATGCACACACCTCTCTCTCTCTCTATATATATATATATATCTATATATATTTCTCTCTCTCTCTCTCTCTCTCTCTCTCTCTCTCTCTCTCTCTCTCTCGCTCTCTCTCTCTCTCTGATGAGTAGCAGTTCCAGAGTTCAGGCTAACACCAATCCCTGTGCTAGTGTAGTTTAGTTTAGTTTAGAGTTGCAGCGCAGAAACAGGCTCTTCGACCCATCGAGTCTGCGCCAACCAGCGATCCCCGCACACAAACACTATACTACATACACTGGGGACAATTTACACTTATACCAAGCCAATTAACCTGCAAAACCTGTACGTCTTTGGAGTGTGGGAGGAAACCGGAGATCCCGGACAAAACCCACGCGGTCACGGGGAGAACGTACAAACTCCGTATGGATAGCACCCATTGTCAGGATCAAACCCGGGTCTCTAGCGCTGCATGCGCTGTAAGGCAGCAACTCTACCACTGTGCCACCGTGCCGCCCTCAAGGTGGGCTTGGTATCTGCCGCCTGTGGACTTAGATGACAACAAATTGGCCCTCCGTACAAGTACAACATGGCAGGTATTCCCCCAAAATACCAGTGAACGGACGAAGATCATAGCAGTGTGCATGAACAATCCTTTCAGTAATTTCTTCACCCCCTGCTGATCGTAATTGAATCTTAATGTATCCAAGATCAATACCATGCTGCATGTTAGTAGCCACATGGGTATCGGACCTCCCAGTTCAGCACTGTGCTGTGGAGGTCCCATCATCTCAAGGATGCTCCTGGGGGTCTCCCAGGACACGCCTGTTCTAGTTTGCCTGCAGATCTTCAAGAAGAATGATGCACGGGGAATATCGTCACATACTGACACCCCTGAAGCAGAACCTCATCCGAGCACAAAGATGGCCCACAACTGGAAGTGTGCTGTTAAATTTCTGGCGGAAATGTTAGTGCATTTTAAAATGTTAGTGCATTTTGCACCAGAGAATAAAAAAGATTTCCTGTAACACAAATTGCTATTCACTTGAATTTTAAGATAAATATTTGCTCTTAATTTTGACAGCTTCATCAAAGTCTTTGCAAGGAGAACTGCAACTGGAAACAACACTGAACAGTATTCCTAAGAGATCGAATCAACCTGTTCATAAAAGTTCTTCTCAAGTATTTATTTCGAAGAATAACCTACATTTATTTAACTTCATTACAAATTAAGCATATTCAGAAGAAGACACATATTGCTGGAATGGCTCAGCGGGTCAGGGAGAAGCTCAACGTGTACAGATGACGTTTCAGGTCGGAATCCTTCAGACTGCAATCAGGTGACACATTCAGAATGAAGATAAACACAAAATGCTGGAGTAACTCAGCGGGACAGGCAGCATCTCTGGAAAGAAGGAATGGGTGACGTTTCAAGTCGAGACCCTTCTTCAGGCCAGAGTCTGGTCTGAGGAAGGGTCTCAACCCAATACGCTCGTTTCCATTTCCCCTGACTCTAGTCTGAGGAAGGGTCTCGACCCGAGATGTCACCCATTCCTTCTCTCCAGAGATGCTGCCTGACCCGCTGAGTTACTCCAACATTTGGTGTCCATCTTCAGGTTAAACCAGCATCTGCAGTTCCTTCCTACACATTCAGAACATTGGCTTTACAAAAACAAGCATGACCTCATGATCAGTTGTACTCTAGCTCACCCCACCAGCGTTCGTGAATGCAAGAGCTGGGAGAGAGAACACACTAACCTATTCTACGTCCTCCATAGAATGCCTACTCACTGTATTGTATCTTGTTCTTTAACCCACTTACGTCAACGTCCAAATAGCCTGCAGTTCACTGCTCCAGACTGGACATAGTCAGTGTTGAGTCACTTTCGGCCTATAACATCCTGAAGCCGCGGTCTCCGGTAAGAAAGTGGCCGATTTGGGCACACCAAGCTGCGGAGTGTCTTCGAACGTCCCGACAGAAGATCAAATAGAACAAGTTGTCCTGCAACTTTAGGCTGTGCACGCCACACGAAAAAAGATTGTGTATCGTGTGTTCTTTTTTCAATTGTACCGCTGCATGGCAAATTAATTTCACTGTACCTTAGTTGGTGGCTGATGAATACATTTGTATTGCATTGATTGTATTGTATTGATCATCTGACATTATACATTGTTCTTGCATTTCATAGTCCTCTTTCTAATATGCATAGGTTTCCATTCATCTACTGATTAGCTACTTCAAAGAATGAATGGCGTTCACAAAAGACCTTTTATCTAATGAAGCAATGCTTCCCTGTTACATTGTAGGAACATTTAGAATTTTTGAGAATTTAGAGACACAGTATGGAAATAGGTTCCTCGGCCCACCGAGTCCATGCCATCATCGATCACCTGTTCACACCAATTCTGTGTTATCCCAATTTCTCACTCACTCTCTACACACCAGGGGAACTTTACAGAGGCCAATTAACCTACAAACCTGCATGTCTGTGGGATGTTGAAGGAAACCGCAGCACCCAGAGGAAACCCATGTGGTCACAGAGAGAACGTGCAAACTCCACACAGGCAGCACCCGAGGTCAGGATCGAATCCGGGTCTCTGGCACTGTGAAGCAGCGGCTCTACCAGCTGCACCATTGTGCCTCCCTGAATCTGGAAACGTGGGAATTAATGTTGTAGCTCCCACAAACTGCAATTAAAGGAAATATCATCTGCTTCAGCAAAAGCGGATGAAGGACACAAATGATGTATCTCTTAATCTTTGAAATGATGCCCAGATCTTTTGAATCTCTACACTCGGACAGATAATACCTTGGTTTAACTTCCCACATAAACAGTGATATTGGATCGTCACAATGTGCTCAAGGTTCTGGAGTGGGAATTGAACCTTTGACCTTCTAAGTCAGATGCAAGAACGCTACCCCTGTTGAAATCGGGTGGCACCTAAAGAAGAAATGTTGACTAAACCATCAATGGTAGGTATGTTACAAAACTTATCTTCAGCGGCGCTGCAGTTCTGCCGCTGCCCGTGTGCGCGACGTTGGCGCCTTTGAGAGGGGCACGGGTTTAAAATGCGGTTTTCTCCAGACTACTCAAATCGATTTTTCTCAGGATGTTTAGTTGCTGAAGAGAAATCACTCCGACATTTGTTTTTTTAAACTACGCTGGATAATTTATTAGCAGGAGTAAATTAAAAAGCATCTTGTAAAGCCGTGAACACCGACAATGGGACGGATCTCACAAGGCAAGGTACACCGTTTATTTTTTCATATCAACTTGCTTCTTAGGATGCCTTTCATCAAAATTTCATGTTGCGAGAAGGTGACTTAGAAAAGATACGAACCGGCAGTATTTTTCCTGCCGATATGGGGTTTAAATTCACTGCAACCGCAACGTTCCAATCGATCGCGATCCACAAAATCCCACTCGCAACATGATTAAAATGGCCATCAATTTTCAGGAATGAAACACTAAAATCCTTCCGTTTGGCCTATAAATTCATGACAATGAGATTTAAAAATCATGTTATATTGTGAATTCTTGTGTGAATGTTATTTGGACACTTAGGATATTTAAAAATGTTAGTCTTTTCTTAAGAAATGGATAGATATTTACATCTAGTAATGGAATTTTGTAATTAGCTACAATTGGGTAACTAACTAATTATGTGCTTTAATTTCAGATCATCCAAGTAAGATTGTTTCATATTTGTTTCAGAATACTTCAATCTATAATAACTGAAAATTTCTTTCAGTCCTCTTAATTTTTAAGAAAGTTATGGGCTTTTGACTGTCCTCGATCACAGCTTTTGTGTTAAGTCAATGGAAAGCAATAGGGAACAAGATGCTAATTTCCGAGTATGAAAATAGTCATAACTATTTTAATACTGAGGATATGAAAGTGAATTATGTGTCAAATTAAACCTCTTTTTATGCTTTATCTGATGGGATCAATTGCAGACTTGATTTTTTTAAACTCAAAATTTTGTAACATTGCTATCAATGGAATGTTTCTTTTATTAAAGTGGTGAGTAATAGATGTTGTCAACATCCCTCAGTTAAGATTGTGTGCAAAATGCCATTGGGACCAGCGATGGCTTCATGGACTGTTAACAAACTGTCAGCAATCTGAACAGGCAATTGGAAATGGTTGGAATCAACTGGTACTGCTGTACGAGCCAAACTATGATTGATAAAACATGCTGTAGGCCGTGCTCAAAATGGAGAGATGGTAGACAAAAGGCAGCCTGGACCCTTCCAGCTCACTTAAATACAGCAAGGTGAATGAGAAAATCCATATGAATTCCGTCAGTCTGCTTCCTCTCTCTTCGCCTCCTTCACCACTCAAGCCAAAGATCAGGTAGAGCTGTCCCTTTGCATTTGAGTGTGGTAAACTAACAACTCAACCATGGCAGAAAGGACCATCTGCCAGGCACAGTGGCGACTTGCCAGTTGCAGAAATCTTGATGACTCCACTCTCCCTGTCCAAGAAGGAATGAGGTTATATTTAGCATTCTGCAGGGGATTATTTTTATATCCAACATCTGCAAAATGGCAACACATATTGCTATGTGCCAAGAGAGATTGCGAATCCAGCATCAATCCTATTCTTCACGTCTCTTAACAGGGTCCTTCAAAATCCTGAAGTTAGTTAACTTTTCCATTCTAATAAAACGCACAGATATATTTATAAAGGGAGCCAGGGTTTGCATATGTCAACAAATTGGGGAGAGGTACCATGAAGTGGTAAAGAGGTAAAGATTCCTCTAAAAGATGATAAAGATAATTTTATTGATTTTCTTCAAGCAAAGTAACAAGGCTTGGCCTGTTGCAGCGAATGACTCAACTCCTGTCTGCCCCACCCAACCCCGACATTGTTTACACTTCACTCTGCCTCGGGAAAACGGCCACCGTAATCAAGAACCTTTTTCACACCGGCCATTCCTCCTTCTCCCCTCTCCCCTCTCCCATTGTGCTGAAGATACAAATGCTTGAAAGCCTGCAACATGAGATTCAGGAACAGATTTTCCCTGCTGATATCTGACTACCGAACGGATATCTCATAGGCGAGGCATGTGGCCCCGAACTCCCAACCTACCACGTTGCAGCTCTTGCACTTTTTTAAAAAAATCTGCACTTTCTCTTTAGCTGACACACTATATTCTGCACTATTGTTATTTTGTTCTCTTTTGTCTTGATGTACTCTTATATTGTAAGTGTAGGAAGGAACTGCAGATGCTGGTTTAAACCGAAGATAAGACACAAAATACTGGTGCAACTCAGCGGGACAGGCAGCATCTCTGGAGAGAAGGAATGGGTGACGTTTCGGGTCGAAACACTTCTTCAGACTGTCTGTCTTGTATTGTATGATATGACCGATAGTATTTCATCTCGGTACAAGTGAAAATAATAAACCAATACCACACCTGAAGATAGACATAAAATGTTCAACTAATTTCTTTCACCAACCCTTATTTCCTGATTCAGTTTCCCCTGCCTCTGCATAGATTACCACACAACAGTCAGAGCCTGAAGAAGGGTCTTGACCCGAAACATCGCCTATTTCCTACGCTCCATAGATGCTACTGCACTTGCTGAGTTTCTCCAGCATTTTTGTCTACCTTCAATTTTCCAGCATCTGCAGTTCCTTCTTAAAAAGAGTGCCATTTGTCTGTTGGTTTGCTGGAAAGCTGTCGGAGATGGAATTATTTTGTTTATGTTCAGGAAAGCATAGTCATACAGCATGGAAACAGGCCCCTCGGCCCAACTTGCCCTTGCCAACCAAGATGCCCCAATTACACTTGTCCCAGATGCCCGAGCTAGGCCGATACGCCTGTAAACCTTCCCTTTCCATGTACCTGTCCAAATGTCTTTTAAGTGTTACCTACCTCAACTACTTTGGCAGCTCATTCCATATACCCACTGGCATCTGTGTGAAAGGTTGGTCGTCAGGTTCATATTAAATCTTTTCCTTCTCACTTTGATAACCATGATACCTCATCTCCAAAACTGCCTCAGAAGATTGAGGAGATTTAGTATGTCGTTGAATACTCTCTTGAACATCTACAGGTGTGCGGTAGAGAGCATGTTGACTAGTTGCATCACGATCTGCTTCAGCAACTCGAATGCCCAGGAACAAAGGCGGTTACAAAACACTGCCCAGTCCATCACGAGTGCCTACCTCCCCACCATCAATGGGATCTACAGGAGGCACTGTCTCAAAAAGGCAAGCAACATCATCAGAGACCCACAGCACCTTGGGACACTCTCATTTCACTCCTGCCATTGGGAAGAAGGCATAGGAGCCTGAAAACTGGTTCAGGAGCAGATTCTTCTCAACAACCATCAGGCTATTATACTCTATAAACTCCAACTAAACTACATACTACAAACTGCCATAGTTGCACTAAGGAGATGGGGTTTTTGTCTTTGCATTATATTGCTTGTTTTTATATATCAAACTTTTTAATATTATGGTGTCTACTGAGTACTATGTGAACATATCTGGTGTGCTGCTGCCAGTAAGAGTTGAATTGTCCTGTTGTGGAACATACAACAATAAAAGACTCTTCACTCTTGGGAATGCAGCAGAGGCTCGAAACCACTGATAAGAAGGGGTTAATATTGATGTGCGGCTTTTAAGGCCAGAGGAAGCTTAGTACAACAAAACGTGGGCTTCTCAAGTGGTTTCCCCCATTCTGGGAGTTCAAGATATCAAGGAAATGTTGCCGACTCCCACCGGATGTCGTTGCCTCTCGGTTAATTGCTGCTATTTGAAAGAAACTGCATCGTTAGCTCCAGGGAAGAAGTTTGAAGCCAGTAGTAAGATTGAACATTATGCTTTTTTGTTGGGACAGGTGCAATCCATTTACCTCTCCGTGGTGGGAACGGACAAAGTGGGGAGTCTCTGTGTACCGTAGGAAGTGTCCCTCTCACAAATAGGATTTGGAGCATAAAGGGCTGGGCTCTATTTACCAATTTTGTAACCATGACAACCCTAGGTGAAAAGAAAAATAGTGCTGTGCCCCAGAGAGATTAACGTGGTGAAAGAGTCGCAGAGGGTAGGAGGGCTCAGGATTCAACTGCTGGTCTGAGGGGAGCTGGTGGCTTGATTCCAAGACACCTGTCGGGGCTGGCGAGCTTAACAGAAGGATCAGTTGGCAGCATTGTGCGTGGCCACATCGAGCTATATGGAGAGGCAGAGTATGCAGACAAGAGTCACTGTGTACTGGGGCTCCACCCGTGTCTGGTGTTGTGAAGGATGGGTCTGACTTCTTTGCCCCGCAATGTTCCACTCAGTTGGGCCTTGTCCTTCAGAGAAAGGTCCCTGCAGAAAAACGCCTTTGACCACATCCATGAGTCAATGGTCAGCACAGGAGTCCCAGAAACTCTGCGGGAGAATGCCACAATAGATCCTTTGAAATGGTTTCCTGACTATGAATGCTGTCTGTTTGTACGTTCTCCCCGTGAACTGTGTGGGTTTTCTCCGGGTACTCTGGTTTCCTCCCACACTCCAAAGACACACAGGTTTGTAGGTTAATTGGCTTTGGTCAAATTGTAAAGTGACGCGTGTGTGTGTGTGTGACAGTGTCAATGTGTGTGTGTGTGTGGCGTGTGTCAGTGCGTGTGTGTGTGACATAGTGTCAATGTGTGTGTGTGTGGTGTGTGTCAGTGTGTGTCAGTGTGTCAGTGTGTGTCATAATGTCAGTGTGCGGGGATTGCTGGTCAGCATGGACTTGATGGGCCAAAGGGCCTGTTTCCACGCTGTATCCCTCAACTAAACTAAACTAACATTTCAGGAGATCGAGCATACAATCAGAACACCTATAAAGCAGTCCTATTCAACCAGGATAATGTGGGAGACGATGGCTGTTTTCACATAAAGTAAAAGTGCAAACACTGATTTTTTTTAAGTATAACAATCTGTCTCCAAATGAATAGCTGGAACCTAAGTAAGACTGACAGAGTCCGGAGCTGGGAGAAGTTCTACACACAACAGGCCTGGCTAACTTCAACACCTGCTCGCATTTATAAGGTGTTTAGCATCACTGCACACATATTGAAAACGACAGGTTGATTATTGCTTGAATCTCAGGCCAATAGATTCCCACTAAAAATCTCACACCTCATCATTTTCCATTTATAGCTCCATTTCATTTATTTTTAAGCTCCCATGTACCCAATTGCCACTCTCCACTTCTTACATTCCAATTATTGGCGAATGACATGTCATGCATCAAATTATTTGGCTCATTAGTTTGTAGCTGCTAATTTTCATTGCTGAGGCTTCTGTCCTGACCTCAACCTTACACTTTACACTTACGTCATGATGGAAGTAGGGCATTCATCCCCTTGAGGCCCAAGTCTATTAGATCATCGTTGATTACAGAGGACGTTTGGTCGGTGGAAAGCATATAGAATATTTATCCTCCCTAATCCCTAATGTACCTGCATTAGAAATGATCCATCCCTGTGTTCCACCACTGAAACTTGGCTCCAGAATTTTTCACCGCCTTGGGTTAAACTTATTAATATTTACCCCCGCTTACTCGATTATAGTGGATAATAGGCAATAACGCACATCATTCCCTTCCCCTCCCCCCCCTTCCCTCCACTATAGCCAGTTATAATGAGAGTTATCTGTCCATGCACTGAAGGAGATCGTACTTCTCGGTTCTATCATAGTTAGTCCCACATCCTTTGTTTATTTGCTGTGCACCCTGTGAATCTTTAGTTTTAAGCTTTGGAAGTTCTGTTGAATCACACCTTTGCACGCAGTGCATTTCAGATCACAAAAATGCAGTCTGAACCAAAATGCATTTTCCGAATCTTGTGCCAATTATCTTAAATCTGTATTGACGAGTTCATGACCCACCTGTCAGTGGCAATACTTTCTCCCCACCTATTTCTACCCGAGCCTCTTAATGTTGAAGACTGCAATTAAGCTTTCCATGAAATAAATCAATGCTGCACGCACTGTTGCATTGCAATGATGCTGATGGGAGGCTCGAGGCTCCGCTTAACTAACAGCATCTTAGTAAAACTTCAAACTGAAAAAATAGTAACAGGAGGGGGCCATATGGCCCCCCCCCCAAGCCAACTCTTTTATTCAACAAGATCTACTTGCTCTACTCATACAGTGCCATGCAGCATTGAAACAGGCCCTTCGGCCCAACCTGCCCATACCGACCAACATGTCCCATCTGCACTAGTCCCACCTGCCTGCATGTGGCCCACAACCCTCTAAAACTGTCCTATCCATGCACCAGTTTCTTAAACGTTGCGGTAGTCCCTGCCTCAACTACCTCCTCCTGCAGCTTGTTTCATACACCCACCAACCCTCTTTGTGTGAAAAGGTTACCCCTCAGGCTCATATTAGATCTTTCCCCCTTCACCTTGAACCTATATCCTCTGTTTCTCGATTCCCCTACCTACTCTGGGCAATGTACTCACATTCCTGGGACTAGCCGCCATTTACTGGCCTGGCCACGCAAATGATTGAATGGCAAAGTGAGAGTTGTAATAATGAGCAAGTATAGAAACTGTAACGATGTAAATAGCAGAGTCAACAAAATTGAATGTCTGAACTAGAACTGCTCCCATCATCTAAGATTGGTGATGACACCACGAAAAGCATAGTAAGCAGTGTTCATAGAAGCATGACGTTAACAGAACTGGAGGAGAATGTGAGTATGTGGATGGCAATGAAGGGGAATGCAACTTCATCCACTTTGAATATACCGCACAGTACTTTTTAAACGTGGAAGTGATGGAGGTGCAAAGGGTCCTGGTTGAGATTGAGGTTACGGTTCGGTTCTGCGTGGATTAATCTCTACAAATGTCAAGGACAGAAAACATTCGAGATAGCAAAGCGATGCTGCCCTTCATACGTGGAGAACTGGACTAGAGTGAATGGAATGTAAAGTGCAGTGAGATAAAGATCGGATTAGAACACACACTATACTGTGAAGGTTTAGAGGGAAACAAAAAGCTGGAGTAACTCAGCAGGACTCTGGAGAGAAGGAATGGGTGACGTTTCCGGTCGAGACCCTTCTTCAGATCCGAAGCATCACCCATTCCTTCTCCCCAGAGATGCGGCTGTCCCACTGAGTTACATCGGCTTTTTGTGTCTATTTTCGGTTTAAGGTTTAGAGGGTTATGAGCCAAACACAGACAAGTGGGACTAATGTAGATGGGGCATCCTGGTCAGCATGGATGAGTTGGGCTTATTTCTGTGGTGTATAATTTTATGATTCTCAATAATTCTATTTGATTTATATAATTATTTTTCCATGTCCCACCATTCAATTTGATCATGGATGATCTGGCTCTGGTCTGAACTCTTCTGCGGTCGTTCTCCTATCCCTGATCTTCCAAAAAAAACATAAATACCTCCAGCGTTTTGGACTTCACAACCCTAGAGAATTCCAACCAATATAAATGATTATCAACCTCTTACCTTATCTTGTAAGCATGTCCCTTCATCCAAGAATCTCCCAACAGTAGAAACATCTTGATATTGACCCTATTATGCTCCGTCGGGATATGAACGTTGCAAGTAGATTACTCTCATTCTTCTAAAATATATATCTGACTGTTTTAGCCAGTTCTGGCAGGAAAACACACCCGTGCCACGAATGAGCCGAGTACATTTATTCTGGGTCGCCTCAAATGCGAGTACATCCATTTTAAAATAAAGGGCCCAAAACTCCACATAATACTTCAGGCGGGGCCTTGACAGTTATAACATTTAAGAAGGAACTGCAGACGTTGGAAAAATCAAAAGTAGACAAAAAATGCTGGAGAAACTCAGCGGGTGAAGCAGCATCTATGGAGAAAAAGAGTAGGTGACCCCACCGACATCAGTCTGAAGAAATGAAACGATATGAAACGTTGCCTACTCCTTTTCTCCATAGATGCTGCCTCACCCGCTGAGTTTCTCTTGCATTTTTTGTCCACTAGGCAATTATAACAACACTTCTCTATTTCTATACTCCAAGTCCTTTTGCAATAAAAGACAATTACTCATTGAATCCAATGGTTGTAATTATCAACACAGTAAGTTCACTTATAACACAGAGAGCCAAGAGAGAAGTTCACAAATAAGCTGCCTCTCCTTTTCCTCTCTCTTGATAAAGCTAGTCCTGTTTAGATTGGAGTGTCGAATAACCATAGACCGACACGGATGTATAAGAATTTTGCAAATTACTGAGGAAAATATTGATTTGCGAAGTGCGTCTGACGCGTATCAAAGGCAAAGTTGGATGATTTATTATTTCGATGGCATAAGGAGCAACAACAAATTGACAATCTCAAAAAGGTAAATTGTTCCCGATCAATACGTTGAGTAAAAATAATTGGTTTACAATTGCTCTGGTCTCATTAGCCTTCCAAACCATCGCAGCACATTTAACATCATGCACTGAGAAGCTCTAAATATAACGGCTCGAAGTTTTGTTATTGCCAGTTAGAAATTGTCAGTAAATGTACTCACTAGTTAATATGAAACATATGTTCCAATTATTGGGGGGAGAGACAATGTTGAAATTTTAATGAAGACTCAAGATTTATCACTACCAAACTCCTACATTCTTTAAGCGCATCCATCAAACATTTAGACTTACTTTAGCAAGTTTCCCAGATTGAAGAGAGCTCGGTTATGTTGAGGATTCAGCTTCAAGGCCTGTCTGTAATGGTCTTCTGCCTCAGGCACGTCCTTGGTCAAGGTGCCAAGATTATTCAGCGCACTGGCGTGTCGAGGGTAGAGCCTGCAGAATGAGGACAGAAGTGCAAATAGAGCCATTACTCCTAAAGTCCATCGCAGGCACCATGGGTGCAGCTGGTAGAGTTGCTGCCTCACAGCTCCATCGATCAGAGTTCACTCCTGACCTCCTGAGCTCTCTGTGAGGATTTTTTCTAAGTTCTCCCGGTGACCACGTGGGTTTCCTCTGCGTGGTCTGATTTTCACATGCCAAAGAAGCTTAGTGTAGTACATTAACTTCCCAATGTAAATTACCTCTGGTGTGTGGGCAAGTGATAGAATCTGCAAATAGGTGGGAATGTGGAGAATAAAATGGGACGCATATAAATTGGTGATTTATGGTTACATCTATTCAATTAACTAAAGGGCATGTCTCTGGGCTGTATGATGCTTTCAACACATTGTCCTGGGAACATATTGTCTACGCATTGTAAAGTTAGACAATTAAAAAGAGGCTCAATGAACTTCTCAATTGGTTTGATATGGTAGGTGTAAAGGTAATGAACGAGATACTGTTCTGTGTCACAAAAGGCTAATGATACTAGCAATTCGGTGGAGCAGGTCTGATGCCTGTTTTAGGTATGGCCTTGTCAACACATCTCCTGAGACAATGTTCTATTGTCCACATGGCCGAAAGTAGGGATGATTGGAGCTACAGTTGGGAGTGAAGATGAGAGAGCTGGCACACAGGAGTGAATGTCAGGATTGTATTGGGATGGGGTGGATCCACACAGCAGAAGAGAATGGTTCTGGAACTGAAGAATAAGTAAAAGTTTGAAAGGGGACATAGTGTCAGGAAACTCAAGTATTGAATAACTACAGAATCAGGTGGGTGGAACAGAAGTACTCGTAGCACAGTACTAGTAGTACTTGGAACATGTTGACCAGACATGGTCAGGTTAGGCAATGATAAAGGGGCTTAGGCACGCCCTAATAAACATGAATTGGTTTGGTATGGTTGGGGTAAAGGTGATGAACTTTACCCTTGTGTTCTGCGTCACAAAGGTTGTACTGGTCAGACTGGATCTGCCCTGTGGAAATCTGCTTCAGTTTAGTTGCGTGTACCCCTCTCTACTCCAACTACTTGTGAAAATTAATGTTGTCAAATCTTGCACTTGACCATGCTTTTCTGAGCACCTCTGAATACTCATGCATCACATGCACAGAGGACTCAAACAAACCCAGCATCCTCTTTGACCCTTATAGTAGATAAACCAACTATATTTAACTATCAGTTCACACATTCAATTCCAAAAGTAGCAAACAATTTTGCAACTAAACTAAACTAAGCCAATTTTCCTAATAACAGATTACGGTATCGGTTCTGTCCCTGTGAACTGTTCATAATCCAAACAGTTCATGTCAGACTGAGGTCCCAGGCGTCAGAAGATGCCAGCAGCACCCCCGGCAGCCAATGAATCCCTGCCGCTGGTCATCCCACCACTCGACCGTATGTACTGGCTGTACATGAGTCGGACGTTCAAAACTTGGGAAGAAGTGTATGAGAACTATCTAAAAAATAAGTTCATCACAATCAAACCCAAAAAGATATTTGAGAGCGAGTTCCTTGAAATGGGTAGCATATTTTACTTGCTACCAGGTGGAATTGCTGTGTAACACAGCTTCCATGCATTTAAGGGCACATTACATGAATGTATACGGATCCCTGACCATCAATCCTCCCTCATCAACACCGTCAAAGGCAGAAGATGTGAAGGTGCCTCTGATGTTGTTTTCAGGAGTTAGCTGTGTGCAAAATGGCAGCTGCCTGCATGTCCTAAACATTTTACTGGTTGTCAAATGGTTTTGGACATCATGTGAGTTGAGTTTGGCACAATGCGTCTGAAATTCAAGAGCTTTCACTTCCCCCCCCCCCCCCCCCCCCCCACTATGGTTTGATCTTTTTCTTATGCCTTCCTTCTTACCTGAGATCAGGCCTGCGCTGAACAATGAGCCTGTCTGGAACGCCACACACACCAGACTTCAAAACAAAATCCTTTGGTTGACTGGGCACAAAGCACCAAACAAATCAAACACCCTGTAATTGCTAAATGGCAGCAGGGCTATTCCTAAAGAGTAAAGGGTGTTGCTATGGTAACCTTACACTGGCCTTCATCAGGGAGCACAAAGGAGTTGGACGGAGGCCAGATATTCCCTTTGCACTTATGTACACTTGAGTCAAGCTGGTAGAGCTGCTGTCTCACAACGCCAGAGATCCAGGTTCAATCCTGACCTCGGGTGCTGTCTCTGTAAAGTTTTCACTTTGTGGGTTTCCTCTCACATCCCAAAGACATGCAGGCTTGTAGGTTAATTGGCCTCATTAAAATTGCCCCGAGCGATTAGGGAGTGGGTGGGCAAGTGGGATAACACAGAACTAGTGTGATCAGGTGGTTGATGGTTCGCATGGACTCGGTGGGCAGAAGGGCCTGTTTCAGTACATTTTTCAATCAACCAATCTATTAGGAAATGAGGACTGAAGGTAAAGAGTTTGAGTGAAACACCGAACTTGCTGCTTACCTCAGAGCGGTTTTGTAGTGGTATACTGCTTCGTCATAGCGACCATGGTCTTTCAGGAAATTGGCGTAGTTGTAATGCACCTTGGCATTCAGGGGCAAAGTCTGAACTCCAGATCTAGACAGAGAGAGAGAAGGGGGAGGAGAGGTAGGACTAAACACTCAGGTTGGCTTTTACTGCAAACCACATTCAATAACACCAACACTATACAATTCAATGAACTAATCTGTTTATCAAACGTAGCGATACCTACCAATTAATGTACAAAGGAATTAAGACGCTTTAGGTTTTAAGATAACACCTTGAGAAATTCCAATATTCTCCCTCTACTTTACAATTTTATTATCGGCTCTGAAATTTGGGTGGAAACTTTGGGGAGAAACTCGTGTACTTGCCCAGATTAGCCTCATTGCAAAGTCATTAAATTTACTGCTAGATTCTAGGTGGCACATCTCGCTGCCACTTGTCTCCACAAGGACTTCGCACGCTTCCTCTTTAATTCTTAAAATGGATATATTTTTTTATTTGTTTAGTGCTTGTAATTGGTAGGTGAACTGGCTATTGTAAGTCACCCTAATGGTAGAATCTGGGGGTGTTGATGGGAATGTTGAGGGTGGGGGGGGGGTGGGGGGGGGGGGGTAATAAGTTAAAATTATTAGCGAATGGGACTGTTCTGTGAGCTGGCCGAGGCAATCATGGGAATTGCATTTTTGTTTGATGCACCTTCTAAGTGCTACAGACCTTTGATCTACAGCAGAACTGGGGGTGTTATGTGGAGCCTGTACTGTTGGACCAAGTCTGGAAAATTGTGTCCATACTTTAGGAAGGATGGGAAAGTTTGAGAGAGGGTCTTTAGACGTTAGCCTTTAGAGATACAGCGTGGAAACATGCCCTTCGGCCAACCGGGCCCGTAGCGATCGGCAATCGGTCCGTACACCAGCACCATCCCACACACTAGGGACAATTTACAATTTACAGAAGCCAATTAACCTACAAACCTGTACGTTTTTGGAGTGTGGGTGGAAACCAGAGGACTCGGAGAAAACCCACATGGTCACAGGAAGAACTTACAAACTCCATACAGACAGTACCTGTAGACAGGATCGAACCCGGGTCTATGGCACTGTAATACAGCAACTCCACTGTTGTGCCACCCGAAAGGAAGGGTCAGGAAGGATTTACTAGAATGGTTCCAGAGATAGACTGGAAAAGCTGGGGGTGTTCTCCTTGGAGCTAAAGCAGAGAATATGTGATAGAGGTATAGAAAACCACAATCATTTAGATAGGTTCTGTTGCATGAAGAGTGGTGGGGGCCTGCTTGCATGCTATCAAATAACAGATTGAGAATTGTCTGGTATAATAGATATTTATAAATGATAATCAAGTCCTGAGTGTTCAATGAATTATGAGCAGAAGTTCATAGTTTTCATTTCTACTGTTCCCCTGCCATTGAGAAAAAAGCTTGATAGACATTTTTATGAAAATGCAATCCATGTGAAAACCCATCTGTTTATAAAGAGCCTTTATTTGCCTCTGTGTTATGGAGTGCTCCAGGCCACACGAGAGACCTGGTTGGTTGTTCGACTCAAGCTCACCTGAACAGGGCTTCTCTGGAGAGCCACACCTCATTCTGCCGCAGAGTCTTCCAGAAGAACAGTCCAAGCACGAGCAAGGTGGACACTGTGACGACACTGGCTCCCCATCTACTGAGGACTCCACACAGTCGGTTCAACCCGTGGGCCACAAGGATGCAGTAGCCCATGCTAAATGTAGGGGAGGGTGGGGATGGGGAGGGAGAGAAATACATGTGAAATCACTGGAAAACCAAGCTCCACGCATATTGCAGCTTCTAACAATATTTGGGGTTTTTTTTGTGGCTAGATCTACAGTATCAAATTACTTGTATGCTAATGGGCCTGTCCCACTTAGGCGATTTTTTAGGCGACTGCCAGCGACTTGACAGTAGACGGCAGTCGCCTGAAAAACCGGCGACTGGAACGGTGACTGTCAGAGTGGAACACACACACATCGCTTCCTTCACCAGCCCGTTATGCAGGCGGGGGACAGGCGAAGTGGGGGGAGCGCTGTCTGAGTGAAATTCACACGGTGCAAAGCCAAGGTGATACAGACACACACCGCGGTGAACAGGAAGATTGGCGCTGTAATTAAGATGGTGAAAGCACAGCGTACGAAAAGGGTCCTTTAAAAGAAGGAGGGAGAGGGGGGAAAAGGGTCATTGGCTCATTTTCCCAATGAGCCAAAATTCACCGGTCAGCACCGGCTACAACCTACAAGAACCTACGACAACCTTCGCCCTCCTGTCAACCCACTACCGCTGCACCTACGACTCAAGGATTCTCGCTACTCTCCATGTTGAAAAATTTGCGGCAACCATAATGAGGCCGCAACTAATTCCCAGAATGCGACAACTCCTCCGACAATGAAGGCGACTACCCGGCAACCACCCGCGAACATGTGGCGACCATGTGGCTACTATCATCTTTAGACTAGATTTACAGTACGGAAGCAGGCCCTTCGGCCCACTGAGTCCGCAACAACCAGTGATCACCTCGTACACAAAGGGCAAAGGACAAAGGACAAAGGACAAAAAGGACAAAAAGGACCAAGGAGAAAACACCACAGGGAGAGCGTACAAAGTCTGTACGTGGGGTACCCGTAGTCAGGTTTGAACCCAGGTCTCTGGCGCTCTAAGGCGTCAACTCTACCACTGTGCTGACCATTATTAATGTCGCCCGGGATTAAATAAAGTGCTCCAAGATGGGCCTGGCAAACATAATCAAACTTAGATGGTTGAACTACGTTAGTTTAGTTTAGTTTAGTTTAACAAGTAGCTTGTATCTCGTCTCTGTCAGCACATAGGGTTTCTCCAGGTGCTCCAGTTTTCTACCTCATCTGAAAGACGTGCAGGTTTGTAGGTTAATTGGCCCTCTGTAAATTGCCCCCGCTGTGTGGGGAGTGTTTGGCATTGAACCAGTGTCAATGGGTAATCGATGGTTGGCGTGGACTCAGTGGGCCGAAGGGCCTGTTTACAAGCTGTGTCTCTAAACTAAACGAAGTTAAACTAAACAGTAACTCAACCGTTACGCCACTGTGTCGCCTATATTAGTCTTGGTCAAAGGGGTGTGCCCACTGACACATCGTCTATACAACTGTTCGCTGGACAAGACATGGGAGGGTGAAGGGACAGATGGTGTGCGGACGAATGGAGGAAGACAGGAAGGCACGAACTCTAATTGAACCCAGTTACTGCAACGGTCTGTGGAATAACAAAAAACATTTCAAAATGATCTACAAACAGCTCAAGAGCACTGGCACTGGAGCATCAAAGTGAAACGTCACATGGGACCCAGAGTGTGTTTATTGTGGTGGTACGGTTGTACAAAGTCCTTGAATATCTACAATAATGAATAGCCACTGTATATGACCTCGGTCTCTCTAGTTAATTATAAATGAAGCATCCATGTGTTCAGAACCAGATATCTACGTTGGAAGAGCAAGGGCTGGCTGTGGGCAGAGGACAGAAGTAACTTTGTCCCTGCTAAAGTACGTAAAGTCAGTCTATACGTAATGTGCTGTCTGTAGGGAGTTTAAATTTTCCCTGTGACCGCGTGGGTTTTCTCCAGGTGCTCTAGTTTCCTCCCACACTCTAAAGACCTACTGGCTTGTAGGTTAATTAGCTTCGGTAAAAAATTATAAATTGTCCCGAGTGTGTAGGATAGTGCTAGTGTACAGGGTGATTCCTGGTTGGCGCGGACTCGGTGGGTCAAAAGGCCTATTTCTCTAAAGTCTAACGTAAAATCTAAAAGTTAATGTCTGCACCTATACAGATACTTAAACAAGGCACTTATCACCAGCCGCAAAATTCGATTCCGGCACTTCCCTTAGGAGAGACTGTGATGTAACTAGTAGCATGGATAAGGGAGAACCAGTGGATGTGGTGTATCTGGACTTCCAGAAGGCTTTCAACAAGGTCCCACATAAGAGATTAGTTTACAAACTTAAAGCATATGGCATTGGGGGTTCAGTATTGATGTGGATAGAGAACTGGCTGGTAAACAGGAAGCAAAGAGTAGGAGTAAACGGGTCCTTTTCACAATGGCAGGCAGTGACTAGTGGGGTACCGCAAGGCTCAGTGCTGGGACCCCAGCTATTTACAATATATATTAATGATCTGGATGAGGGAATTGAAGGCAATAACTACAAGTTTGCAGATGACACTAACCGGGGGGGCAGTGTTAGCTGTGAGGAAGATGCTAGGAGACTGCAAGGTGACTTGGATAGGCTGGGTGAGTGGGCAAATGTTTGGCAGATGCAGTATAATGTGGATAAATGTGAGGTTATCCACTTTGGTGGCAAAAACAGGAAAGCAGACTATTATCTAAATGGTGGCCGATTAGGAAAAGGGGAGATGCAGCGCGACCTGGGTGTCATGGTACACCAGTCATTGAAAGTAGGCATGCAGGTGCAGCAGGCAGTGAAGAAAGCGAATGGTATGTTAGCTTTCATAGCAAAAGGATTTGAGTATAGGAGCAGGGAGGTTCTACTTTAGTTGTACAGGGTCTTGGTGAAACCACACCTGGAGTATTGCGTACAGTTTTGGTCTCCAAATCTGAGGAAGGACATTATTGCCATAGAGGGAGTGCAGAGAAGGTTCACCAGACTGATTCCTGGGATGTCAGGACTGTCTTATGAAGAAAGACTGGATAGACTTGGTTTATACTCTCTAGAATTTAGGAGATTGAGAGGGGATCTTATAGAAACTTACAAAATTCTTAAGGGGTTGGACAGGCTAGATGCAGGAAGATTGTTCCCAATGTTGGGGAGGTCCAGGACAAGGGGCCACAGCTTAAGGATAAGGGGGAAATCCTTTAAGACCGAGATGAGAAATACTTTTTTCACACAGAGAGTGGTGAGTCTCTGGAATTCTCTGCCACAGAAGGTAGTTGAGGCCAGTTCATTGGCTATATTTAAGAGGGAGCTAGATGTGGCCCTTGTGGCTAAGGGGATCAGGGGGTATGGAGAGAAGGCAGGTACGGGATACTGAGTTGGATGATCAGCCATGATCATATTGAATGGCGGTGCAGGCTCGAAGGGCCGAATGGCCTACTCCTGCACCTAATTTCTATGTTTTTATGTTTCTAAAAGGACCATGGTGATGTTTCGGGATGGAGCTCTGCTTCAGATTAATTGTAGGGGGGGAGGAACTGGAAGCAAGAAAAGACCACAACAAAGTAGGACAAAATAAATCGCCGGGCCTAATTTGGCCTGGTCTCTGTCTAGCTTCCAGTTCCTCCCCCCAACAATCGGTCTGAAGAAGGGTCCTGATCCAAAACGTCACATCAACTTATTTGCCTTTGAGGTTCAGTAAGTAGAGATAAACGTAACAATCGTTTATACATCGCAAAGTCCAACAAGGAGGCAACTGACCACTCAATATTAGAGATGGGGCTGTCAGAATTATTTGTGTCAGGACACTAGGAAACCAGACCTCTTCGACTTCATATAGTAGGACACGGTCCTAAAAATCTGCCTGTATAGATAACTGAGATGCTGGTTTAATGTCTTATCTGCCACACAGTATTCTTCAGGCACTGTGGTGGAAAGTCAATTTAGATTACACGTTCTGAAGAAAACAACATTGATAAAACCGGTTGGCTGAACACTTTTACATTGGTCTTTAGAAGTGTTGGGCGCACACAAACCTATTAGCTGAGAGGATAATAATGACCACACAAAATGTGTACAATGGTTTGTTGTGCCCCAGGGTTAAGACACTTCAGAACGGAGAATCTTTTTCTTTCTCGTTATGTATGCTGACTGGAATCTTTGACTTTAGGTCACGGAGGTCAAAGCTCCACAAATGAGCCAAGGCTGAGAAAACAGTGTTGCCTTCAGACTTTCAGTCCTCTTTGACCTGTGACATGAGGGAGACAATGTTTTTCCTGAAGGCTTTGCGGAATGTACATTTTCACGCCAACAAGGTCTGCAACTCTTTTGTCCTGGTCAGCCACATGAAACCAGCAAGTGTTTTGTACGTATCGATCGGGGAGCGTCACTAGAGCTGGGCAAAATATCACAAAGTGTACTGTAGATCTTCAACATCGCCACAATCTGTGGATGCCGCATACGGAGATTGTAATCATCACCAATTAAAAGCCCTGTCCCACGGTACGAGGTCATTCCAAGAGCTCCCTCGAGTTTAAAAAAAATCAAACTCGTGGTTAGCGCAGAGAATGAACGTAGCGGGTACGTCAGAGCTCGGGGGTGTCTCTTAGCGCTAACGGCAGGGTACTCGGGAAGACTCGCTAATGGCAGGTAAGCACGGGAAGACTCGTGAAGATTTTTCAACATGATGAAAAATGTCCACGAGAGCCCCGAGTACCAACGAGTGGCCATTACCGTAAATCTCCGAGTAGGAATCAGGGCAAACTCGGGACAACTCTTAGAATGAACTCGTACCGTGGGACAGGGCTTTAAGAGTCCTGTACTTGCCATACTCTGCTGCCTATAACTCCAACACCTGCTCAAACCAACACCATACCTCTAATTTCCCTCCCCCTTGACTCTCAGTCTGAAGAAGGGTCTCGACCCGAAACATCACCTATTCCTTTACTCCAGAGATGCTGTCTGACCCATTGAGTTACTCCAGCATTTTGTGTCGATCTTCTCTGCTTGAAAGCTCAGCGGACAATTACTTGCCGTACAAATCCATCTTAAAACTTGGGTCTTGAACCATGCATCTCAGGCATCTTTCTGATGTTTTTTTGTCTCTCAACCTCTCTCAAATTCTGAATTTCCCTGAGGGGACTAATTAAGTATTTATCTATCTATCTATCTTTGTTGACATGATTCCTGCTGGCAAATTTTCCGTAATGTTGACCATCGTAAAAGTGTAAATTATTCTGCTGATGAATGTACTTGTGCGATGCAGGTTTTTACAGACTAAAGGGCCTGTCCCACTTGGGCGATTTTTCAGCGGACTGCCGGCGACTGACAGGTTCGTGGCACTCGCCTGAAAAAACGGGAACTGGAACGGCGACTGTCAGAGTGGAACACACACACACATCGCAAAGGCGGGGGCCAGGGCAAGCGGGGGGAGCGCTGTCTGAAATTCACACGTTGCAAAGCCAAGGTGATACAGACACACACTGAGATGAACAGGAAGGTTAAGACGGCTAGCGCAGTGTTCGGTAAGTCCTTTAAAAGAAGGGGGGAGAAGCAGGGGTAGAAGGGGGAGAAGAAGTGGAGACACTTTTAAGAAGCCAGACAACTTTCAATAAGCCAGAGATACACAGCTGTGAAGTTTGACTGACATTTAACATTGCCGGTCGGTTATCCTTGGTTCTGAAAACTGGTGCTTAGGTTTTTCTCCCCCAATGAGCCAATGAAAATGCCCAGTCATCAAAGGCGATTAACTAAAACTACCTACAACTACCTTGACTACCCATAACTACATGGCAACCCCAGTACAACTGCACCTACGACTACAGGATTATCGATTTTCTCCATGGCGACCAATTGTTGGTCACAGAAAATTTTTCAACGTCGAAACATGTTGAACAATTAGCAGCGAAAAAACTGAGGCCGCGACTAGTTCCCAAAATGCAGGAACTCCTCGCAACCATGAAGGAGATTCACCAGGGACCACCAGCGAACATGTGGCGACCATGTGGTGATCATGAGGTGAGCGCAGTCTCCTGCACTCGCCTAAAAAGTCGCCTAAGTGGGACAGGCCCTTTAAGGTGGCAGGAGATCATAAAGATACTAAAGATTCCCTCATAGTAAAGATACGTAACGCTGGAGTAACCTAGCAGCTCACATAGCAGCCCGCAAGAACATGGATAGATGACGTTTTGGGTTGAGACCCTTCTTCAGACATTGCGGGGAGAGGAAGGGAGAAGAAAGTTGCAAGAGAGGAGAGGCAGGGCAGAGCGTGGCAGGTAATAAGTGGACGCAGGCGAGGGGGGTTTTGATAGGCAGATAGTTGGACAAAGGCACATCCCACATTCCATAGTCTTACAGGTTTGTAGGTTAATTTGCTTTGGTAAAAATTGTAAATTGTGTACGGGTTGATTGCTGATCGGCACAATTGGCCAAAGGACCTGTTTCCACGCTGTATCTCCAAAGGCTAAAGTCTGCAGACCCTCTCGCAAACTTTCACATCCGTCCTAAAGTATGGACACCATATTCTAGACTTGGTCTAACAGTGTTTTGTACAGGCTCAACACAACTTCCCCAGTTCTGATGTCGGTCAAATTTGTATAGCACCCAGAAGGGTGTAGGATAGTGTTAGTGTACGGGAATCACTGTACAGCGAGGACTTGGTGGGCCAAAGGGTCTGTTTCCGCACTCTATCCTAAACTAAACTAAACCAAACTACTGGTGCTGTGGAATTTGCCATATTTATAGAAAGCGGAGTTCTGAACAAGAACTGGCCATAAATCGAGATTGGAAGTGACATAAAATCACTATGTTCTATATCTGCCGGTTAGGCAGAAACTGTGCAAGGAGAAACAATGCCAAAGTTAAGGCCAATGACTCTTCATCAGAACCCTGATGTCAGATCTGATAAAGGGTTATAGATGGTGGTTATTTCTCTCTCCACAGATATCACCCAGTCTATTGAATACTTGCAGCACTTTCTAGTTTAAGTCAAATTTCCAGCATCTGTAGCTTTTGTTTGCTTTTAGACCATAACAGATCTGATGCCCAAATCCACGCACTTCACCATTCCCTTATGCCAGTACCACATGGCCCCGCTTCATAATCAGTGCCATTGCAGGAAGCTCCCGGTGAGCACCATGGCGGCGCAGAAGAGAGGTTCATGGTTAGCGCTGCGGAGCCCGGCACAAGCGGAGCCGGCAGCCGGACGATCAAGGGTCAAGGAAGTGCCGCAGTGAGGTGAGGAAGTCGGGCTATGGACGGGCCGCAGAGTGACGCCGAGAACAACGTGGGACCCGGAGTGGGCGTGGAGGGGCCGATGAGAACAAAGAGGGTACGTTGTAGGAAGGAACTGCAAGTCCTCGTCTGAAGAAAGGTCTCGACCCGAAACGTCACCCATTCCTTCTATCCAGAGATGCTGCCTGTCCCGCTGAATTACGCCAGCTTTTTGTGTCTATCATTGAGAATAAAGAGGGACCCGTCGTGGTGGGGGGTAGGGCCACCAACAACAGAGATGGACCTGGGACTCTTTGTGTACTTTGTGCATTGTATGCACAATGATTCATTGTACCTGGGTACGTGTGACAATAAAAAATCATTGAATCATTGAATTCCAGACAGACAAGCAAAGAAACAGGTGCTAAAGTCATCGTAAAAATAAAATTGGCAATTGAGCAAAAATGCCAAAGGAGTCACCCAAGTGGTGACTAATCGATTAAACTCTCCTAGATCTGCCTTTCTCAGTGCTAGGAATAAGATGGCAAGGTCTGGCTAAAAGAGTCCTGAGACACAACCAAACAGCCCAGGAAAAGTTATTAATGACGGACATTGGATAATCTCACACCTGCTCTCTTATCACCTGTTACAGGGAGTGGGTCAACAATTAGTTTTATTCTGTTATTCATACCGAGGATGGGCCATCACTGGCAGAATGGAAGCATTGGAAGCAGGAGTTGGCCACCTGGCCATTCAAGCCTGCTCCACCATTCAACAAGATCATGGCTGATCTACAAATTTCCTACACTCTCCCCATATCCCTTCATTCCTTTGTAATCCAAGAAACTACAAGGTGAACGGACTTAGTCACTGAGATTCCGCAGTCTTGAAAGATTCAAAACAATTCGAAAGATCCCTCTTTGGTGAGAGAAAGAAAACATTTTCACATTTTAATTCATCTTAATGAATGCTCTGGCTTCCTCCCACACGTCAGAGACGTGCAGGTTTATTGGTTAATCGGTCTCTGCAAATTGCCCCCGAGTATATTGCAAGTCGATGAGAAAGTTGCGAATAGCATCCCTTCAAACCCAGAGAGAATTTTGTACATTTTAATAAAAACACCACTTAATTTTAGAGAATACAGGCCTAAACCCACTACTGCAAGAACTGGTGCGGTGAATCTTCACTACACTTCCTCGATGACATGGCTATCGATTTTTAAACTGGTTTGGGAACAGCTCTGCCCAGGACAGGGAGGCTCTGCAGAGAGTAGTGCGTTCGACCGAACGCACTATGGGAACTACACTCACCCCCCTGCAGGACCTATACACCAGGAGGTGCAGATCCAGAGCCAGCAACATTATGGGACACCCCTCCCACCCCAGCAACGGACTGTTCCAGCTGCTACGGTCAGGCAAACGCCTCCGCTGTCATGCTGTGAAAACAGAGAGGATGAGACGGAGTTTCTTCCCACAGACCATCAGGATTGTAAACTCTAATCTCACCAGGGACTCATTTACTGTACTCATTTACTGTTGTTGTGTTTTTTGTAAAAAAATATTTTCTAACATGTAAATACTGATTCTGTTCTATTCTGTTCTGTAGTTTTTGCACAATCCACAGGCATTGCCACTTTCATTTCACTGCACATCTTGTACGTGTATGTGACAAAGTTGACTTGACTTTAAGTAAGAAATCTAAATCTATAAACAGTAACCGTTGTCTCACTGGGGACTTATACAATTGTAGTACAATAACTTTACTCTTGCTGTCAAATCCTCTTATAATACAGTCCATCTTACTATTTGCCTGCTTAATTGCTGCATAATAACTTTCAATGACTTGTGTACAATGTCATCCCCCGGGATGCCCGCATTGTCAACATTAATAGTTCTTTGTGTCTCACCATTTTGAAAAGGTTCTGCGTTTCTGTTGGGCAAACTGAAGTGCATTTACATTTTTTCTGCACTGTATTCCATCATCCAGGTACATCCCCACTCAATCAGTTTGTCTGCATCTCCTCCAGCTCACAATCACATCACGTTTTGTGTCATCAGTAAATTTGGAAAATTGGCACTTATTATCCATCCTCGAATCAACCCTGAACTGAGGTAACAGTTTAAGATTCAACCACATTAGTGAGCCTGTGGTCACATCTCAGCCAGTGGATAAAGATGGCATATTTTCTTCCCTGAAGGATATGAGGAAACCAGATGGAATTTTATTGACAATCTGGACAATCCTGCTTTTTCTAATAAACTTTGGGATTTAGTTAATGAATGGAATGGAAATCCCCAGCTGCCATGGTGGGATTCGAACTCATGGTTCTGGATCAATGATTCTGGCTGCTAGCTTTGAACTTTCACAGCCACATTACTATTTGTACACTACCATTCTCATCTCCAGGTGGTCCTTACCTGGGCATGTAGAGTACCCGCTCTGCCACCACAAACCCCACTCGGAAGAATAAGTTGCTGGCCGGGATGAATGGGAAGACCAGGAAAAGCAGACCCACTAAAACCTCTCTGTGCTCCTGTTTCTGCAGAGAAAGCCGCAAGAGGGAAGAAAGGTGTCAACTCATTGGTTACTTTGACAAACACCATTTAACAAAAGTCTACAAGGCTCAAAAAAATATTCACTCTGAAGCAAATTCAATTTCATGCAGTAAACAGGCTGAATAAGAATGTTTCCTGAAATAACAAATAAAACCTGGATGAAACAAGTAACACAATGTAAGTACCCCATGGAACTAGGATATAGTTTGCCCATGTTCCTAGAAGATTTTTGGAGAGAAGACCCAGGTGAGAGTTGAGGTCTCACTCAGATATCACAACTGAATGCCATCACTGGTTAGAGCAGAGCACCTCGTCAGTCCTGCTTATGTAGCTTGAATAGTGTGAGAGCTTGTGATTTCTCAGTTCCTTTTCTATGCCATAGTGCAGACAAGGTTGACAAGGCTATGCTCCATGTTGGTTGTGCTACATATAGCTTCCTGCCCCTACCCACATCCAACTAGGCAGTGGCCCAGATCTGCCAGACTTATCCTTGAGTAAAACAACCAAAATAAATTTATTTCCCAAAAACGTTGACGTGTGTTATCTTTACCAAGAACTGCAGTGCACCAACGTACTCTATAAACATCCCCGAGGCTGTGCAGTGACATATGTGCATCTGTGCATTCATCAAACATAGAGACAGAGATAAATTGCAGCAATTTGGGTGATGCTCATGACGCAGCGGTAGAGTAGCTGCCTTACAATGCCAGAGTTCAGGGTTCGATCCTGACTACGGGTGCTGTCTGTGCAGAGTTTGTACATTCTCCCCGTGACAGCGTGCGTTTTCCCTGGGAATTCCGGTTTCCTCCCACACTCGAAAGGCGTACAGGATTGTAGGTTAATTGGCCCTCATGTGTGTAAGATGGTACGATGTGTGGGTGATTGCTGGTCGGCTCAGACTCGGTGGGCCGAATGGCTTGTTTCCGCACTGTATCTCTAAACTAAACTCTTCAGAATAGTCTGAAGAAGGCTCTCAACCCGAAACGTCGCCTATCTCCTTCGCTCCTTAGATGCTGCTGCACCCGCTGAGTTTCTCCAGCCTTTTGTGTACCCTCTTCAGAATAATCCTTTGCTTGCCATCGAATTTATAAAACCAATGAGTTCTGGTGAGTTTGCGTTCGACACATACTCTACTTTTTTTCAAACTCTCCTAAACTCTAAACTCGCCAATTAGGTCGCCCAAGTGGGACAGCCCCTTAACTAAACCAATTGCCCTCATTCTCGTCAAAGAATAATCAGTCCAAACGTTGAGCTGCAATGACAATGAAGCTATGGGCTTCAGGAGTCAGCACCATTTCCCATATACTGTAGCAGCCACTGATAAGATTTGAGACAACACGGGAGTTCAGCACAAAGTGAGCAGTCAGAAAATATTAGATCAAATCTTAAAGAGGACACAACTGATCAATAATTTAAGCATTGCAATATCAATTCAGAGCTCAAAGAAAAGGGCATTGGTTCAAAATCTATCCCAGTAGGTAGAGATGCTGAATCAGCTGAAAAAAAAACACACAAAGCTGTGGCTGACAATTGCAATAATTCACAAGCTCACTCATGTTCTTTAGGAAAGCAAAACCTCTTTATTTTATGGTCTGACCTAATGCTCTTAAAATTAGAAAGGGAGGTGCTGGACTGTGAAGGGATTTGAACGTGGGAATAAGAATTTGAAGATACAGTTCTTACATATCTGGGAGCCAATGTTGGCAGCGATTGCAAGGGCGATTAATGGAAGGGCTTAGTGGAAACCATTCCGTTGCATCAAGTGGTACACAGTTTCAAAACCAAGTCAGGCACACCAAAGTTGGGTGCAGCCCATTCACTCTGAGCACTTTCGCAGAGGCCACTTTGTTTGTCCCTATCCAGTTCTATCTTGACTCTTATATCCATTGACCTGGCCTCCACAGCCTTCTGTGGCAATGAATTGCACAGATTCACCACCCTCTGACTAAAGAAATTCCTTTCCTAAAGGAACATCCTTTAGGAAAATTCTGGGAGTGTTTAAAGTACCTTCAAGCAAGGAGCATGCCACTGCCTTGGTTTCTGTCTGTGTGTTTGTACTATTAGGCAGCAGGATCATGTTGTGTTACCTCAAACAATGAACAGTTCTCCAGACATTCAGTCTTGCACTAGGCTTAGAGACCATCTGGTAAATAGGTTTCTGCCCCTTTGGATATATTTGCTGTATCTCAATGGATTCTGAAGATAATATTGTCTGGATAAAACATGGTGTGCCAGGAGCCAAAGGCGGAAGCAGAACTCATAACAGAAAAGGTCGGGAACATCTGCAATGTACAGTAGGCACAAAGAGTGAGAATGAGAGTATTCTTGCCTTGGTGAGCCAGCAGTGGCACGATGGCCTTCTGTATAGTTAGCCTTTAATGATTCCCTGCACAGATTTAATTGCACTGTGTACACATTGTAAGCTGGAAGCCTGTGGCTCGTTCAATGAGCCACAGGAATAAAGAGTCTCGATGGCCAAGGTACTTGGCTTTCCTGACAATGCACTTTTCACATTTTGCATAGGATTGCAGGAGCCAAGCTTGCATCTAGTCTGATGTAGGTGTGCATGCATATGCGAAATGCAGGTGGAACTGCCCTTCAGTATATGCAACCCTGTCCAACACTAAGTACCTTCGAAGGGTCAGGACTGAAAATGTTCTTTCAATGGCCTATTTTCATAGTTTTACACACTGACGACTAATTATGCTCAGAGGCATTTGTGATGCACTGGGCACTCCTTTGGAATAAAATCTGCCAAACCTCAGAGAAGGTTTCCTCAGTCACCTGCCAGCCACCACTGGTCCCCACAACACCCTCCGCCAGTCATTTCTATCCACAGAGCGGTAAAATCTTTGGACTCAGTTGTGACTGATAACTGACTGAGAGTGGGCGGCATGATAAGGCAGCGGTAGAATTGCTGCCTTACAGCACCAGAGACCCAGGTTCGATCCTGGCTACGGGTGCTTGTCCTCACAGTATTTGTACGTTCTCCCCGTGACCTGCGTGGGTTTTATCCGAGAACTTCGGTTTCCTCCTACACTCCAAAGGCGTACAGGTTTGTAGGTTAATTGGCTTGGTATAAATGTAAAAAATTGTCCCTGGTGTAGGATATCGGGGGACCACTAGTGCGGACTCGGTGGGCCGAAGGGCCTGTTTCCATGCTGTATCTCTAAACTAATCTAAACTAAACTGGCAGAGACCTTGTAACACGTTATCATCTCAGCATGTCGAGTTTCTCCCCTCAAACACAGCGACATATCGTGAGGAGGTGCCAGCACCAGAGCTTGGCATTTAGCTCTAGACGATCTGCAGAGCTGCTCATTCCATTGTCAGGGTATCGAGAGGATTTAAGGTACTTCTTGCCACACTTCATGCACAATCCATTAAACTGACAGAATTACAGCTGCCTTCTGGTTAAACAGCCACCAGGGGAGCAGGCACACAATTTGATCTAAGAAAAGATGATACTGCATTAAGTAGAGACACTTTTAACAGAACTTTTGTCACTTTTCTGTCACATTTTCTACAGGACAGTTTGATCTGCCTCGAGATAATGAGTGTTAGGAAGGTTCATTTGTCATAAGCACTGGATATGAACCAGAACAATGAAATTCTTACCTGCTGCAGTTTTAAAAGCACATTTGATGCGCCAACAACTGCAAATTTACAATAAATTAGCAGTCATTCTAAGTAAACCAGACCATGATAGTGCAGAAACCCAAAGTACATGGAGCAAAGTCTGTGGTGGTTGGTGCTGAGGTCGGGTAGTGGTTGGCATTGTACAGGGTGGTTCAAGAACCGGATGGTGCACAGGAGGAAGCTGTTCTTGAACCTGGAGGTAATGGTTCTCAGGCTGCCCTACCAGGGTGGGCTGGGTCTTTGTTGATACAGGTCCACCGCCGATTTTCCGGCAACTGGCACCTCCTTTAATCCGGACAAAATTACGAGTGTGCACTTGAAATCCCTTCCCCGAAGGTTTGCCCAAAAATGTGGAGCCTAGGCTAGGTGAGGCGGCCAATCTCGACCTCATGGGGACTTCCGCTGCCGATTGGCGGGTCGAATTATCCCCCTGTGGCTGTGGCTGTTTAACTCTGGCCCGGCCAGAGCCGGCAGATCCGTTCCCAGAGCCAACTCCCAAGGCTGACTATGCGAGATGTAATCTCGGCCCTCCAGTGGCTTAGGCAGACCGTTCTGGGACCATTCGACTCCTCTCAGAAGCCATGACCTCTGTTGCTCTGGCAAAATGGATGATCCACCAAGGCTTTGGAATTAAATGTATCCTTCACATAAATTTTGCCATAAAATTGGCAGTGGACCTGTATTAGCTGCCTTCTTGAGGATGCACGTCCTCTAAATTGCTTTGACGGTGAAGAGGTCAAGACATGAGATGGACCGACAATGATTCAGTCCCATAAAAAAGAACACAAAGTGACGGCGTAACTCAGCGGGGCAGGCAGCATCTCTGGAGAACAAGGGGATTTGGATCAGGCTCCATTTCCAGATGACTTGAAACATCACCCGTCAATGTACTGCATAGATGCTGCCCAATCCCTGAGTTATTCCAGCACCTTGTGTCTATTCTTGTAAACATACACCTGCAGTTCCTTGTTTCTATCTACAGGCACATAACACAAAGGCAACACAAGAGTGAACATACCACCGCAGTCTGATTACGATTACGCCACCAGTCTGTGAAACTGTTAGAATTGACTTAATTTAGTTCAGTCACAAATTTTGGGCTTCATTGGTAATTTTATCACTTAAACAGTGTTCCAACAATAGTGGTACGGTAAATAAGATAAAGGCACTCCGACGGGGCTGGCTGGTGGGAAAGTGGAAGGATATTCAATTAGTGACAATGAGTGATTTGAAGCTGGCCTGAAGGTGGCACTGTTCCCATATGCCACCTGCCCCTGATCTGCTGCGTATTGGAACTCAGTGGTTCACTGGTTCAAAGGTATGTTATTGTCAGGTGTACCCAAGTGCAGTGAAATTCTTTCTTTGCATTCACTTTGGTGACAATCCTACTACTATACATTAGGCAAGAGTATAAGACAGTGAACCACACTAGGTCACGACACAAGGGACGCCACATTTCAATGCCATCTTGTACCCTTCAAGTCAAACATTTTGAAAAGAAAATTAGTGTCTTAACCTGGCTATAAAGGTCTGTTGCACTTTTTGGAATATTTATTTGTCCTATGCTTTTCAATTACAGTTCCTTGTTCTGCACCAACAGCTCCGAAGAGGAATAGAAGAGGATAATCGGATAAACCAGATGAACAGTTCGCAATGATGTATCCCTCTTGGGATCATACTGTGTCTGGACAACAATCAGCCTATCAAAGAACCTCCCTGCATGAGGTCACCTGTTGCCGGCCCTGATTTGTCCTGGTTTTTTCCTTGCTCCCACTTTCAGCCACATCCCCCACTATAATCAGCCTGATGAAGGGTCCCGACCCGAAATGTTACCTCTCCATTTTCTCCAGAGACACTAGCTGACCCGCTGAGTTACTCCAGCATTTTGTGTCTACCTTTAGTATAAACCAGCATCTGCAGTCCCTTTTTATTACATTAGGAAGAGCTCATGTTGTACAAAGGATGAGGCTCCATTATTTGCACCAGATCCTCTACACCTTCACTGATCTGAGTAATGGCTGCTACAACTAACCGCAGAACCACTCTGTAAGGGAGGTGAAACTTAGCCGGAGGTCTTGTTTGGCAGAGTACACTTGATGGGCTGAATGGCCTAATTCTACTCCTATAACTTATGAACTTTACATTTGTATTAAACCTCAAATAGAATTTTTAAGTTAGGACTTTGTTGGGACCAACATCCAATGTCATGGGCTGCATTGGAATGGTGCAAAAGCTGGACTTCATCAGAGTTTGAATACAGAGAGTTGGCGAGTATGGAAGGGAGGGAGTTGGGAGGCTGGCAAGGTTGGCATTGTAATAAAGAAGAACGGAGACATTTAAAGCACAGACGCGGGAATCAGTACAAGGTGAACTTAGTCAAGTAAATATTACTGAGGAGGAAGCAGGTGATATTCAAGAGAAGATGGAGTTGGATGCTCAGCACAAGGTTATTTACAATTCAGAGACTTCAAATGCTTTGAATACTCAGAACAGCACAACCAGAAACAGACCCTTCGGCCCACAAGATCAGTCCCCAACATGATGCCAAGGTCAACTGATCCCGTTTGCCTGCTGCATCCCTTCATTCCCTGCATATCCATGTGCCTGCCTAAAACCCTTTAAACCACACTACTTTAAACGACAATGCCACAGGGGTGGCGCAGCGGTAGAGTTGTTGCCTTACAGCGCCAGAGACCCGGGTTCGATCCTGATTACGGGTGCTGTCTGTACGGAGTTTGCATGTTCTCCCTGTGACCTGCGTGGGTTTTCTCTGGGTGCTCCGGTTTCCTCCCACAATCCAAAAATGTACAGACAGGTTTGTAAGCTAATTGGCTTTGTATAATTGCAAATTGTCCCTAGAGTGTGTAGGATAGTGTTAAGTGTGCGGAGATCGCTGGTCGGCACGGACTCGGAGGTGTGAAGGGTTTGTTCCTGCGCTGTTTCCTTAAACTAACCTATTATATCTGCCTCCATCACCACCCCTGGCAGCATGTTGCAAACAAGATACATGATACAAAGTACATTTATTTGTCACATGTGCCAGATGGCACAGTGAAATGTGATCACCATACAGCCATACACTAAAATAAAGAACACAACACACGATAGATTAAACATAAAACATCCCCACACAGCAGAATCAAAAATTTCCCACTGTGAGGGAAGGCACCAAAGTCAGTCTCTTCCTCGAGGTTCACCTGTGGTCGGGGCCTCCGCAGTCGCCGCTACGGGCAGCCCGTCGCTCAGGCCCGCTCGCCGGGATGTTGGCTCTCCGACGTCGGGACTGGAGGCCAACCTCAGCGGCTTGGACCTCCAAAACGGCCGCTTCCCACCGGAGTCCGCAGCTCCCGACTTCCCCAGAGCGTGCCGGGCGGAGACGCAACACTGGCGGCCCTCAGCAAAAGGCCCCAGGACTCCGCGATGTCGGTCGGTGGCGCCCGTGTTGGGAGCTCCTCGAACCACTGCTCCATGATGTCAATGCTGCAGGCCCAATGCTCCGGAGCTCCTAACGGCAATCCAGATAGGTATCGCCCGCTCCCGCGGTGAATCCAGTGCCGTGCCGCCGCTGTAGTCGCTCTGGTCCAGTCCCCGGTCTCCGGTGGGAAAGGCCGTGAGGAGGGGGCGGGGGGGGGGGGGGGGGGGCGAGGACGTGCCTCGGAGAAATAGTCGCATCCTCGCCAGGAAGCGACTAAAAAACAGTTTCCCCCTTACCCTACCCCCCTCCCCCACTTAGAAAAGCTAAAGTAACCCCAAAACAAACAATTTAGACAAACTAAAATTAAATAAAAGGGAAAAAATGGACAGGCTGGAGGCCTGTAGCCCACCCACAACTCTCTGCGTAAAAAAACCCTGCCCCACCACGTATCCTTCAAACTCTTCTCCCTCTGACCTTAAAGCTATGCCCTCTAGTCTTTGACATTTCCACCCTGGGAAAAGGATTCTGGCCGCCTTCCCCATGCTTGCTCATTTTCACACGTGATTATTAGTAACTCAGGAAGCAGCTCATGAATGCGCCCTGGGATACCGAGAGAAAGACCTAGGAGATGATAGACAATGGTTTTCGACACATGCTCAACCGCAGTCCCAGCTGCAGACAGTATCAGTGAATGGCTGACAATAATTATTTGGAAAATTGAATGAACATGTGGAAAATGAAGATCCATTAGTTCACAGCTCTCCACTAATGCTGCACATTTCCAATGTATGTGAAAAGGACAGTAATTGTATACCAAGAACAGAATGACAAAGCTGCAGGCAATCCCTTCCCAATCATGTCTTCCTTATTCAATTAACACGAGATCCTTACCAAATTACATTTCCCATGCACACCCATCACCAGCTTCTTTTGAAAGAACTTCCACTTCATCCCTGGTCAATTGCTTTGCTGCTGGAAGTTTAACAAGCTTTATCTTTTATACGGATTGAAATACGAGTGGTGGAGGAATGCACTCCTGCACCAAGGCAGTAAAGGAGAAAAGCTATTAACAAAGCAACATAAATAACAAAAGATAAACACAGAGTGCTGGAGTAACTCAGCGGATTTTAGCAGGCATCTCTGGAGAAAAAGGATGGGCGATGTTTCGTGTCGGGACCCTTCCTCAGCCTGAGTGATTATTACTCGTGTATGAAAATGAACAAGAGCAGGGAAGACAGGCTCAGTGTCAGTGGAGACCAAAAAATGTAGACAGTATTTAAGATGTAGTCGAACCTAGACCCTGTATAATCACTGTCGGAAACCTGCAGCGTATCTAAATACTCTTGGAATAGCCAAGATGCGTTTACAGGAGGAGGGGACAAGAGCATGTGATACGAGAGCAGGTCTGGGCTCTTTGACATCTCACCTGCACCACCATTCAAAAAGATCAAAGTGGATTTTTAGACCTGAAGCACATTTTTATGTCCTTCCCACCATTCACCAGATTTTTTCCAACAGACCCACCGTCTCAGGAACCAGTTAGTGGATCTTCACTGTGCACCTTCAATGTTAAGAAGACTAAAAATTGTGGACAATGCTCCAGATGTAGTCTCACCAAGGCGTTAAAGACCTGTAGTAAGATATCAGGTGTGGTCTCACCAAGGCCCTTCAGAACCGCAGTAAGATATCTTTATTCTTAGAGTCACAGAATCACAGAATCACAGAGTGATACAGTATGGAAACAGGCCCTTCAGCCCAATTTGTCCACACCAGCCAACATGTCCTAGCTACACTAGAACCATGTGCCCACGTTTGGTCCATTTCCCTCCAAGCCTGTCCTGTCCATGTACTTGTCTAACTGTTTCTTAAATGTTGGGATAGTCCCAGCCTCAACTCCCTCCTCTGGGAGCTTGTTCCATACACCCACCACCCTTTGTGTGAAAAAGTTACACCTCAGACTCCTAATAAATCTTTTCCCCCTCACCTTAAACCGATGTCCCCTAGTCCTCAATTCACCTACTCTGGGCAAGAGACTCAGTGCATCTCTTGTAAAGACCGACATGCCCCTTACGAACCGTCTCCCTGCATTCAGTGATTTGTGTACACCAAAACTTGGGTCATTTTGAACAACAACATTTCCATATCCCTCACCATTTAAAAATACCCACGATTTTTTTAACAAATGAATCTCATACTTTTCTGCATTGTATTCCATCAGCCATACTGTTGCCCACTCAGTAAGGTTGTCTACATCGCCTTGAAGCCTCTGGGCATCCTGATCACTCCTCACATGCCCGCTTAGTTTCGCATTACCAGCAAACGTGAACATATTACACTTGGTCCACCCGGGCAAAGCACCAACATACATCATGAATAGTTGGGACCAAAGCAATAATCCCCATGGTATTCAACGTCACTACCTGCCACCTTTGTTTTCTATCTATTGGCCAACTCTCTATCCACTCTCTATCGTGGCAGCACAGTGGCACAGCAGTACAGCAGCTGCCTTACGGATCCAGAGACCCGGGTTCGATCCTGGCCACGGGTGGTGTCTGTACGGAGTTCGTACGTTCGCCCCGTGACCTGCTTGGGTTTTATCTGGGTGTTCCGGTTTCCTCCCACACTCCAAAGAAGTATAATTTTGTAGGTTAATTGGCTTCAGTAAAAAATTGTAACTTGTCCCTGGTGTGTAGGACAGTGCTAGTGTGCGGTGATTGCTGGTTGGCACAGTCTTTGGGGGCCGAATGGCCTGTTTCCATGCTGTATTTCTAAACTGCACTAAACATTCCACTATATTACTCCCAATTCAACATGCTCAACCTTGTTATATAACCATATAACAATTACAGCACGGAAACAGGCCATCTCGGCCCTTCAAGTCCGTGCCGAACAACTTTTTTCCCTTAGTCCCACCTGCCTGCATTCATACCATAACCCTCCATACCCTTCTCATCCATATGCCTATCCAATTTATTTTTAAATGATACCAACGAACCTGCCGCCACCACTTCCACTGGAAGCTCATTCCACACCGCTACCACTCTCTGAGTAAAGAAGTTCCCCCTCATGTTACCCCTAAACTTCTGTCCCTTAATTCTAAAGTCATGTCCTCTTGTTTGAATCTTCCCTATTCTCAAAGGGAAAAGCTTGTCCACATCAACTCTGTCTATCCCTCTCATCATTTTAAAGACCTCTATCAAGTCCCCCCTTAACCTTCTGCGCTCCAGAGAATAAAGACCTAACTTATTCAACCTATCTCTGTAACTCAGCTATTGAAACCCAGGCAACATTCTAGTAAATCTTGTTCACCAACTTCTTGTGTGGGACCTTATCAAAACCTTTGTGAAAATCTAAATGCACCAAATGGAATGGCTTTCGCATCTATTCTGCCGCATACATGCTCCAAGAATAAGTCAAACATGAAAAACCTTTCACGGTTTCACACTGACTCTTTTCAATGATATTATTGAGTAAGCGCTTTGATATTATATCCTCCATTAGATGCATATAGATTCCAGCATTAACCCAATGGTTGCCCTCAGGCACGGAGCTTGATAATTCTCTGACTCTCTCTTCCTTCTTTCTCTAATAGTGGAGTCACCCTCCACTGCCCTCCAACCCACGCAAACCATTCCAAAACTATAGCAATTCAGAAGGTCCTCAGAGCTTCTACTATTTCTGCAGCCACCTCTTTGAAAACTCTGGGATGTAGATCTTCAGATCATGAGGTGTATCAGTTTCCATACTCATTAACTACTCAAAAAATTTTTTTTTTAATTAATTTATTTAATTTCTTTCTTTGCTCTTAACTCTGGTTCTTTCAGAAACTTTGGGATTTTTTTGTCTTCACCCATAAAGACAGAAATAATAGTTATTTAATTTCACTGCCTTTCCATGTATCCCATGATACATTTTCCTGTCTCTATCATTGCAAGTAGCTTTCTTTTCACACATCCATGGAAGATTTTACAGTTTGTTCTTCAGCAGGGAAGTTTAGGAAGATAATTCCGAACAGTACATGGCCGAGCCACCAATAGACATACTTGAAGAGGACTGCTTGGAGGAGATTGCAGAGATAGGTAGAGATGAGGCACAATGATATCCACGTGGGAGAACTACTAAACTGAACATCCCAGGGTGGGGCTGGCCCAGATCATGAAGGACCAGCTCCATGATGACATGGTGTGCAGGAAGGAACTGCAGATGCTGGTTTACTCTGAAGATAGACAAAATGCTGGAGTAACTTAGCGACCCAGAACAGATCAGAGGCAGCACCGAAAGCCAAAGAGCCCACAACCGTCTGTTGCGAGCTGTGGAGGAGGTGATAATGCAGGGAAACGAAAAAATAAAACTAGCAGGACAACTAGGGCGGAGGAGGGATGGAGAGAGAGGGAATGCAAGGGTTACTTGAAAGTAGAGAAATCAATATTCATTCAATTATTCGCTGGGTTGTAAGATGGCTGAGCGGGACTTGGCATAAGACAGGATACTGAACTCTGGAGGACTGCAGGAGGCATTCAGGCTCTGATGTCCGCCTACCTATAAATGACAATGGAGCTCATTCAGACTTAAAACAGAAATACAAAACCAGCGCATTTTAGGCATTTGGAATGTCATCCAGATAAACAAACGATGCACTAGTGAAGCAAACCTGGGAAACAGGGACATCAAACTCCAGAGATGTCCTTATGACCCCATTGCCTGGATTTACGTCATAGTTAGAAATCAGTCACTGCAATTCTTTCAGAGAAAATAAAACATTTCCCTTTCGAGATTAAATTATTTTTTCCTTTTCCGATGTCCTAGCCAAAATATTTCATCACGTTCCACTTGCATTGTCCACTAGCAATTAAACTGAAGATAGACACAAAAAGCTGGAGCAACTCAGCGTGACAGGCAGCATCTCTGGAGAGAAGGAATGGGCGATGTTTCGGGTCGAGCCCCTTCTTCAGACTGGCAATTAAACTGAACTGCTTTCGATGTACTTTGTCCCAGGCAACAATGGCATGTGGCTGTACATTAGCCATATGGCACACTTGAAGGCATCTAAAAAGGATTAGTCTCAGTGAATGGAGATCATCAATTTTTAAAAGGCAATGTCATATTTACACATAGCTCCAAGTGTAATGTGCAACTAGAGAGGGTTAAAACTTGAGAGCCATCTGTATTACATCAAAGAAGTCTGTCAATTGCCTTGTGGAACAGGTACAGTATTGAGTTGGAGATGATTTGGGCACCTGGGGGTACAAGAGTCCAGTTGCCAGCTGACCACTTCCATAAACTGGACACAAAGTGCAAGATTACTCTGAGGCAGATCCGCTGAGATACTCCAGCGCTTTGTGTCTTTTTTTGTAAACCAGCATCTGCAGTTTATTATGTAGGAAGAAACTACAGATGCTACTTTACACCAAAAATAGACGTAAAATGCTGGAGTAGCTCAGCGGGACAGGCAACCTCTCTGGAGAGAAGGAATGGGTGACCTTTCGGAGAGTCTGAAGAAGGGTCTCGACCCAAGACATCACACATTCCTTCTCTCCAGAGATGCTGCCTGACCCACTGAATTACTCCAGCATTTTGTGTCTATCTGCAGTTTATTGTGTCATCACAATCTGGATATTGAGACTACAAATCATGCCATTGATTTCTGAGAATTTTCATTTAGTTTAAAAATAATTAAGTAATAATATGGCTGTAAAATTGATCCATTACAAAAATCATTTCCTCATCGAACTCACAAATAATGTGCTCCACAGTTAATTTTGTTTCCTTTCTTGTCTAATCTAATTTACTATCCAACCATTTACTGGATGTCCGTAGGCCAGGCCTTACACATACATGACAAGCATTAGCGTGTTGGGTGATGGGAACAAGAGGTGGAACAGGAGCAATCTTATCCTGCTGTAAATTCAGCAACTGATTTGGATACTTGAGGAGAACGTGCCACATTACTACCTGTTGTTCCATCAAAACGAGAGCAAAATCCCCAAAATTGAAATATTTAGAAAACAGACCTGAAGACGTGATAGAGAATTAACAAGGAGCAACAGAGAGGGAGGTCGAGGGGGAGAGGGAGGAGCAGTGGGGCAGAGAGAGGGAGGGGCAGGGAAGGGGAGAAGCAGAGAAGTGGGGGCACAGAGAGAGGAGGGAGCAGAGAGCAGGAGGGGCAGTGAGAGGGAGGGAAGGAAGGGGCAGGGGGAGAGGGAGGGAGTGGGAGCAGGGAAAGGGTGGGATAGTGGGGCAGAGGGAGGGGGGGAGGGGCAGAGAGAGGGAGGGAGGGGGAGGGGCAGAGAGAGGGAGGGATGGGCAGAGAGAGAAGGGGGCAGAGAGGCAGACACACCGAGAAGGACAGAGACAGAAGTGAAACATATAGAGAGAGTGGGTCAGAATATGAGAGACAGATGTAGAGACAAAAAGACACACACACACACACACAGAAAGAGAGAGGGCAGCACACATACAGAACGGGAGCACAAACAGGGAAGGGAGAGAGTGAGTGAGTGTGTGTTGCAAGAACTGAAGAAAAATGTGAGCAGGTAATTAATGCAAAGGCATATATGGAAAATCACGGCATAAATTTAAGCAAGCCGTTGCTGTAAGGTTGTATTGTTTTGCCATGTAGTGGCAATACAGATGCTTCTGTTCAGTGCTGCCGTTGCCAGACTAGACGTGCTGAGCTGTGGGGAACCTCCTGCTGTCACCATGGCAGACGGCAGCCACTTGGTGCAGAACAGCAATCAGACACGAGCTTTTGCTTTGTGAGTGGCTCAGTCGATCTCTCCAAATGACCCACCAGGGCAGCTTTGTTCTCTGTGTGCTGTTCCTCTAGTTTGAGGATGACTGTGACAAAACGCCAGCTGCCCCACGCCGTGCATGGAGTGGTGCCAAGCAGACACATTACAACAACGCCGGCACGTTTTGCTTATACGGTGCCAGCTGAGGCTCTTCATAAATAAAAATTAAGACGCATTACAATTACTTTAAAAGTTATCGCCACATCACATATTAGGACTTGGTCAGAGTGGAAGGTTATAATAATTATAACACAAAGGAACATAACAGGGGGGCAGAGGAAAGTGAGGCACAGTGGCGCAGCTGGTGGAGCTGCTGCCTCACAGCGCCAGAGACCCAGGTTCGATCCTGACTTCAGATGCTGTCTGTGTGGGGTTAGCACGTTTCCCCGGTGACCACATGGGTTTCCTCCATGTGGCCCGGTTTCCTCTCATGTCCCAAAGGCGTGGGGTTTGTGGGTTAATTGGCCTCTGTAAATTGTCCCGAGTGCGTAGGGAGAGGATAATAAAAGAAGGGATGACACGGGGCTCGTGCAAGTGTAAGATCAATGGTTGGCTTGGACTTGGTGGACTGCAGGGGCGGTTACAATCCTGTATCTCTGACCGAACATAAATGGCAGTGTTCAGCTGCGTCAACATTGCCATTCATGGTGGAACAACTAAAATCAGCGATAAGGAGTGGGCCAAACTAGAACACTCTGGAGATGTTGGATAGGCTGTCGATCCAGAGGTTAGGCAGTAGATTTGAAAACAAGCACTGAGAATTAAAAAAATCAAGGCAGTGCCAGACTGGGAGGCGGGGAGCCACCGGGGACAGTAAGCTTCCTGCCTTGAGGCATGATGGGAGCAAGCTGAAGGGCGATGAGAGAATGGACAAGACATGGAATCCAGCCGGCTGGAGGCCGGTGATGGCAAGGTATATTACTGTTGAGTGCACAAAGATGCTCCATGTCGTATAGTCGTAGACCGTGGAAACAGGCCCTTCAGCCCACTCGAACCACCATGTCCCATCCACACTAGTCCCACCTACCTGCATTTGGCCCATATCCCTCTAAACCTATCCTATCCATGAACCTGTCCAAATATTTTTTTTAAGTTGTAATAATACCTGCCTCAACTACCTCCAAAGGCAGCTCATTCCACATACCCCCCACCCTTTGTGTAAAACGTAGTTGCCCCTCAAGGTCCTATTAAGTCTTTCCGCCGTCACCTTAAACCGATGGCCTCTGTTTCTTGATTCCTCTACTCTGGGTAAAAGATTCTGTGCGTCTATTCCTCTCATGATCTTATACGCAAACCACGTGGGAAATGGAAGCTCAACAGTGACTGCAGCCAAATCCTTGCGTTCCCTTCACACTTACCAGTAGAGAGAGGAGGCAGTTCCGAGTCAGAAGGACCATGGCCAGACCAAACACCAGAGTCGCCACATTCCGCCCATCCCAGAGAGACTCCACCAGAGGGATGCTCCCCACTTGCCAATCGTAGCAGAGGGTGATGGGTGCCAACAGCAGCCAGGCATTGAAGGTCAGCAGGTAAGAGTAGGTAAGAAACCTGTGGCACAAACAGAAAGGAAAGAGTGAACTTGCTACCAGGTCTTCCATGAGATCATAGTCCGATAAAGCATCTTACTGCCATCATGAGTGGCACAATGGTGCAGCCAGCAACATTACTGCGTCACAGAACTGGAGTCGCCGGCTTCAATCCTGACCTTGAGTGCTGTCTGTTTGCAGATTGTACGTTCTCCCTGTGACCGTGTGGTTACCCTCCTCGAGCTCCAGTTTCCTCCCGCATCCTGTAGACATGTGGTTTTGCAGGTTAAGTGACCCACCGGAAATTGCCTCCGTGTGCAGGGAGTGGATGGGAAATTTGGATAACATAGAACCGGTGTGAACTGGTCAGCGTGGTGGATGGTCGGCACGGACTCGGTGGGCCCAAGTGCCCGTATCCGTGCCAAACTAAACTAAAGTACGTCAAAAGGTGCAACGTGGGCAATGTGCCAGCTACTCAGCCACAGACAAACCTCACAACAATGGCCAGAAAACTTTGCCGGACTTTGGCCAGCTCATTGAGATCCCCCACATCTTCAAACAATTGGGAGCGTCCCTTATGTTTACTTGAGGAGAACACAAACCTAATCTTTTAGTGATTTACCTACTTGCCCATGGCAATGGCAGTATTGGCAGCATTTATTCCTCATCACCAATTACATCCGAACTGAGGAGCCAGATTGGATCAATCAGACTTGTAGATCAGTAGTCACATGTTGGCCAAGGGGCAAGAAAGACCAATTGGCTTCTGCAGTCAGCTGCTGGGTTTTTACTAATAATCCAGTAGTTAGTTTCCTGACTACTTGCTGCAAAGATGAGCTTGATTTGTGCCTCATTCAAATGCAATGAAAAATGAGGGGGAAAAAATGAAAGGGAGTGTGCAATTTCCAATAAGATGGCGCAAGCCTCCAACGTGGCAACCCGGCTTCCAGATGTGGAGGTTTTGGAAAAGCAGAGGCCTTGCAGCTGTGCAGCACAGTACCTGGTGAGGAGGTGAGGGGAGAATGATGCTGGGTTGTCCTGCTCGGAGAAGTTGGGCATGGAGCCGGCCATGATCCACACTCGGAAAAACAGGATGAGTAGCACCTGTAAGGAGAGGGAGAGAGAAGAGATGGTTGAAGCCGCACAACCCACAGTGGGCAGCATCCCGGCGATGGGCGGACGCGACTCACGTTGCAGCGGCCCCTACAGCCTGTCTGTCTTTTTTTTATTTTTTGTCTAGTTAAATGTAGTTGTTCGTGTTTTTTGTATTGTTTTTCTAACTGTGTATGGGTGGGGGGGAGGGGAAGATTTAAAATCTCTTCCCTGCAAGGGAGACCCGGCTTTTCCCCTGTCGGGTCTCCGTTGTCGCTTGGGCCCAGCACAGCGGAGCGGCCTCCGACCGGGACGAGCTGCGGACTTACCATCGTGGGGCTGGCCGGCCTCGGAGCGTGGGGAGCGGTGGTGGCTCGCCGCTGCGGACCGACTCCCGACTCTGGAGCTGCAGCTGCAGACCGTTGGAGCTCGCAGGTCCGGGTGGGAGACCGCTTTCCGGAGCTCCCGCAACACAGCTTCTCCAGCCCGTGTCGCGGGGTTGGAGCGACCCGGAGTGGGGCCGTACATCGCCCCGCGCGGCTTTCATGGCCGCGGGACATTCCAGCGCCCGCAGGGGGCTCCAAAGTTGTGACTTTTGGGCCTGCAGCCGGGCCGTACATCGCCCGGCGCGGCCTCAATTGCCGTGGGACTTAACATCGCCCTCCTGGGGCTTCGACCTCGGGAGAGAAATGGTGCGGGGGAGAGAGAAGACTTTGCCTTCTATCACAGTGAGGAGGAGATTCACTGTGATGGATGTTTGTGTGAATGTAATTGTTTGTGTGTTTTTTTGTTGTTTTTTTTTAATGTATTGTTCTGTTTGTATGGCTTGCAGAAACGGAGTTTCGTTCGAGCCTCTCTGAGGTTCGAATGACAAGTAATAAAATCAAATCAAATTGACACACAGAGCAGAATCAACATTACCTTTCCAAGACCGACAAGACGCAGTTATGGTGTATTTATACAAGGTGGCATGGTGGCACAGAGGTTGAGCTTTAAAGCACCAGAGACCCGGGTTCGATCCTGACTATGGGTGCTGTCTGCACGGAGATTGTATGTTCTCACCATGACCTGCGTGGGTTTTCTCCGGGTGCTCCAGCTTTCTCCCACACTCCAAACACGTACAGGTTTGTAGGTCAATTGGCTTGGTATAAAAGTAAATTGTCCCTAGTGTGTGTAGGATGGTGCGCGTGTACGGGGATTGCTGGTCGGCACGGACACGGTGGCCTGTTTCCGCACTGTACCTCAAACTAAAATACTAAACTAAACGTTGGTGAGGCTGCAGTTGGTGTATTGTGTTCAGTTTTGGTCATCCTCCCCTAGGAAATAAGCCATTAAGCTGGAACGAGTACAGAAACAATTTACAAGGATATTGTCAAGGGACAGAGCTATATGAGGGGGTTAGGCAGGCTAGGACTTTATTCTATGGAGCGCAGGAGGCTGAGGGGTTGTCTTCTGGAGGAGTATGAAACCATGAAGGGAATAGGCACGGTGAATTCACAGAGTCTTTTTCCCCAGTGTTGAGGAATCAAGCATTAGAGGGCATAGGTTTAAGGTGAAAGGAGAGATTTAATAGATATCTGAAAATCAACTTGTACAATGTGCATTGTAATAATAATGAAGTTAGTGCACAGCACATGTGTAATATTGCACAAGCATGAAATAAATGGGTCGAGTGGAAAGGTCCAGGATGAGGGATGTGCAAAGATGGGAGGAGGAGGGGGAGTCTGTCTACCCCACAGACAGGAGAGGGAAGAGTTGCACTGTTTGATAGCCACTGGGAAAAAGGATCTTCTATTGCTTTCCGTGCTGCACCTTGGTGGGACCAGTCAAATCTGTATTGTCCAAAATGCTCCACAATTTCAGGAGCATCCTCTCCTCCAAGACCACCTCCAATGAATCCAACTCCACTCCCAGGACTGAGCCAGCCTTCCTGATGGGCTTGTGGAGTCTGCGGGCGTCCGCGGCCTTCGCCCTGCTACCCCAGCACTCAACAGCGTAGAGGATGGCACTGGCCACTACCGATTGATGGAGCATCTGCAGCATTTTACTGCGGACGTTGAAAGAGCGGAGCCTCCCCAGAAAGTATAGACAGTTCTGTCCCTTCTTGTACAGTGCCTCAACGTTCCTGGACCAGTCCAGTTTACTGTCCAGGTAAACTCCACGGTATTTGTACTCCTTCGTAACCTGCACATCCATAACCATGATGAGACAGGAGGCAGGGATGTTCCTCTCCTCCCAAAGTGCACCACTAACTCCTTAGCCCACACCACTCAACAAAGTCGTTGACTACATCCCTGTATTGTTGAGGGACTGGACAGGCTAGACGCAGGAAAAAGGTTCCCGATGTTGGGGGCGTCCAGAACCAGGGGTCACAGTGTGGCCTAAGAGGTAGGTCATTTCGGACTGAGATGAGGAAAAACCTTTTCACCCAGAGAGTTGTGAATCTGTGGAATTCTCTGCCACAGAAGGCAGCAGAGGCCAATTCACTGGATGTTTTCAAGAGAAAGTTAGATAAAGCTCTTAGTGCTAACAGAATCAAGGGATCTGGGGAGAAAGCAGGAACGGTGTCCTGATTTTGGATGATCAGCCACAATCATCATATTGAATGGCGGTGGTGGCTCGAAGGGCCGAATGGCCTACTCCTGCACCCATCTACTATGTTTCTATATGTTCAGCTTCCCACCCCTCTCGCTGATGCAGCCCACAATTGCAGAGTCATCCGAAAACCTCTGCAGGTGGCAGGAGTCCGAGTTGTCCCAGTGGTCCCAGTGTTGCTCACTACCATGTCCGAGACACAGTTCTATAGCCTGATACTGCGGTCATCCAATCCACTAGTTGGTGACCCATGACACCAATGGAGCATCCACCAGCATCTTCGTCAGTTTGCTCCCTTGCAGTGCAGGGCGGATGGTGTTAAAAGCACTGGAGAAGTCATGATCAAAAGGCGGACTTCTTCAAGCAGCTTATTTCTGCAGGACTCACAGTAAAGTGACAAAGTACCGGTAATTGTGACAAAAGTTGAGGCACACAGCAAAATGCAGATCTTTGAATAAAACCAGTCCACTTCATGTTTAAGAATGGGAACCTGCGACTGAACAGCACGTGAGCTTCCATTGCCATTTTGACAAGAAATAATCTAACAATTGGTCAGCTGAGAGAATATTTCAAAATTAGACTGTGGCCTCTTACGTAATTGGAAGTTTGTCGATTGTCGATTTGGAAATGCCGTTTTTTTAGTTCATTGCTCTTTAATGTGTAAACACTGCAGCAAAGCCACGCTTGTGGGATTGTCTGTGCCACTAGTGTCATCACTGCAGCTCAACCTGCAGCACGCCAACTGCTGAGGTCAAAGTCATGAGTTCAAAGCCCCTGTGCCCTTGACCCACTTCCAGAGTCCCAATCACGGGATTGGAGAGCCCAAGCTAGGAGGTCTAGCGGATCCCCCCAAGACTGTGCTGAAGGAAGTCTGCATTGAGAGGGGCATCACCATTTGGATGAGATGTGAAATCAAGGTCTTATCTGCTTCCAGGTGGACATGAAAGACACTCGGAGTAAAGTAGCTCTGCCGGCATAGCCATTACAATTAAGATACATTTTTCAGCCATTATTACAATTTAGTTGGGGCAAAATTGGCTCCCTACACCACAGACAGAAGGAACTGCAGATGCTGGTTTACAAAAATAACACAAAGTGCTGGAGTAACTCAGCGGGTCAGGCAACATCTCTGCATGACTAGGGTAGGTGACATTTCAGGTCGGTTCACTTCTTTAGACTGAGGGTCCTGACCCGAAATGTCATCGCTCCATGTCCATAGAGAAGATACTTGGTCCACTGAGTTACTCCAGAACCTGGTGTTATTTATTTGGCTGCCTACATTGTTACGTCATAAAAGTTAACTGCTCTCAGAGTATTAGTTTATTTTAGACATTCAGCGTGGAAACAGGCCCTTTGGCCCAACTTGGTGACACCAACCAACATATCCCATCTGCCTGCATTTGGCTCATGGCCCTCTAAACCTGTCCTATCCATTCGCTGCTGAATAGTAAAAGTGCTTGAGGCCATGAAAGGACATACATCAATGCAATTCTTTCTTCCGTCCACTATTGACTCCAACATTGCGCACAGATCTGTTGCACTCCGAGGAAAGATTCAAAGGGCAGACCAATGTTTTGGAATTCTGACGGAGGTTCAAGTCCGACTGGTTTTCTGAAACTCAATCAATTTCAAGGTTTATCGACAGACTGGAATGGAATTAAATCCACTGAGCAGAAAGGATGAATCCATTTGCCGGCTGAAGAATATGATCCATGTGGCGTCTGTTCAATCATTCATGGGCCACTGAACATTTCATTACATCAGGGGAAAGTACAGTCACAGATTAATCTTTGGGCTGCATTGAGTTAGAAAGTCCCATCTCTCCGGCAGCTGAGATAATCATAACTGACCTCAGCATTTCCTATCAAGAAAGGAAAAATTGTCTCCATTATTTTAGAGCCAATTTCTTCTGGAAGTCCCTATCAGGGAAGTATAGAACAGAGAGGGCTCCACAACCTTTTGGTTACATTTCTAGGGCTCTGGGGAGTGTTGTCGACCAGAGGGATCAAGGAGTACAGGTACATAGTTCTGTGAAAGTGGTTTCACAGGGTGGAAAAAAATACTTTTTGGCAGACTGAAGGGCCTGTATCTGTGCTGTATGAATCTAAGTGGTAGACAGCAATGCAGGAATTGAATCCAAGATCATGGAGAAACTTGTATCTACACCCTGAGGGTGAAAGGCAGTGAAATCATCAGGGAGCTGAAAAAGCTCCAAGCATCTGAGAAAGCATTTGCTGGGCTACTGACTTATTGGTGGTGATGAGGGTGGAAATGGTCTAAATTAATTTTTTGAACAACAGCCGAAGACATTACAAAAAATTGCCTCAAGATTTTCACAACTTTATCAGGAGAGGAACAGAGGAACGAACATTTATTATTTCTAATGAACAGGAGAAATAAGTGACTGTGTTCATCAGTTCTACAACAAGATGAATTTCTTTGTGAACAGGAGACATGAAGCTAAGTCAAGAAGATTGGGTTGGGATGTACAGGCAGCACAGTGGCGCAGTTGTAGAGTTGTTACCTTACAGCACCAGAGGCCTGGGTTCGATGCTGACTACAAGTGTCGTGTGTACGTTCTCCTTGTGCCAGCATGGGTTTCCCCCCCACACTGCAAAGACGTACAGGTTTGTAGGTTAATTGAGTAAGTTGTAAAATAATTTGTCCCTAGCGTTAGTGTAAGGTGTGATCGATGGTCGGCGCGGACGCGGTGGGACGAAGGGCCCGTTTCCGCACTGTATCTCTAAAGTCTAAAGTAAAGTCAAAAGCTGAGATCTCACTGAAAGAGGAAATGAGATCTGAGGTTAAACTCGCCTGCTCCTGTTCCTCAGCAATGGAAAAAGGTTCAATGCAGATTCACCCGAAGAACAGAAAGAGGTGAGCAGAACTTAGAAGATTAAACATGTAGATTAAGAGAGGGAAAGAGCTGATTCACCAGTTACAAAATGAAAACATTGCTCCCTGAAAATCAGAACCAAATTTCTCTCAAGAACTGATTGCTCAATCCCTTTTCCCTTGCGATTTAAATTGCTGAATGTTTAGGTTTGAATGAAAATAACAAATAAAATAACAATGGCTGGCAGTTCACCCTCATGTAGACACTTACATACAGAGTTACCAGCACAGCTCTCTTTAGGTACGGTGCAGAGATTTTGAGGAGTCCTCTGGTCCTTTCAGCCGGCAGGCTTCTGAAATGGAAAAACAAAATTGATTTAAAATAAACACAATGTCAGAGGGGGAAGATAGACACAAAATGCTGGAGCAACAGTGGACCAGGCATCAGCTCTAAAGAACATGGATAGGTGACATTTGGGGCCGGGATCCTTCATCAGTCTGAAGAAGGGTTCCGACCTGAAACGTCACCTATCCACGTTTTCCTGAGATGCTGCGTGGCCCGCTGAGTTACTCCAGCATTTCGTGTCAATGTTTGATATAAACCAGCATCTGCAATACGTTATTACTACAGGCTGTGGAGGAAGACCTGACAAAACATAACATTTTGGTCTTTAACATCATGAATCGCTTGGGACTGCAGCCAGGACACTACCAGACTGATTAACCCAAACAGATCTCCATGCAACTGATCCGTACAGATGAGAGTTCACTCATCTTCAGCACTCATTGGGCTAATCTCACTGTGCTGTTGTTTGGAGCCTCCGCTGACTAATCCTGGGCTAATCCGGCACGATGGTGCAGCGGTAGAGTTGCTGCTTTACAGCGCCAGAGGCAGGTTCAATCCTGTCTGCACGGAGTTTGTATGATCTCCCTGTGACCGTGTGGGTTTTCTCCGGGTGCTCCGGTTTCCTCCCACGCTCCAAAGATGTACAGGGTTGGCTCTGTTAAAATTGTTACATTCCCCCAGTGTGTAGCATAGTGTTAGTGTGTGGAGATCACTGGTCGGCGTGGGCCGAAGGGCTTGTTTCCACGCAGCATCTCTAAACTAAACTAAACTAAATGAGAGGGGGATGTCAGCCAAGTCTGGGTCCTGATCGTCACCACCAACACTCTGGTGCATGCAAACAAGTGCGAGATCAGGGCAGGCTGTGGCGCCTCTCCAAGAAGGATGAAATCGCCAAGATCTTTTTAAAATAATAAATAGTGGATAAGGGATTAAAGCTGTGTGAAATCTCACTAATCTTTTTTCTAGCAGTAACTGCCAATGATGAGTCTCAACCAAGTCTGCACTTGGAAAGAGTAAAGGACCCCAAGGACCTGCACCTTGCAAAACTATAAGCTGACCTGAAACAATCATGGACACACATTGTCTAAGTAACTACGAACCACTTTTCCTTCTTCAACATGCAGCTGGAAGATTCCATACATCCAGTGGTGAAGACAGATGAAATCTATGTTTAGTATCTCATCTGAAAGACGACAACTTGGACAGTGCCGCACTCCCTCAGCACTGTATACTTGTCTCGATCTTCATTTTAACAAGTGGCGTGGCTTACTCCCACAATCAAATGGAGGTGAATCCCGTCACCAGTGAAGTAGAATTTCAAGTAACCCCCCTCATTCCCTCTCGCCATTCTCCCCCCACCCTAGTCATCCGACTAGTTCCACAGTTTGCATCCGTGTATCCCTTCATTATAGGTAGACAAAAGTGCTGGAGAAACTCAGCGGGTGCAGCAGCATCTATGGAGCGAAGGAAATAGGCAACGTTTCGGGTCGAAACGTTGCCTATTTCCTTCGCTCCATAGATGCTGCTGCACCCGCTGAGTTTCTCCAGCACTTTTGTCTACCTTCGATTTTCCAGCATCTGAAGTTCCTTCTTAAACCCGTTATCCCTTCATTATCATCTTTTCTGCAGCCAACAATCCACGCTTCCTTGGTCATCTTGGAGAAGGGTTTCGGCCTGAAACGTTGCCTACCTCCTTCGCTCCATAGATGCTGCTGCACCCGCTGAGTTTCTCCAGCATTTTGTGTACCCTCGATTTTCCAGCATCTGCAGTTCCTTCTTTAACACTTCCTTGGTCATCTGTTGCCGGCCCCGATTTGCTCTGGCCTTTTCCAACCCCCAGTTCCCTCCCCTCTACTTACAGTCTGAAGAAGAGTCCTGACCTGAAATGTCACCCAGTCTTTTTCTCCAGATGCTGTCTGCCCCACTGAGTTCCTCCAGCGCATTGTGTATCTCTCGGGAGGCGCTGGATGGATGCCAATGGGACTCAATATTTTCAAAGGAAGTGTGGCAGAAAACGAAATGCCAATACAATCTCATAAAAGTAACTTCTGGTGTATCAGAAGATAAATTTGAGTCAACTCTTTTATATTTAAAATAGCTAGATAATGCCTTAGGGAAAAATCACATCATTAGGATTGTGCCCTCAATATTGAGTCACTTCCTTCACGCTATTCCTGTATCAAATGATGTTGTTGCAAACCATCTGTGGAGAACATAGACAGGCAAAGTGTAAAGTGGTTTCGGTCAGTTTTTAGTTCTGATTCTTTCTCAAACTGTCTATTCGCTGCAAAGAGCTGGAGTAACTCAGCGGGTCAGGCAGCATCTCTAGAGAACTGACACATCCAAGTGACATTTGAGATCGGGAAACTTCTTTAATCTGAAGAATAACCTGACATGTCACCTGTCTGTGTTCTCCAGAGATGCTGCCTGTCCGCAGAGTTACACCAGCATTTTGTGTCTTTTTTTTTTTACACATCAGCATCTGCAGTTCCTTGTTTCCGTCTAATTGCCTTGCTGGGTCGAAAATTGGTTTGTGTCAGGTTATTTCAATGTAGGTGGCATTATGCGATCCAATCCTTCCTGGAGGCTAAGCATTGGCGGTCAGTGTAGAACAGCAAACTGATTTTACCCGCCCCCTGACCAGAACCCCCAACGTTGCCATTAGCAAACGAGTGATAATAAGACAATTTAACTCAGACTTGGTTCAACTCTGTTGAATGGATTTAGTATCGATAGGTAATGGAAGTAGCATAAATATGGCGGGCCAAAGGTTTTCTCCAGTGCTGTATGCCTCTATCATTTAAGGCTTGGTGGAGATGGTAAGTTTGAAGGGGCATCTTAGGCTGAAGATGCTCCATCTGGCTACTGGAGAATCCAAGCACACAAGGCCTTCCTAAATAAGTACAACTTTAGCCACTAATCACATGGCATTTAAGAAGCATCTAGGCAAGCTCTTGAATTGCCAAGGCGTAGCATGGTGGAAAAGGTGCTGGTAAATGGGACTGGTATAGATGGATAATTAAAGTTAGCATAAATATGGTGGGCCAAGGGGCCTGTTCCTGTGTTGTATGATTCTGTCACCCATGGCTTGGTGGAAGTGCTATGTTTGAAGGAGCATCTTAATGAAGGAAGGAGACATGGAGGGGCAGACATCTGGAGAGGTAATTGAAGATCTTTCGGTCATAGAAGCTGAAAGGCTGCCGGGGGTGAAGCAACATGAACCATCAACGTATAGAAGATCAGAGTGGATGAGCACAGAGGGCCAAAAGATTAACATGTCTAGAAACTTGGAACTGCAAATGCTTGTTTACCAAAAAAAAGGCACAAAGTGCCGGAGTAACTCAGCAGGTCAGGCAGCATCCTGAAGAACATCGATAGATGGTGTTTCACGTTGGGACCCTTCTTCAAACTGCAATCTGTCTGAAGAAGGGTCCCGACTCCAAACATTCCCTATACCTGTTCTCCAGAGTTATGCCAGCATTTTGAGTCATTCATAGGTTTACAGGGCTGGAAGCTGCCAAGACTTCAGCATAAAATCTGTGGGTGGGCCATTCAAATATTTACTCCGCTCAAAAGTCAGCCAGCCCTGAAGCCACTGTGACAATTTGGATGCTGCAACATATTTTTTTAATGCCTCTGGAATATTGTGTGCAAGTTTGGTCTCCCGGCCAAGATAAGGATATGCTGCAATGGAGGGAGTGTAACAAAGGCTCACCAGACCAGTTCCTCGGATGGTTGGACCAGGATTGTGGGCGGATTGGTGGTGGGAGTGGTGGCAGGGGAGGGTGAGGAGTAAGGATGATTAAGTTGTGGCCCAATATTCTCTCTGGATTAGTAGGATAAATAATAGAATCAGAGGTGATCTCATTGGAACATTTTTACATTTAGCCGACATGGTTACTATAGACAATAGACAATGGGTGCAGGAGTAGGCCATTCAGCCCTTCGAGCCAGCCCCGCCATTCAATGTGATCATGACTGATCATCCCCAATCAGTACACCGTTCCTGCCTTCTCCCCATATCCCCTGACTCCGCTATCTTTAAGAGCCCTATCTAGCTCTAGGGTCACAGACTCAGAATAAGACGAGAGAACAAAATTACTTCACCTAGAGGTGAGTGAATCTTTGGAATCTGCTAGGAAAGTTCAGCAGATCAGGCAGCATCTGTAGAGACAAAGGGATGGTTGATGTTTCGGATCGGGACCCTACAACAGGATTCCTGATCCCGATGCAATTCCTGATCCTTGTTCCTTCTGCAGGGTCCTGACCCCAACACATCCACCATCCCTTCACCTCCACAGATGCTGCTTGACCCAAAGCTACTTGAACAGTTTGTTCTCTAAATTTGGACCTACAGATATTCATGGCCAGTTTCCCACCCGAAGTCCAAGCAATCCACTGCATACATTGCTTCTGAGATCAAATGGGATTGGTTGTAGGAAGGAACTGCAGATGCTGGTTTAAACTGAAGGTAGACACAAAATTCTGGAGCAACTCAGCGGGACAGGCAGCATCTCTGGAGAGAAGGAATGGGTGGCATATCGGGTCGAGACCCTTCTTCAGTCTGAAGAAGAGTCTGAACCCGAAACGTCCACCCCATTCCTTTCATCCACAGATGCTGCCTGGCCCGATGAGTTACTCCAGCATTTTGTGTCAATAAATGGTTGTTTACAGCCTGACTTCCTCACCGACAGGCCGAACCTCGGCAACGTGGGGTCCATTTTTACAGGTGTCCTTCAGTCAATTTTGGCCATATGTCAGAAAATCCACCATAAACACTTCACTTGGTGACCATAACACCACAGTATTGTAGTGAATGGCATCAAAAGCACAGATGACTGATAAGAACAAACAGTTATTAAAAGTGGAGAAAGAAAGAACTATCATCAAGAGAAAGAAAAAAAAATCTACTGCTTGTTGGAATGAAAAAAATCTACTGCTTGTTGGATGTACAGTACATGCATCAGACCTTTAAATTTAATGATATGATCGGAGCTCATTTGTGGGATATTTATGCTGGGTCTTCACAACCGATTATATTATATTCTTTTCCCTCAACAATACTTTTCAACTGAGACAGCCTGCAGCGTTAATAACAAAAAGAAAATGATCTGGTGATTCATTTTCTTGTTGCACACATAATTGCGCACCATTGACTACGAGTCTGAAGACGGGACCCGACCTGAAACAACACCTATTCATGTTCTACAGATATGCTGCCTGACCCGTTGAGTTCCTCCAGCAGTTTGTGTCTTTTATCAATTCACCACAAGTATTTAATTGCCATCTGTCTTTGTCACTCTTTAGCATTTTTCTGTGTATTACTGAGGAGACGAACTGACATTGCCAGAGTTGGGACCTGTTCAGATTTTGGCTGAAGACGATAAGTTTATTGCACAACATCCAAATGAACGTGTTTACAGCTCTGATCCCAGGTCTGCCAGGAAACAGATATCTCGTGAGTGTTTGTGAAACAGTAAAATAATGTAAACAGGCCTGTTGTTGTTGGACCAGGGTACACAAAATGCTGGAGAAACTCAGCGGGTGCAGCAGCATCTATGGAGCGAAGGAGATAGGCGACGTTTCGGGCCGAAACCCTTCTTCAGACCTTTATTTGCTCGAGGAATGTTCCCACATCAGTGTCAAAATTACAGGCACTGAGAGGTTCACTGGTGGAGTCCAATAGGATGACACCCACAACAACGACATAGCGCAACATCCAAGCCGTTTCATGCGTTCATAAGTTATAGGAACAGAATTAAGCCATTCGGCACAACAAGTCTACTCCGCCATTCAATCATAGCTGATCTATCTATCCCTCTCAACCCCATTCTCCTGCCTTCTCCCATAGCCCCTGATACCCATGGACATTTCACAGGATTATGAAGATTAGACACCAAACCATATACCTCTCCAAATGTTAGGGTCCGAAAGGTTTGCTTTGGAACGGCTCAGACCAGGCCTAACTATGGTATAGATCAGAGAGACACAAGGAACTGCAGACACCGGAATCTCGAGTAGAACCCAAAGTGCTGGAGTAACTCAGCGAAGTTGTCCCGACCCGAAATGTCGCCAATCTGTTATGATACTAACCCATCTGGTCGCTGCCACCCTTATTGCTGTTGCACACTATGAATACCGCATCTGAACATGGTCAACAATAATTTCTATTTATATCGCACCTTCAACAAGGCAACATAACTGAAACTTCGAGAGAACATTAACAAACGCTGACACCAAATCACACAATGCTTTTTCTGAATATGATGTCAAATTAAACTGATCTCATCTGCCTGTCCATGATCCATGTCCCTCTATTCCTTGCACTTCCATGTGCCTGTCAAAAAGCCTCTAAAACTCCACCATCGTAACTTCCTCCACCACCACCAGCCCAGGCAGTGCTTTCCCGACCACCTCCACCCACTGTGTAAAAAACGTGCCCCACACATCTTCATTAAAATTTCTGAAGAAGGGTCTTGGCCCAAAACGTCACCCATTCCTGCTATCCAGAGATGCTGCCTGCCCTGCTGAGTTACTCCAGTATTTTGTGTCTATCTTGCATTAAACTTTCCTTCTATCACCTTATAGCTTTGCCCTCTAGTGCAAACATATGATCGGAGAGAGAGACACAAAAACCGAAACGTCACCCATTCCTTCTCTCCAGAGATATTGCCTATCCCGCTGAGTTACTCTACCTTTTTGTGTCGATCTACAGTTTAAACCAGCATCTGCAGTTCCATCCTACACTTATGATCGGAGAGGTAGGTTTTAAAAGAATATCTTCAAGGAAGAAGCGGGTTTTTGCGGGGTGCGAATTCCAGAGCCTTGGGTCGTTTCATTCATGATTTAAGCTGGGAGTGGTCATAAGGCCAGGATTGATGAGAACTCAGTAGCTGAGAGGAATGTAAGGGGAGATTAGAGAGGGGATGAGAGCAGCTAGAAAGAGGGATTTGAAAACAAAAGGTACACATTTGGAGTCAAGCTGTGGTACTGTCTCCAATGAAACGTTGGGACCAGTATGGCCATCCGCCCCGCTGGGAGTCTGCAGCATTCAGACACCAAGAGTCGACCAACCAAGATGACATTTCAGCAGCATTTGCCACCCAGAGGCAGAGCACTCAATTAATTAGATCTTTTCAAATCTTATCTTAAAGATTCAGTCATTAGCTCCTGAATGTTTTTGCCTGCAGCATCCCACTCAACCATTTATTCCCACCGCAAGATAACTCGTAACACTGCACTGAATTGAAACGCAGTCAGATAATAGAATGCAATTGAGCTAAAAATGATGGGAGGTTTTGAGAGAGAAAATATGCTCTTTATAGTTAGATTGTTCTGCCCATTTGTATCCGTTCTCTTGTGCCTTCACGTTATGAATAGATTGTGTGATTTCTGTTAAATGGGCCGTTGTGCTAACTCTGTGTAAAAACACTTGCACCGCACATCTCCATTCCACATCCCCTTTGCTGCTCTTTTACCCACCAGAACTGGCCACGAGCAGCGACCAAGGATAGACGAGCAGTTATTGTGAGCAGTTTTCGGCCCCTCATCTGAGGAAGGATGCACTGGAGTTGGGGAGGGTTCGGAGGAGGCTTACGAGAGTGGTCCCAGAAATGATTCAGTTAACGTATGATGAACGTTTGGCGGTGCTGGGCCTGTACTCGCTGGAGTTGAGAAGCATGAGGGGGGACCTCATTGAAACTTACTGAATAGTGAGTGGATGTGGAGGAGATATTTCCACTAGTGGGAAGAGACTAGGACAAGAAGAAACAGCCTCAGGATAAAAAGACGACCCTTTAGAAAGGAGATGAGGAATTTCTTTAGCCAGATGGTGGTGAATCTGTGGAATTCATTGCCTGTGGAGGCCAAGTCATTGGGTATTTTTTTAATGCAGATTGACAGATTCTTGATTAGTATGGATGTGGCCCCATAGCAGAAGCATTCACGTCATAGGGCTGGAAACTGGTCTGCATATCTGTCTCCCACCAGTCCACCTAGGTTCCCTCTCCCTTCATATATCTTTTCCATATCTCCAACTCACATCCCTCCCCTTCTTTACCAATACTTATCGCTTCCTTACCTGTTTCTATCTGCCCATCGTCCCTCCCTTATCTGGCTCTCCTACCACCTATTGCCTTCCTTCCTTTCCCTCTCCCCCACCAGCCTCCATCTGCCTAAAGTTGCTTCTGCTTGTCTGTACACCTACCAGTCCACTGTGTCAACACTCTCCCCCCCCCACCAACCCCCTTCCTGGATCCATATTGCTATCAAATCCCCCACCTCCCCATTGCAAAAAATTCTGGTCCCAGTGGCCAAACGGAGAAGTTTTATTGTTGACTCTATGTCGTTGCTACTATACAATTCTGATAACATATTTGGCTGGAAATTTAGAAACGGATTTCTTTGTTGCTTTGCCTCCGAGTCAGAATAATAAGAATCGGAAAGTCAGCTGGTAAAGTTCCAACTTTCTTTTGGAGTTCCGACTCAGAAACAACAATGCAACTGGCATCGATTCCTGAGCATTGAGGGTAGAAAGAGCTAATATAGCACTTGTGGTGCCACTCGCTGTAACTTTGACTGATTTTGGATGATCAGCCATGATCATGTTGAATGGCGGTTGTGGCTCGAAGGGCCAAATGGCCCACTCCTGCACCCATTTTTCTACATTTCTATGTTTCTAACTGCAGGGGCCCTGCACTCTATTTAAATAACTATTTGGGAAGTCATCCTCCCAGCCCTGTACTTGACAATTGGACACTTCCAAAATAATTTGTTCTTGGCTGAGATATCTGGCACACAACATTCCCAGAATAGCGATACAGCCAGAAACACTCAAGGTTGAGGAAAATTGAAATCAGACTTATGAAGTCTCTCTTTCCTTGATCGGACTTTGTTGGCTTTATCTTGCACTAAACGTTATTCTCTTATCATGTATTTTCACACTGTAAACTGATCGATTGTAATCATGTATTGTCTTTCTACTGACTGGTTAGCACACAACAAAAAGCTTTTCACTGTACCTCGATACACGTGACAATAAACTGAACTGACTGACTGAGCTCGAGTCTGAAGAAGGTAGACAAAAATGCTGGAGAAACTCAGCGGGTGAGGCAGCATCTACAGTGGCTTGCAAAAGTTTTCATACCCCTTGAACTTTTCCACAGTTTGTCACGTTACAACCACAAACGTAAATGTATTTTATTGGGATTTTATGTGATAGACCAACACAAAGTGGCGCATAATTGTGAGGTGGAAGGAAAATGATACATGGTTTTCAAATTTTCAAACATGGCTGGGAGGACACACAGTGCAAACAATTGCCTTCAGAAGTCACCTAATTAGTAAATAGTCCACTTGTGTGTAATCTAATTTCAGTATGAATACTCGTCACTCTACACCTCCAACCCCCACCAGGATGGTCTCAAAGCCCTCCGGTTCTTCCTCGACCAGAGGAGCAACCCATACCCATCCGCTGACACCCTCCTCCGCCTAGCGGAGTTGGTCCTTACCCTTAATAATTTCTCTTTTGACTCCTCCCATTTCCTCCAAACACAAGGTGTAGCTATGGGCACACGCATGGGCCCCAGCTACGCCTGCCTCTTTGTCGGTTACGTCGAACAATCCTTGTTCTCGGCGTACCAGGGCCCCATCCCCGACCTTTACCTCCGTTACATCGACAACTGCTTTGGTGTCACCTCCTGCACCCACACACAACTGACTGACTTCATCCATTTCACCACCAACTTCCATCCGGCACTCAAATACACTTGGACCATTTCCGATATTTCCCTACCATTCCTTAACCTCACCATCTCTATTGCAGGTGATACACTCCTGACCAACATCCACTACAAACCAACTGACTCCCACAGCCACCTGGACTACTCTTCCTCCCACCCTGCTTCCTGTAAGGACTCCATCCCCTATTCCCAATTCCTCCGTCTACGCCGCATCTGCTCCCAGGATGAGGTGTTCCACACCAGGTAATCACAAATGTCCTCATTCTTCAGAGAACGGGGATTCCCCTCCCCCACTATAGATGAGGCTCGCACCAAGGTCTCCTCCATACCCCGCAACACTGCCCTCTCTCCCCATCCCCCCACTCACAACAAGGACAGAGTCCCCCTGGAACTCACCTTTCACCCACCAGCCGGCACATACAACACATAGTCCTCCGCCAGTTTCGCCACCTCCAACGTGACCCCTCCACTCGCTACATCTTCCCATCTCCCCCCCTGTCTGCCTTCCGCAAAGACCGCTCCCTCCGCAACTCCCTTGTCAATTCTTCCCTTCCCTCCGGCTCCACCCCTTCCCCGGGCACTTTCCCTTGCAACCGCAAGAGATGCTACACTTGTCCCTTCACCTCCCCCCTCCACTCCTTTCAGGGACCCAAGCAGTCCTTCCAGGTCCGACAGAGGTTCACCTGCACCTCCTCCAACCTCATCTACTGCATCCGTTGCTCCAGATGCCAGCTGATCTATATCGGTGAGACCAAGCGGAGGCTTGGCGATCGTTTCGCCGAACACCTCTGCTCGCTCCGCAATAACCAACCCGACCTCCCGGTGGCTCAGCACTTCAACTCCCCTCCCATTCTGTATCCAACCTCTCGGTCCTGGGCCTCCTCCACGGCCAGAGTGAGTAACACTGCAAGTTGGAGGAACAGCATCTCATATTCTGCTTGGGTAGTCTGCATCCTCTGGGCTTAAACATTGAATTTTCACAATTCTGTTAACCCTTGCTGTCTCCTCCCCTTCCCACCTCTCTCTCAGCCCTCAGGGCCCTGGCATTCCTTCTCTCTCTATCTCTCCCCCACCCAAGTCACACTAGCTTCTCATTTTCACACTACAAACAGCCTACAGTAGCCTGTTTCCTTTATCATCGAAACATTTTGCATATCTTTCATTCATTGTTCTTTATCTCTCCACCTCACCGTCTATATCTCTCGTTTCCCTGATCCCTAACCAGTCTGAAGAAGGGTCTCGACCCGAAACATCGCCTATCTCCTTCGCTCCTTAGGAGCTGCTGCACCCGCTGAGTTTCTCCAGCCTTTTGTGTACCCTCAGTATAAATACAGCAGTTCTGTGAAGGCCTCAGAGGTTTTTAGAGAACATTATTGAACAGAAAGCATCATGAAGCCCAAGGAACACATCAGGGGTAAAGTTGTGGAGAAGTTTAAAGCAGGGTTAGGTTATAAAAAAATATCCCAAGCTTTGAACATCTCACGGAACACTGTTCAATCCATCATCCGAAAATGGAAAGAGTATGGCACAAATGCAAACCTACCAAGACATGGTCGTCCACCTAAACTGACAGGCTGGGCAAGGAGAGCATTGATCAGAGAAGCAGCCAAGAGGCCCATGGTAACTCTGGAGGAGCTGCAGAGATCCACAGCTCAGGTGGGAGAATCTGTCCACAGGACAACTATTAGTCGTGCACTCCACAAATCGGGCTTTTATGGAAGAGCGGCAAGAAGAAAGCCATTGTTGAAAGAAAGCCATAAGAAGTCCCATTTTCAGTTTGCCACAAGCCATGTGGGGGACACAGCAAACATGTGGAGGAAGGTGGTCTGGTCTGATGAGACCAAAATTGAAGTTTTTGGCCTAAATGCAAAACGCCATGTGTGGCAGAAAACTAACACTGCACATCACCCTGAACACACCATCCCCACTGTGAAACATGGTGGTGGCAGCATCATGCTGTGGGGATGCTTTTCTTCAGCAGGGACAGGGAAGCTGGTCAGAGTTGATGGGGAAAATGGATGGAGCCAAATACAGGGCAATCCTGGAAGAAAACCTATTAGAGTCTGCAAAAGACTTGAGACTGGGGCAGAGGTTCACCTTCCAGCAGACAACGACCCTAAACATACAGCCAGAGCTATAATGGAATGGTTTAAATCAAAGCATATTCATGTGTTAGAATGGCCCAGTCATAGTCCAGACCTAAATCCAATTGAGAATCTCTGGCAAGACTTGAAAATTGCTGTTCACAGACGCTCTCCATCCAATCTGACTCAGCTTGACCTATTTTGCAAAGAAGAATGGGCAAAAATTGCAGTCTCTAGATGTGCAAAGCTGGTAGAGACATACTCCAAAAGACTTGCAGCTGTAATTGCAACGAAAGGTGGTTCTACAAAGTATTGACTCAGGGGGGAAGAATACTTTTGCACGCCACACTTTTCAGTTTTTTATTTGTAATAAAATTTGGAAACCATGTGTCATTTTCCTTCCACTTCACAATTATGCACCACTTTGTGTTGGTCTATCACATCAAATCCCAATAAAACACATTTACGTTTATGGTTGTAACGTGACAAAATGTGGAAAAGTTCAAGGGGTTTGAAAACTTTTGCAAGCCACTGTATATTCCTGACACAAATATTTTGCACGGAATGATTCATTCCTAAATCCTTCGTTTACACCTAAAATCACCTTTCTTGCTTCTCTCTACTCTTCCTTAACGCAAGTGTCTCTTCTCCATCCACTGCCACAGAGCCATCTTCTGACTGATATAAAGTTCAGCACAAACTGCATCTTGCGTCAGAATCGAGTTTATTCCAGTTTACAAACACGAGGTCTAATTAAAGTCCAGCTCAGTAAATTCTGAGAAAGTTACATGGCAGGAACACTAATCAAAGTATCATAACACAGCAGGGCGGCAGGTTTACACATGGCCCCTTCTCAATGTTGTGTAACGCATTTGAGGCATATGCTCTGCTGAAATTCAGCATCAGACCCCAATGTGGTTACTTTCAACTATCAGTCTCCCCCTTGGAAGCATCTGTGGGAGTTAATGAGTCCTGTGATACGGCCAGCTACAGTTTGGAAGCTGAAACCTTGGCTCCTTCAGAGCAAGCACTTGACACTCTTGGAATGATTCACATCCTCAGCAAGTTTACTTGGATTTCATTCCCAACACTGTCCCCAGGACAGGTTTGCTTCCAACAACATGCTGTTACTTATTCTCACCAATGTGCAATTTCTAAGACAATCTACATCGGGATTATAAATTAAACACAGAGAAATAATTTTAAGACCAATGTGGCGATCAACATGTGTAGGAACTGCAGATGTTGGTTTAAATCAAAAATAGACACAAAATGCTGGAGTAAATATATTCTCTGCTGAGTTGAATCACTGCTCAAAGAGAGAACTTTGAAAATTGCCAAGTTTTCATCAGTCTCCAGGTCAGATTAGGAGCAGCCCAATAGAACAACCTGCTGTGGTGCACTCCCTTTTCCTGATATTGTTTCGGCACTGTGATGAAGTACAAGATATTGAGTTTGCTTTTTAATGTTTTACTAGAGAGCCTGTTCCATGGATCAACCCCTCCCTCAATGACGCATTGAAAGATTCCTGTTTAAATGTAAAGGCTGAAGAATTAATCCAACATTGGCGACCCCAGATGGAAAACATGGGATGAGTCTCCAGGGATAGTCAACATGTTGAGAACTAAACAATGTACTGATGAAATTATAGGACAGCGTGAAATTAAATCGACTTTCAAAAAAGTGGATGAATACAATTAATTTTGTTTTGAAAGGTGGTGCTTCTTTCAGCCAATCCTTTGGGGGAACCATTTAGTAAATTCCATAGACAAGACAGGAAATCAAAGACTTGGTCTGACAGCTTTTAATTGGTGCTTAACTAGCAACAGCTCTCTCCGCTCAACATGGGTTCCCCCTTATTTGCAAGACCACACAACCATTACATCTGCAGAGAATGGAAGTAGAAAGAAAGGATGAATTAGAGAGCTTTCATTTACATACGACAGACGTAAAATGCTGGAGTAACTCAGCTCGACAGGCAGCATCTCTGGAGCGAAGGAATGGGTGACGTTCCAGGTTGAGTCAGGGGGCAGGGAGTCTAGAGATATGGATGGGTAAGGTGTGAAAATGACAGATCAAAGCAGACAATGACAAAGGAAATGTAGGTAGCTTATTTTATATGTGTCAGCATGCTTATTGACCAATAAAGTATATTTGAAGTCCATGCGCTTGCGTCAATGCAACAAACTCAGCCGCCAATGGACACACAATGACAAATGTGAATATGACTAGATTATCTGTATTTAGTGATAGTGGTTGAGGAGTAAATATTGGCAAAGACTTTGGACTTTAGAGATATAGCGTTGAGCTCACCGAGTCTGCCCCAACCAGTGATCACCCTGTACACTAACGCTATTCAACACTAGGGACAATTGACAATTTTACCGAAGCCAATAATCCTACAAACCATTGTATCTTTGGAGTGTGGGAGGAAACCGGAGGGAACCCAGAGCAAACCCCCGTGATCACAGGGAGAACGTACCAACTCCATGCAGACAGCACCCGTGGTCAGGATCGAACCCAGTCTCCGGCGCTGTGAAGCAGCAATTCTGCCGCTGTGCGACTGTGCTACCATAAAGCTGCCCTCAAAGCCCTGTCCCACGGTACGAGTTCATTCCAAGAGCTCTCCCGAGTTTACAAAAAAATCAAACTCGTGGTAAGCACAGAGAATGTACGTCGGAGCTCGGGGACGTCTCTTAGCGCTAACGGCAGGTACTCGGGAAGACTCGCTAACGGCAGGTAAGCATGGAAAGACTCGTGAAGAACGTATTGAAAAATGTCCACTAGAGCCCCGAGTACTGACGAGCGGCCATTACCGTAAATCTCAGAGTTCGAATCAGGGCAAACTCGGGATAACTCTTGGAATAAATTTCTACTGTGGGACAGGGTTTTAAGGAGCTCTCCTGCTTTTCTTTGTGTGAAACACTTTCACTTTTGAGGGTAAACAAATTTGAAGACAGCACCTCTAGCAATGTGGTGCTTTGTTTGTACTGCTCTGGACGTATCATTGTAGGCTGCGCCTCCAATCTCTGTCTTGGGATTAAACTACAACCGTCTAACTCAGGGAAAAGACCATCCGCACTGAACCACCTACTTCAGTAGCAATGCATCTCTCGCCTTTCAAGTGCAGGAGTCAAATCTCCCTGTGAAACGATGCGGATGGATGCAGGCCACCCTCTCTGAGAAACTTCAAGCAGCAAAACAAAGAGATATCACAGCATTAGCAGGAAAAGATTTATTTTCTCATAAAATAAATTGTTTCCTGAGGAACTGGAACCAAATGAATTTTACGCTTGCCGACGCTGCTATATTTCCATTTCTGTACTTCAAGCCTGTCATGGGAAGGAGAGACTTTATCTGCAATAAACAATCTGGGAACTGCAGATGCTGGAAAATACCAAAGCAGGACGCAGAATGCTGGAGCAAGGAGTATGAACAAGGGTTCCGACGAGGGTTGCCAACTTTCTCACTCCCAAATAAAGGACAAACAGTCAAAATAAGAGACAAATTCCTGACAGCAATTCGTTGACTGACTCAGCCATGGCTGGGTGAATGATGAGTTGGCCCGGGTGCTGGACTACACACAAAGCCCAGCCAGCGGGCCACCTGAAGAGTTTTGGCCCGGGCGCAAAGTCTGGCATCCCATCCAACTCATGAACCGATGATCGGCCATGAGAAGGAGGGGTGATGGTGTCAGCAGTAAGCGAAGATCGGACAGCTGGCCGGGCTGCCGACCGACGGGGCCACGGGCGAGGCGCAGCTGCTGCACTCCATGGGCTGCACTATGTCGGGACGGGCGAGGCGGGGCCGGACACAGCGCTCTGACCCGACAGTCCCCTCGACCCGAGTAGTAGCAGTCAAATACTGGACAGGGGCGGTCCCGTATGGGATAAATCAATTTAGCCCAATATACGGGATGTCCTGGCTAATACGGGACAATTGGCAACCCTAGTTCCGACCCAATATGTCACCTGTTATTTTTCTCCAGAGATGCTGCCTGACCTGCTGAGTTACTGCGAAGTAATAGAGAAGAGGATGGATACAAAATGCTGGAATACTCAGGCTGCATCTCTGGAAAAAATGGATGGATAACATTTTGTGTCAGGAACCTTTCTCAGGCTCTAAATAATCTGGGATTGGACGTGTTTTCAAAGAAAGGAAAGAAAAGATCGACCATAATTGTAATATTTCACACGTAAAGTGAGCAGAATGCGGCTAATTTCTCGGGAAAAGTGGATAAGGAATGGTCCAGTGGAAACCATTAAAATTATTAAGACTATTGAGAGGTGACATATTGCAATCCTTTCATTCTGGGGGAAGGGAGTTGTCTAGAGCTAGAAGTCACAAATATAACATCGCTAATAAGTTTAACAAAGAATTCTGGAGAAACATACTCAGCGAAAATAAGGAACTTATTGTTCTGAGGAAAGGTCAACAACCTGAAGTGTACACTCTGTCCGTAAATGCTGTCTGACCTGCTGATTATCTAAAAAAGACACAAATTGCTGGAGTAACTCTAGGTTACTCTAGGGTTCTAGGGTTTCTAGGGTTCAGAAATGTTCTCCAGAAATAGATGCCCTTTTTTTGGGTTGGGGAAGGGTCTAAAAAACTTCAACCATCCATATTCACCAGAGATGCTGCCTGACCCGCTGAGTACCTCCTGTTTTTGTAAACCAGCATCTGCAGTGAACCAGCATCTGTTTCCCTGCTGAGTTGTCTAGCATTTTGCGCTTTTCCTTCTGACTTCAAGCCACTGTCATGTTTTCCTATTGGCAATGCTGAGAAGAATAACACGAGCTATTTTTTGATGTTTTAAAGCAACATATCTATCGACTATATCCGCTTTTTCTAGCTATAAATTTTCCGCCACTCTGGCTTGTTACCAAGAAAGCACTGGGTGTAATTGCCAGCTTCTATCCTGTAAACAGGGAACACCAACACCCAGATTATACAAATGATTTAAAACCACAGGCAAAGTCTGCTCGAATGACCAATTGCACTGATTGAGACGGGAGATTGTCAGTCTGCACAGAATTGATTTCCAGAAAAGATCTCCTGCACTCCTCCTGTGAAGAATAATGCGAGAAGCATTATAATTAACTAATGCACCATCTTTGCACCAGTCTGAAGGTTGATATTTCAAATATAAACTAATTCACTCGCAAAGTCTCAAAAATGCTGAAAGGAACATTACTGTCTGTTTAGGTAACAACTCGCCCTCTCTCCCAGGTAGATCGCAATTTTGCTTCAGCAGCAAAGAAACACTTTGGTTAGGGTGGCACAGTGGGTAGAGTGGCTGCCTCACGGAGCCAGAGACCCTGGTTCAATCCTGACCTTGGCTGCTGTCAGTATGGAATTCCCACGTTCGCCCTGTGACCGCGTGGGTTTCCTCCGGGTGCTCTGGTTTTCACCCACATCTCAAAGTGAGATGGATTTGTAGGTTAATTGGCCTCTTAACATTTTCCCTAGTGTGTGAGGGGTTTGGATGTGGGATAACAAATAACTAGTGTGAATGGGTGATCGATGGTCAGCTTGGGCTCGGTGGGACGAAGGGCCTGTTGCCATGCTGTATCTCTAAACTAATTAGGCCACACTCCCACACTCCAAAACTCCCACACAGGTTTGTAGGTTAATTGGCTTGGTATAATTGTAAATTGTTCCTTGTGTGTGTGTGGGATAGTATTAATGTGCGGGGATCACTGGTCAGCACGAACTCGGTGGGCCGAAGGGCCTGTTTCCGCGCTGTATCTCTAAACTAAACTAAAAGATCTCACAGCAACTAATGGAATGACTGAATTGGTCTGCTGCTTCAGCATTGACCGTGGCTGGGGCAGGAACGTTGACCAGGCTTAAAGATATGTCTTTGTACCTTGCCAAGGCATCCTTTCATCAATGAATTCCCAGAACAGGCACTGGCAATCCATGGAGCCCCACTATCATCATGCAATGCATGTCTGCTTTGATTATTCACCATTACTTTTCTGCCAAGGGAGCTGGCTTCAAATCCAGATGAAATGAAAACAGGAAATATTGATGAGACGTTCTGACAAAAGGCAATTAAATTGAAAGATTGAATTCTGCTTCGCTCTCCATATGTTGCTCAACTTGCCAATATCCAATTGCAGTTTTGTTTTTTTTGCATTCAGATCCAGTTACTCAGCCTGAATAAAGTTGATTACCGAGGATACATAGGTTCCTTATTTAAGGCTCTCTGTCCAATACCCAAACAATGGTAAACTGATATCACTAATGGGCCAAATGCTGGACTTTACTGCATCATTAATAGACAATAAACAATAGACAATAGGTGCAGGAGCAGGCCATTCGTCCCTTCGAGCCAGCACTGTCATTCAATGTGATCATGGCTGATCATCCCCAATCAGTACCCCGTTCCTGCCTTCTCCCCATACCCCCTGACTCCGCTATATATAAGAGCCCTATCTAGCTCTCTCTTGAAAGCATCCAGAGAACCTGCCTTCACCGCCCTCTGAGGCAGATAATTCCACAGACTCTCCACTCTCTGTGAGAAAAAGTGTTTCCTCGTCTCCGTTCTAAATGGCTTATTCCTTATTCTTAAACTGTGGCCCCTGGTTCTGGACTCCCCCAACATGTTTCCTGCCTCTAGTGTGTCCAAACCCTTAACAACCTTAAATGTTTCAATGAGATATCCTCTCATCCTTCTAAACTCCAGAGTGTACAAGCCCAGCTGCTCCATTCTCTCAGCATATGACAGTTCTGCCATCCCGGGAATTAACCTACGCTGCACTCCCTCAATAGCAAGAATGTCCTTCCTCAAATTAGGGGAGCAAAACTGCACACAATACTCCAGGTGTGGTCTCACAAGGGCTCTGTACAACTGCAGAAGGACCTCTTTGCTCCTATATTTGATTCCTCTTGTTATAAAGGCCAACATGCCATTGGAATTACTTTGGAATATTGTTCAGGGAGGGGGGGCGGGGAGCGGGGGTGAACAAAAGAGAGGTGAAGGCAGGAGGCGTGATGTGCGGGTACAGGAAGGGCATTTGTTCGGCAGATGGGCGGATTTAGCGGGGCTAAAGGCGAGTGGTGAAAATAAGATAAAGAGGTATCATATTGGGAGAGGAGGAGCAAAATATAAAACCAGAGGAGGGATATAGCTGGAAGGGCGCAGTGGTGAGGGGATAAAATGATAGATAGAGGAGAAATGAGGAACGCAGAGATGGATGTATGAAGCAAGGGAAAGGAGTAGTGTGATGGGAATAGTTGGAGAAATGGGTGTTTGCATGAAAGGGAGAAGAGCGGGGGGAGGGGGGGGTGAGGGGGTTATTACTTGAAATTGGAAAACACTATATCGGAGGTAAGTGCAGATGGTTGGTCATGAGCTGAGGACAGTGAAACCTGGAGATAAAGGAAAAGGCATTCAATCAGCCTGGAGCAATCTTACTCTGGAACAACTGATTGCACTGATAGCTGGAAGTGGTGAAGATGTGAGCAAAGTAATCAAGTAAAATAATAAATCACACATACAACTAAATAAAATTAGAACATATCATAATGAATACATAATAATGGAAGGAACAGTGGTGCAGCTGTTAGAGCTGCTGCCTCAAAGCGCCAGAGACCCGGGTTTGATCCTGGCCTTGGCTGCTGTCTATGCAGAGTTTGCATGTTCTCCGTGTGGCCGCATCCCAAAGACGCGGGTTTGTGGGTTACTTGTCCTCTGTGACTTGCCCCTAGTGGTTGAGACTGGCATAGCATAGAAATAGTATGAACGATGGTCGGACTTCACTCAGTGGGCCGAAGGGCCTGTTTCCATGCTGTATGTCTAAAATAAACTAATACTCTGATAGCAGCTAAAGCAAGGTGGAAATCTGAGCAAAAAAAATACATTTATTGGGATGGTGAAAGGTTTTTTTTAAAACAAAACAAAATACTGCCAAACTTAATAAAACCTAGTTATTAAACATAAACACAAAAACATCATGGTGTGTGGAAATAACAATTCCACATACAAATGACTCCATGGGCAGCATTAAACTTGTCAAGAGGAAAGGGATTCATGCAAAAAGTATTTTTCACATTTCTTTAGACTTTCGAGGTATGGTGCGGAAACAGGCCCTTCGGCCCACCGAGACCATGCCGACCAGCAATCACCTCGCGCACTAACACTATCCTACACATTAGGGACAATTTACAATTTTACTGAAGTGAAATTAACCTACAAACCTGTACATTTTTGGGGTGTGAGAGGAAACCAGAGAACCTGGAGGAAACCAGAGATCACATGGAGAACGTGCAAACTCCGTGCAGACAGCACTCGTAGTCATGATCTAACCCGGGTCTCTGGCGCTTCTACCGTTGCGCTTCTGTGCTGCACTATGTTATCCTACTTTCCACGACACAATGCTGTACACGTTGCTCTGCTTTTGTTTGAAAAGAACAAGGTCGTGTTTTTCTTTTGTTGACAGAAAATAAAAACGCTGGCACCTCCTCACAGAATCTGTGTTTCTGGGCAGGGTTCCATTGAGTTTTCGCTTCACTGACAATATTGTTACTGTGCTGCCAAACCAATGGTGCTCAAATGGGAAAAAAAAAGGCATCTGATCTCACATCTCTGCTACACACTGTCCCAGAGTTGAGCAGCAGGGCATGGTGGTGCAGAAATAAACTTTAATCGGGGGGACGGACTGTTCCACTCTCCCCAGGCTCTCACTGTGAAGAAGGGTCCTGACCCAAAAAGTCACCCACCCATTCCAGCATATTGTGTTAACCTACAAACCCATACATCTTTGGGAAGTGGTAGGAAACCTAAGTGGTCACGGAGAAAATGTGCAAACTCCGCGCAGACAGCACCCAAGGTCTGGATTCTGCTTGGGTCTCTGGTGCTGTGCTCAGCTACCAACTGCGCAACTGTGCCGCTGAACGTAGACCCTAGACTCCACGTGAATTTTGCCCGTCTACACTCAGTTTCCCAGATTGACTTCCATTTGTCATCTTGCCCTCTGATTGATCAGTCCCGAGCCATCTCTCTGCAGTTTTGACTTTCCTCCACACTGTTAACCATGTGGCCATTTTGTTCCCTGCCGCCTTTAGCCAACAGAAAGTTCTCTCCCGGCTTTAGTTCGACTGCACACTCTAGTTAAACAGCTTGAACGTTGCCTAGAAGCGAGCATTGAGCGACCTCAAGCCACCCAGCCTAGACAGTGGAGTCTTACTGAAGTGCAGTCACTATACTATGGCAGGAGGCAGAGCTACCACTGCACACTGGAAGATCCCCCAAACCACAATGTTTCTGTAAGCAAAGTGGATGAGAAAGTGGGAAAACATGGAACTGGTATGAACGGGTGGGCGCTCACATGGTCAATGGTTGGCATGGATTCAATGGGCCGTAGGAACTGTTTCCATGCTGTATCTCCAAACTAAACTTAATATTACAAATTTGCGCAATTTGGGATATATGTGTCCTTGGACAGATGCTCTCCTGTCCTATGGCAGATGTTCACAGATACAACTAAATCATTATCTTGAATACCAGCCCTAATCTATATTCCCCTCCCCTGGAGTCTGTGGAGTGGTTTCTGGGAGGTATCCAGCCATGGGTTCTCTTAAAGTCACTTTATTTGTAACTGATCTCCAAGATTGATATAATCCAGTTTCAACAAGGTTTTCAGTGAGGCCCCTGACCCAGCTTGGGAATCATCTTGTATCTTGGGCTGATCAGCCTCAGCCTACAGTCCACTTGAACCCATTGTCTGTCTTGGCCCATTGTGTCCCTTTACACTGAGCTGCTGCAATAAATGGCAGGGTGTTGAGTAGTGTGGAGGAGCAGAGGTATCTTGAAGTGTGGGGCCACTGGACCCGAATGACTGCAGGCCAATGAGTCCTGGACTCAACATATCGATGCAAACATCATATTGAAGTCCATCAACGCCTCTACGCCCTTAGAAGAATTAGTTTCAATGCAGTTTTTCTAAACAAAACTAAACAAAGCAGCAACGATGACCAAAAATGAGTTGGACAATTCCCAGCTCTTCATCAAAAGGAATCTGTTAAATCAAAGCTGCAAATCAAGCTACCAATGATAACTCCAAGCAATCTTTGGAAATATTTATACACACATCACTTTTGAGCATCGCTTAGAAAATATATGTGATTCCTTGCTCTGTTACTTCTTTCTGTTCTATGGTTTTTGACTAGAGGAAATGATTCAATTAATTTTTGAAAAAATATATTAGCTCAATTTAGAAAATGATTTTTTAATGATGTTGTGATAAGCAAACAGTGAGAAGCAATTCTGAGACACTGTCAAATCACGCTGAAGTACTTGTTAACTGCATTATCTTACTGGAAGCTACTGACCATCAGAAGAGAATTCAACCCTACTTAAAATGATATTATGTCTCAATAGGCTCCTTTCCACTGGATTACTTCCTTCTGGCCAAAGGAATAATATCACCATATGAAAGGCAGCTTCATCCTCTTCTCGCTTGCACTGTATTGTGTCTGTGATCGTTTTGCCAATTGATTAGACTCCACGAACAGAAACTTACTCTGCATCAACATTTCTATTGGAAGAGGCAGGCTGCCCATGCTCTTACGCACACACTTGCGCACGTTAGGTCATGCTGTACACACTAGCGACATTGCATCTCTCGATAGCTCCCTCACTGGAATCAGAAGGTTCAAGAGTTCAAATCCCACTCCCGAGATAACAGCACAACACCCTGCAAACGTCTGTGTTTTTTTGTTTTACCCGTTAAATGTAAAATATTGCATGGGATTAGTTGAAAGACCAGGAGTGTGTTCCTAACGCGGGTTCCCAGTGGTTTACAAATGCCCAAGCCTGTATCTTCAGCCTGTAGATATGAATGGGAATTTGGGAGGGGAGGCAGGCGGACTTGCCGGCTGCTGCAGGCATCCTCTGTCGGGTGGGAACATGTGTCCTGAGGCTCTAAAAGACGCTGGTCAGGTCACATTTGGAATATTGTGAGCAATTTTGGACACCAAATCTGAGAAAGGATGGCTGGCTGTGAAGAGGGTTCACAGGAGACATACCAGAATGATACCAGGAATGAGTAGGTTAACATATCATGAGTGTATGATGGCAGCGGGCCTGTACTCACTAGAGTTCAGAAGAATGAGGGGGGACCTCATTGAAACGTACAGAATAGTGAAAGGCTTGGATAGAGTGGATGCAGAGAGGATGTTTCCACTAGTGGGAGAGACTAGGACTGGAGGTCATAGCCTCAGAATTAAAGGGCGTCCTTTTAGGAAGGCGATGAGGAGGAGTTTCTTTAGTCAGAGGGTGGTGAATCTGTGGAATTCTTTGCCACAGAAGGCTGTGGAGGCAAAGTCAGTGGATATATTTAAGGCAGAGATAGATAGATTCTTGATTAGTATGGGTTTCAGAGGTTATGGGGAGAAGGCAGAAGAATGGGGTTAGGAGGGAGAGATAGAGATGATTGAAACATGGAGTAGACTTGATCGGCCGAATGGCCTAATTCTACTCCAATCACATGATCTTATGAACACAGTACTTGGCCGTATTTCCGACTCAAGTTTAGTTTGGGTTAGCTTAGAGATATAACGTGGAAACCTGTACGCCTTTGGGGTGTGGGTGGAAACCGGAGCACCCAGAGAAAACCCACATGGTCATAGGGAGAATGTACAAACTCCAAACAGACTGCACCCATAGTCAGGATCGAACCCCAGTCACTGGCTCTGCAAGGCAGCAACTCTACCGCTGCGCCACCGTGCCACCCACATGCCAGTAACGAACAGTTCTGAGGAACCGTACCTCGCTGTAACCTGGGGGGGGGGGGGGGGGGAGACTGTATTCTGGACAGTATTTATCCCTCAAACCACGGCATGAAAGCGCAGATTGTTTGGCCATCTCCAAAACAGCTACTGATGGGATCAGCTCTCTAGATATGCTGGGATGGTTCAGTTGCCTTATAACAGCTGGGACGAAACTGTCCCTGAATTCGGAGTGGTGCGTTTTCACACTTCTCTACCTTTTGCCTGATTGAGAGGGGAGAAAAGGGTGGACAGGCTGTAACTCGCCCTTCATTATGCTGCTGGCCTTGCCGAGGCAGCGTGAGGTTCACAAGTTATAGGAGTAGAATTAGGCCATTCGGCCCATCGAGTCCACTCTGCCATTCAATCATGGCCGATCTCTGCCTGCTAATCCCATTTTCGTGCCTTCACCCCATAACCCCTGACACCCTTTCTAATCAAGAATTTGTCTATCTCTGCCATAAAAATATCCACTGACATGGCCTCCATAGCACTCTGTGGCAATGAGTTCTACAGATTAACTACCCTCTGACTAAAGAAGTTCCTCCTTCACCTCCTTTCTAAAAGAGTGCCCTTTAATTTTGAGGCTATGACCTCTGGTCCTAGACTCTCCCACCAAGTTTCAATGATGCCCCCCCCCCCCCCTCCCAACCTTCTAAACTCCAGCGAGTTGAGGCCCAGTGCTGTCAAATGCTCATCATATGCTAACCCACTCATTCCTGAGTGATAACAGGGTAACTGTGGGTGGATTACCCAAGTAAACGAGCAAGTACACAGCAGCTTGATGCTCCAACCTCTCCTTCCCCAAGCTGCCTAGTTGCACATACATGCCAGTTTGACAACAACCAGTCCCCCTTACAACAGGAACAGCCTTCTCACAGAGAAAAGCCTCGAGCCAGAATATTTATAGCGCCCGAAAGCAACAGAGCACGCGAGGAGGTTCGATAAAACATCTTAAATTATATATGGCATCGTGAAATTCAATCTTTGCAACCTATTTTAATGAAAGGTTTTTCCATGAGCTGCAGTTTTTAAAAATAAAATGATTTTACAGGAGTTGTCACACACACAAAAAGCTCAAGTAACTTTAGCCAGAATATATTCCATTTTAAATGATGATTATTTGAACTGCAATGCAAGATGGAGAGGTAAATCTAACCATAGTTTCCCCCAAAGGATCAAATGGCGATCCCCTGCCGAGACGCCGGGACCATTAGGTTTAGTTTTAATTGAAAGACACAGTTGGAAAATGTCCCTTCGGCCCAACGACTCCACGCTAATCATCGATCACCCGTTCACATGTGTGCTATTAGTTCGATGTTATCCCATTTCTGCATCCACTCCCTATTTATCAGGGGCAATGTACAAAGGACCAATTAACCTACACACCCGCACGTCTTTAGGACGTGGGAGGAAACCAAAGCATCTGGACGAATGCCAAGTGGTCACGGGCAGAACGTGCAAGCTCCACATAGACAGTGTCAAACCTGTGTCTCTGGTGTTGTGATGCAGCATCTCTGCAATAAGGGTGTCAGAGGTTATGAGGAGGTCAGCAGAATGGGGTTGAGAGGGATAGATAGATCGATGAATGGCGGAGTAGACTTGATGGGCCGAATGGCCTAATTCTGCTCCTAGAACATGTGAACTTATGAACTACCTATAGCTACCTATAGAGCAGTACTGACAAGGTTCAGTCTTCCAAACATGCCTTGCATCTCAGGCTTCCTGTATTAATCTGGGCTTTGGCAGACTCAAGGGATGAACACCAGCTTCTGATCCACTCACTGTACAGAGAAGCAACACTCAGGTGCCACAGATCTGCAACGTCACTCCCACCTCCCGCTCTTAGGACTTGCGATGGCAGAGTTTAACTTTTGTCACTGGAGACAGTGCCCTGGATCGTGTATTCACCAACACAGATGGTCAATTAATAATGTTGGGGTTTTTTTAAAGAGATACAGCGTGGAAGCAGGCCCTTCGCTCTACCGAGTATGTGCCGACCAACGATCGCCCGATCACACTCATTCTATGTCATCCCAGTTTTGCATCCTACACACCAGGGGCAACTTACAGAATTATCCTACAAACCTGTATGTCTTTGGAATGTGGGAGGAAACCGGAGCACCCAGACAAAGCCCACGCAGTTAGTTATTCCCTTTATCGTGTATCTGTACACAGTGGATGGCTCCATTGTAATCCACTCCAAACATGTACAGGTATGTTGGTTAATTGGCTTGGTGTGTGTGTAAATAATCCCTAGTGCGTGTACGACTGTTGATGCGTGGGGTATTGCTGGTCAGTGCGGACTCGATGGGCCGAAGGGACTGTTTCTGCGCTGTATCTCTAAACTAAACTAAAACTAATGTCTTTCCTCTGACTTAGTTAGCAGCCAACAAAAGCTTTTCACCGTACCTCGGTAGATGTGACAATAAACTAAACTCAAACTCGATAGTGAAGGCATCTACAATAGTGGCATTGGAAGAGGCTTTTGGATAGGCACATGGATACGCAGCAGTAGAAGGACATGGATCACATGCAGGCAGAGGAGATTAGTATAACTTGGCATCATATTCGGCTTGGACATCGTGTGCCGATGGATCTGTTCTTCTGCTCTACTGCTCTAGTTCTAAGTTCCACGAATGTTTCATTCACCACGGCTGATCTGAACATGTTGAACAGACACAAAAAGCTGGAGTAAGTAAGAGGAACAGCCAGCAGCTCTGGAGAGAGGAATGGGTGACTCATCGGGTCAAGACCCTTCCTCAGACTCCAGCTTTTTGTGTCTATCTTCGGTTTAAACCCGCATCTATCGTTCCTTACCACACATGTTGGACAGACACCAGGAAAACGTCCCCTTCTGTTCTTGGTAATTCTCTTCTACATCTATTTAAGGGCAATTTAATGGATTAGCGTCTCAGCTGAGAACCAGCACCTCAGGCAGTGTGGCACTCGCTTCAGGAGTGTCTGCCATGACTCAGTAATAGTGGACACCCAAGAGCAAAGTGTTTGGGAACGTGCAGTGGACGATCTATTTGGATGTGGCCGGACATCTGCAAATTCTAGGAGGAAACCCCGGAGAATTTCACCAACCGGGACTTGAGAGAATGTGAGAGGAGGTAGAAAAGAAAACGATCCAAGTCCACCACAATAAACTCAACCGCACGATGCCTCTCATGTACGTGGATTTGAGCGGTGCGGAGCTCAAATCCGCTGCTGCAAGACCCCGGTGAATGTGGAATGCTCACAAGCAGCGTTTTGATTGGCCTCTCGCAAGGAGATGCGATCAGGCCTTGAGCTAGCTGTCAGAAACGTCCGAGGTCATCTGTCGGAGGGTCTGGGCTCATGGCCAGCTCTGACTGAAAGAGTCGACACAAACTACAGCACTTGACCTCTTCCCGTTCCCCATGCAGTCAAACAATCCCAGGCATTTCCTCCCAAATTCCTGGCAACATGGCTGGTCGAGAGCGAGGCACTGACAACAGGGCTCCTCAAACAGGCAATTAACTATCATCGAATCATAATGATGCGTCAGGGTTTTTAGCATTTAACACTCAAGGGCCTAATAGGCAAGAAGCCTGCTCATTATGCAAATATAAAGCACACAAACAATAGAATGATTCAGGTCAGGAGGCCACCGAACAGTCATCAGAGCAGTGCTTGTACTTTGGCACCGCTACCCAATTAACCCCACTCCCCTGCTCTTTTTCCCACAGCCAATTAATTATTTTCCCTTCAAAATATTTGTCCAACTCGCCTTTTCAGACAGTGGATTCCCAGTCACACTCCTTTTTTCAAACAAAAAAAGTGACTGCATAATGTGTAGATGCTGCTTTAAACCGAAGATAGACGCAACAAGCTGGAGTAACTCAGCGGGACAGGCAGCATCTCTGGAGAGAAGGGTCTCGACCCGAAACGTTACCCATTCCTTCTCTCCAGAGATGCTGCAAGTCAGACTCAGCCGTTCTGCCCATCTCTTGCCTGCTCCACCACATAATCAATCACTGCTCAGCTTTTCCCTCAGTGCCATTTTTCTGTGTTAACCCCATATCGTTGATTTATTTAATATGTATAAACCTGTACCTTGAATATATAAGATGAGAGTACTTATCTCACAACCCTCTGGTGGGTGGGAATTCCAGGTAAAAAGTTTTGGTCAGAGAGTAAGGGTGGACGCTAGTTAAATTGTAGATAAACACAAAATACCTGAGTAACTCAGCGGGACAGGCAGCATCTCTGGATAGAAGGAATGGGTGAAGAAACACTGACGGGGACCTGAAACGTTACCCATTCCTTCAATCCAGAGATGCTGCCTGCCCCTCTGTGGTACTCCAGCATTTTGTGTCTATCTTCGGTCCAAACCAGCATCTGTAGTTCCTTCCTGCAACATTAGTTAAATTGGGTTCCACTGTTCCTTTGTTATCACCTCTCCCACAGCCAACAATGGACATGTGGGCTTCACCTCTCCTTGCTCATCGGTCGGTGCTGGCTTTTTGTTCTGAACCTTTTCATACCTCTTATTTCCCTCTCCCAATTCTCGTCTGAAGAAGGGTTTCGACCCAAAACATAACCTATTCCTTTTCTTCCTGACCTGCTAAGTTAAGGGCCTCTCCCACTTGCATGCGATTGCATGCGTTTGGCGCAACCAAACGGAAGGGGAGTTTGCGGTAGGTATGTGCTAAGTACGCGCTAAGTTCACGCATGACATAATTCGTGTCATACTCACCATCAGCAGGGCAGGAGGCGGGCCGACTCAATTTGGGCGTCGCACGGCGTCGGGCGGTGACATCATCACGCAACGCCACGCGCTAGGCGTACGCTGTCAAGACGCTGCTTACGACGTCAAGATGCTGCGTACGATGTCAATGTGCCTACGGGTTTGTCAGCCGTTGGCGTGCAAAATATTCGGACAGTGCAGGATTTTCGGAGCCCCGCACGTTGTCAGGACCAGCCCCGCACAACTCCATACGCCTCTGCGCTTGGAAGTGGGACTGGCCCCGCGCGGCCCGTACGCCTCAAGTGACCACGTTTGGTCGCGCCAGACGCATGCAATCGCATGCAAGTGGGAAAGGCTCTTTACTCCAGCATTTTAAGTCTATCTTCATTGTAAACCAGCATCTGCAGATCCTTCCTACACAGTTAAATTGTTTGTTTGATTGTAAGAATTGATTGACTAAAAGATACAGCATGGCAACTGGCCCTTCGGCCCACCGAGTCCATGCCAACCATCAAATGCCAGTATACACTAGTTCTATATTATCCAACTTTCTCATTCACTCACTACATAATAGGGACAATTTACAGCAGCCAATTTAACCGACAAGCCCGTGCACATTTGGAGTATGTGGGAGGAAACCAGGGCACCCGGCGGAAACCCACATGGTCAGAGGGAGAATGTGCAAACTCCACACAAATAACACCCAAGGTCAGGATGGAACCGGGGACTCTGGAGCTGTGAGGCAGCGGCTCCACCAACTCCGCCACCATGCCACCCTAATGATACAGAACAGAGCAGAGGGATCCGTTGGTCAGGCAAGTCATTGAAGATGGCAAGCTGACTAAACATTTAGTTTAAAAGTGTTAAAGAAGGAACTGTTTAGTTTGGTTTATTGTCATACCGAGGTACAGTGAAATGCTTTTGCTGCATGCTATCCAGTCAGCGGAAAAAAGACACTTGAATCTATGTTATGACACATATCTACCCTTGCGGCACGGTGGCGCAGAGGTAGAGCTGCTGCTTTACAGTGCCTGCAGCGCCGGAGGCCCGGGTTCGATCCTGACAACGGGTGCTGCCTGTACGGAGTTTGTATGTTCTCCCCATGACCTGCGTGGGTTTTATCCAAGGTATTCGGTTTCCTCCCACACTCTAAAGACGTACAGGTCTGTAGGTTAATTGGCTTGGTATAAATGTAAATTGTCCCTAGCGTGTGCAGGATAGTGTTTGTGTGCGGGGATCGCTGGTCGGCGAGGACTCTTGGGGTCGAAGGGCCTATTTCCATGCTGTATCCCTAAACTAAACTAAACGATAAAGGATCAGCCATGATGGTCATGAATGGTGGAGCAGCCTCACAGTGCAGAGGTCTCTCGTGTTCCTCTGTTCACTATCATCAACAGCGAAGCAGCCTGCTGCAAGTAAACAGATTACACAGTGAGTGAACAAAGACACAGAATGCTGGAGTAACTCAGCAGATCAGGCAGCAACTCCATAGGACATGGATAGGTGACGTTTTGGATTGGAACCCTTCTTCTACTACTATCAACATGAGGACCAAAGTTGTGCCAATGAAAGTCAAAGAACCTAATATGAGACTGAGAAACAAGAATAAAACTGTTAGAGACATCAGCCAAACCTTAGGCTTACCAAAATCAACTGTTTGGAGCATCATTAAGAAGAATGAGAGCACTGGTGAGCAAAGGGACTGACAGACCAAGGAAGACCTTCACAGCTGATGGCAGAAGAATTCTCTCTATAATAAAGAAAAATTCCCAAACACAACTGTATGACAGATCGGAAACACTCTTCAGGAGTCAGGTGTGGATTTGTCAATGACCACTGCCCGCAGAAGACTTCATGAACATAAATACAGAGGCTACACTGCAAGATGCAAGCCACTGATTAGCCGCAAAAATAGGATGGCTGGGTTACAGTTTGTCAAGAAGTACTTAAAAGAGCAACCACAGTTCTGGTAAAAAGGCCTTGTGGGCAGATGAGACGAAGTGTAACATATCAGAGTGATGGCAAGAGCAAAGTATGGAGGAGAGAAGGAACTGCCCAAGATCCAAACATCTCCCTCATCTGTGAAACACGGTGGTGGGGGTGTTATGGCCTGGGCATGTATGGCTGCTGAAGGTACTGGCTCACTTATCGTCAATGATATACAACTGCTGATGATAGTAGCATAATGAATTATGAAGTGTATAGACTCATCCTATCTGCTCAAGTTCAAACAAATGCCTCAAGGAGTTTTTCAAAACTAAAAAAGTAAATCACCCGATCTGAACCCAATTGAGCATGCCTTTTATATGCTGAAGAGAAAACTGAAGGGGACTAGCCCCCAAAACAAGCATAAGCTAAAGATGGCTGCAATACAGGCCTGGCAGAGCATCACCAGAGAAGATACCCAGCAACTGGTGATGTCCATGAATCGCAGACTTCAAGCAGTCATTGCATGCAAAGGATATGCAACAAAATACTAAACATGACTACTTTCATTTACATGACATTGCTGTGTCCCAAACATTATGGTGCCATGAAATGGGAGGACTATGTATTAAAAAAACTGCTGTCATTTTTACATGGTGAAACCAAAATGTATGAAAATGGGCCTTTATTAAAATCTGACAATGTGCACTTTAACCACATGTGATTTTTTTTCTATTATTATTTATCTCAAATAGTGGAGTACAGAGGCAAATAAATAAATGATGGGTCTTTGTCCCAAACATTATGGAGGGCACGGTAACTGCACTAAACCCTGGTGTTTATTAGTTACTGAGCTTCAGTACAGCTAAACCCATGCATTAACACTTTGCAGGTTATGAACAATTGTGGTGAGCTTCCAGCCCCCCTGCCAGGCTCGTAAAAGAATGTTGCATGCAAGCTACAGGAGGGGAGGTTCTCCAGGCTTCTCCAGGCTTTTAAGTGTGCATTAAGGCAACAGAACAACCTTGACTCTATTTCCAGAAGCCAGACAAGTCTGTCAGACTGAGACGAGCTCACATTTAGTGGGTGCAGCCCACTGTTTGCCAAGCAGTTCAGAGCTGCTTAGTCTGCTCCAAATTCTCAGTGCGGTTTAATAATCAACCACATAATTTGGACGGCCACCTGGGTTTTATTTAACCACATGTGGGAAATACGTTTAGTCTCAGCAGCACCTGCTCAACACAGTGACAGGGGGCTACATCTGAAGAAGGGGCTCGGCCCAAAATGTCACGTGTCCAAAGATGCTGCCTGTCCCGCTGAGTTGCTCCAGCATTTTGTGTCTAGTCTGTCTATGGGCGAGACCACGGTTGGCACAGAGTGCACTGTCTTGTTCTCCTCATTTAAAGACAGATGTTATTTCTTGCAACAGCTCAGATGCTCGTTGGAATTAATGGAGTGTGGCGTGATGAAAGGATCGATAGGTTCGGTTTATACTGACTGGGGTTTATCAAAGAGTGCAAAGGGTCATGGTTGAAGCATTTCCTATCCCAAGGGCTCTGGATAGAGTGGATGTGGAGAGTCTTGTGGGAGAATCTATGCCTAGGATCACTGTTTAAAAAATAAGCTGCAATGTATCTGTTAGATAATGGCTCACCCATTTATCTATTACAGGTTTGTGAGGCTTTGCAACTCTCTTCCCCAAAGAGTTTTGGAGGCAGAGTACTTTAGTTTAATTTAGAGATGCAGCATGGAAACAGGCCCTTTGGCCCACTGAGTCCGTGCTGACCCATACACCAGGTCAGTCCTACGCACCAGGGACAATTTACAAAGCTAATTAACTAACAAACTTGCACGTCTTTGGTGTGTGGGAGGAAACCGGAGCACCTGGAGAAAACTCATGCGGTCACAGAGAGAACATACAAACTCTGTACAGACAGCGCCCGAAGTCTGGATCGAACCCGATCTCTGGCTCTGTAAGGCTGCGCCACCGTGCCGCGCTATGTATGTTAGGATTCAGAAAGGATCGGCCAAAGCTACAATCTCTGTCAGGCACAAACCAATAGCATGGCAGGAGGAGGGATCCTGATGGCTCTTGGATTTCTCATAGACTGGCAATTTTAACTTCTTATTAGAGCCTGAGGAAATGGCTTTCTGAAGAGAGTGCGGCACATTCAGTTTATTCACAGCAAGTTTATTCAAAGTTAAAGTGAATCTTCATCAACAGGAAAAATAGACACGATGACCCTCCTCTTCAAATCTTCTGTCCTGTCTTCAGTTCGGCAATAGACGCAGCAAAAGTTGATGACTTAACTCGAACGCCCAGGTAAACTGCATATTATCTTTTGTGAAACAACATCTTTTACGAAAGTGTTTGCCACTCGGATAGACAGAAAGTTATTCAAACTTACGTCAGGAGTCTTTTGGAACACAGGATAAGAAGATCGTAGATAAGACACACTCCAAAGACTGTGATTCCCGTCTCTTTGACCAACATGGCACAGGTGCCAAAGAACAAGCTCAGCAACAGGTAGACTGGAGAGCTGGTGGGCGGAAAGCTTTCTCCAACGTCATTGCAATTCACACTCCTGCAAAGAGAAGACTATTCAAGCATTTGATGCAATGGGCCAAGTTATTTATTAATCAATTTTAACACATAACCTACTGTGCCAATATCAATGGGCCAAGGATCTTCATTGCCACGTGTACTAAGTTACAGCGGAATTCATTTTAAGCATCAGATCAGAAAGATTATTGCCTCGATTAAGTACAGAATGTATGGTTACAGCTCACTGAGTCCATATGCAAGAGTCGGCAGGTTTTGGTGATTTTAACACATACTCTCATGCGGCAATATTAAAAGCAAATATAAATCCTACAGCTCCCAGAAAGAAAGACAGAACTGTTGGAAAAGCCGTTAGTTTGTTCTACCGTGAATTTTCCTTCTTTATAATGTGTAATTTATTTTTTATATTTTCACTTTTATTTCCTCCTTTTGTCACTAATATTCTTACTAATGGCACTAATATTCAATTAACAAATTTCTTTAGGACAGTTTAATCAAACCAAAGGTTTTCATCCCTTGCATCAATGCACACATAGTCTATATTAGACAAGTAGTAGGTCTCGGACTGGTAGGATTTGACGGACTCTGCCAAGAATCATAGCTCCCGTCTTACTGATGGGCACATTTACATTTACTCATGAAACTGAAAGAAATGGAAGTTCATATTTTGGGCCTACTTTTAAATGCTCTTTGAACCCAAATATTCCCCTGTGTTATGCAGAAACATAGAAAATAGGTGGTGGAGGCCATTTGGCCCTTCGAGTCAGCACCGCCATTCATTGTGATCATGGCTGATCGTCCGCTATCAATAACCCGTGCCTGCCTTCTCCCCATATCCCTTGATTCCACTAGCTCCTAGAGCTCTATCCAACTCTCTCTTATATCCATCCAGTGATTTGGCCTCCACTGCCCTCTGTGGCAGGGAATTCCATAAATTCACAACTCTCTGGGTAAAAAGGTTTTTTCTCACCTCAGTCTTAAATGACCTCCCCTTTATTCTAAGACTATGGCCCCTGGTTCTGGACTCACCCAACATTGGGATTATTTTTCCTGCATCTAGCTTGTCCAGTCCTTTTATAATGTTATATGTTTCTATAAGATCCCCCCTCATCCTTCTAAACTCCAGGGAATACAAGTCTAGTCTTTTCAATCCTTCCTCATATGACAGTCCCGCCATCCCAGGGATCAATCTACGCTGCACTGCCTCAATCACAAGGATGTCCTTCCTCAAATTAGGAGACCAAAACAGTACACAATACTCCAGAGTACACAAAGGCTGGAGAAACTCAGCGGGTGCAGCAGCATCTAAGGAGCGAAGGAGATAGGCGACGTTTCGGGTCGAGACCCTTCTTCAGACTCAGTCCCTCGATTTTCCAGCATCTGCAGTTCCTTCTTTAACACAATACTCCAAATGTGGTCTCCCCAGAGCCCTATACAACTGCAGAAGAACCTCTTTACTCCTGTACTGAAATTCTCTTGTTATGAAGGCCAACATTCCATTGGCTTTCTTCACTGACCAGTATTGACCAGCACTGGTCACTGACTACAAGTTGGCCTGATGCTTCTCAGTTATAAATAATCCATCACTGCATTAATGGTGTATTAAACAATTGTGGGGAACTTGGGTTATGGAGGTGGAATGTGGAGAGCAGAACAGCCATTATGTTATCATGCCACCCGGCTTACTCCACTTGGTAGAATCAGCCTATTCCACAACAACATGTTATTCATTTTTCACAAACAATGTGATCCAATAGATTAAGAATTGCGTTATAAATCAGCGTATTCATTGTCATTAGTAGAAACAGAGAATAACAATATGTGTCAGAATATGTGTTCGCTGTTCCAGGTGTCAACGTCTCTACATCGGTAAAACCAAGTGCAGGCTCGACGATCGTTTCACTAAACACCCTTGCTCAATCCGTCTTAACTTCCCTGATCGCCCGGTGGCTCAGCACTTCAACTCCCCCTCCCATTCCCAATCTGACCTTCCTGTCCTGGGCCTCCTCCATTGTCAGAGTGAGGCCCAGCGCAAATTGGAGGAACAGCACCTCATATTTCGCTTGGGTAGTTTACACCCCAGCGGTATGAACACTGACTTCTCTAACTTCAGATAGCCCTTGCTTTCTCTCTCCATCCCCTTCCCCGTTCTCCCACTAGTCTTACTGTCTCCGCCGCCATTCTATCTTTGTCCCGTCCCCTCGCTTAACATCAGTCTGAAGAAGGGTCTCGACCCGAAACATCGCCCATTCCTTCTCTCCAGAGATGCTGCCTGACCCGCTGAGTTACTCCAGCATTTTGTGTCTACCTAAGAATAACAATATGTTGTTTGAGAAGGAACTGGAGATGCTGGTTTATACTAAAGATAGACACAAAATGCTGGAGTAATTCAGCGGATCAGGCAGCATCTCTGGAGAGAAGGAATGGGCGACGTTGCGGGTTGAGACCCTTCTTCAGACCGCAGGACCAGCCAATTTCGTGTCTGAAGAAGGGTCTTGACTTGAAATGTCACCCATTTCTTCAATCCAGAGATGCTGCCTGTCCCATTGAGTTACGTCAGCATTTTGTGTCTATCTAAGAATAATATGGTGCAATAACTTGTAAACAAGCTATCCCGGGGCAGTACTAGTATCCTGGGATCAGCAGCATGCTTAAGAAGTCAGGCCTGAATTGTACAAGGCCTGAATTCCATGGCTTGGGAGTTAAATGCTTAATGGATTTCATTCAAATTTTCCATCTAGGTATTGGCTATAGACACCATCTGCCGGATTCTAAGGTGCACACTGAACTAACAATTGACTGCCAACAAGTAAAACACTTTGAAGAAGAGCCTTGGCCCAAAATGGCACCCATTCATTTTCTCCAGAGATGCTGCCTGTCCCGCTGAGTTACTCCAGCATTTTGTGTCTATCTCAAATGACACACTTGGACATGTTGACTGAGTCAACAATCACCGCTGTACTGAAACCGAGACGGTCGGCTCCTTCAAAGGCTCAATGTGTGCACAGTGGGCAGGTTGACTTCAGGATGGAATTTAGAATGAACTTTTAGAACACCGAATTTAATTACGTATCAAAAATAGTTTAAAATCTAAATGCTGTATTGAATTTCAAGGGTAGTTAGTCACTGTAAACAAGATGTGAAAGAAAAAAAGGTCAGTTTACACACTGTCGTGCATTGATGTGGTTCATTTATGAGGGGAAGACATGGTCATACGCACCTAAGGTAGGAGAGGAAAGCCAGAAGGTAGAGCACACAAGCCAAGACATCAGCTCGGCCCACAATTCCCGTTACCTGGTGAAAGAACAACTGCACATGTGAGAGGCAAATACACCATTAACTCAAAATACCAGCAAGGGATGGAACAAGTTTTGTCGTGCTCCTGTATACTCCTGCGTGCAGTCTTTTACCGAATAACATAGTTTCATAGTCATAGAGTGATGCAGTGTGGAAACAGGCCCTTCGGCCCAACTTACCCACATCCAGCCAACATGTCCCAGCTACACTAATCCCACCTGCCTGCGTTTGAACCATATCCCTCCAAGCGTGTCCTATCCATGTACCATGTACCATGTATCCAAGTACTACACAGCCAAAGGTTAGCAAGGCTGCCCGATAACATCTTCCCCTCACATAAGTAATCCATTTCTGTTCACATAAATCACATTCAAAATTGGATAGGAAATCATGGATGCATCCCCACCCATCAAACACAGGAGCATCCCTGCTATCTGTACCATGGTCTGTTTATTTTTTGTCTGCCCATTTATACTTGTGTCCTTCCAGTCAGTAAAAATAATAGAAGGAGGTTTCATAAAATGGATGTCAAAGAGCACAAGGGAATAATTTGCAAGGATGTAGGTGATGTTGCCCGGGGAATATTTTGTTGTACTTCAACAACTTTAATAAGGTTCAGCTAGTTCATGCAGCACAATATAATCACACAAAGAGCTCTGGTAAAAAAAAAATGGATCAATTCCCATTGTGAATGTAGTGATAAATTAATTATAATCTTTGCATGCCCACAGCACAAGAACACTCTCAACGTGGAGGTCTCTGGAATTGTCAAGGTTCTGCACTTCCTGGGCACATTTCAAAGACGAAATATCCAAGAAAACGTGAACTACTTTCAGGGAATGGGAGGAATTCCGCTCTGTCTACCGGCACAGTGACGCAGCGGTGGAGTTGCTGCCTGGCAGCACCAGTGACTCGGGTTCAATCCTGACTACGGGAGCTATTTGTATGGAGTTTGTATTTTCTCCCTGTGACCGCGTGGGGTTTTCTCCGGGTGCTCTGGTTTCCTCCCACGTTCCAAATATGTGTCGGTTTGTAGGCTTCTTTAAATTGTCTCGTGTGTGTAGGACAGAACTAGTGCACGGGGATCGCTGGACAGCGTGCATTCGGTGGGCCGAAGGGCCCGTTTCCATGCTGTATTTCAAAACTAAGACTGCGTTACTTAATTGGAAAGGACACCTTTCTCATCCTTGCCTGGTACCCAGGTTCAGAGGGATATAGTTGTGTCCTGTTTATCCCAAGAAGGCTCTACTTGGTGGATCATGTTGCAGGCCACACTGGAGTTTGCCCATTCACCGACTAAGCCAGCAAACTCCCAGGGTATCTGCAAAAAAAGCTTGGGTTGTGATGTAGGTGGTAAGGAGGTGGGGGATGAGAGAGAAAAAACAGTTGGAAGGAAGAGCAGATGGTAGAACATCCTGAGCATTTTGATGAAGGAATTTGAGTCAAATAATCTTGCAACACGGATAAGGGTCCTTCAACCAACCAAATCCCTGCTTAACATCAAGCACTCATTTACACTAATCCTATATTAATCCAATTTTTTTAAATTCTTTCCATGTTCCCATCAACTTTCCCAAAGCTCCTCAGCTAGGACTTGCTCAACTGGTGGTGAGAGGGGACTTCCTGCATTAATCCCAGTTTTTATTCTCCACACATTTCCACCAACTCCTCCCAGACACCAACACTCACTGCGGGAAAGTTACAATTACATCCTCATAATGACATCCTTTCCGCAGCAGGGTGACCAAAATGAATCACAATACTACAGGTGTGGCCTCACCAATGTCTTATGCAACTGTAACATAACATCCCCGCTTCCATACTCAATACAATAGACAATAGATGCAGGAGTAGGCCATTCGGCCCTTCGAGCCAGCACCGCTATTCAATGTGATCATGGCTGATCATCCCCAATCAGTACCTCGTTCCTGCCTTCTCCCCATATCCCCTGACTGCTGTTTTTAAGAGCCCTATCTAGCTCCCTCTTGAAAGCATCCAAAGACCCTGTCTCCACCGCCCTCCGAGGCAGAGAATTCCACAGACTCCCCACTCTCTGTGAGAAAAAGTGTTTCCTCGTCTCCGTTCTAAATGGCTTACTCCTTATTCTTAAACTGTGGGCCCTGGTTCTGGACTAACCCAACATCGGAAACATGTTTCCTGCCTCGAGCGTGTCCAAACCCTAAACAATCTTGTATGTTTCAATACCCTGTGTTCTTGACCACCTTATCTACCCGTGACGCCACGTTCAGGGAACTGTATAACTGCACTCCAGGATCCCACTGCTCCACAACATTCCCCAGGGCCCTGCCATTCACTCTGAAGATCCTACCCTCGTTTCACTTCCCAAACTCGCATTTATCTGCACAAAACTCCCTTAAACATTCCTCAGGCAACTTGGCCAGCTGATTAAGATCCTGTTGTAATTTTGGAACGGAATACTTTATGGTCACATGTGAACTGACACAGTGAAACTCCTTGCTTGCACACCCATGATAACCACCTTTAATGCCTACATTACCACACGCTTTGCCATCACGTCCCTTCTACACTGGACGGTGATCTGCAGACTTACTAATGATGCCCTGCACATTCTCATCTAAATTGTCCATATAAACCACAAACAGCAATGGGCCCTTGAGGCACACTACAAGTCACAGGCCTCAAGTCCAAAAAGCACCCTTCCATCACACTCTCTCCTTCCTTCCATGAAGCCAATTCTGTATCCAGTTAGCTGTTTCTCTCTGGATCCCGTGTGATCGAACCTGACAAACATACTGCAGGATACAACCTGGAGCGCACTGTTGGTACGCAAACTCTCTCGGGCACAGCTCCGCTTGCAGCCAATTACTTCAGAACTGAAACCATTCTGAATTTTCATTACAAGGTCAAAATTATGTTTTCCTTTAAATTATTTTCTTTTACCCTCCACCGAGACCTCCGCTCTTCTTCCTACCGTCAGATTTCCCCAGGGACACGATATGCAGGGAGCCAGAAGCTGCATTGCTGAATATACAAAATAACAAAACAATATGCTGGAGTATTCGGCAAGAGCTGGCGAGAGCTCCCAGCAGTTGTGTTCACGGCATCTTGTACAGGGATAATTTTATGAATAAACTAGACATCCAGTGATTAATTCTATCCAATTGGGCATGGTACATCTCTATCCAGAAAAGCTACCTCCTTATATTAAAACTGGGACCCCAGGGTCTAGACACAGCCAACCAGAGAAAATATTATTCCATCTATTTTGTTGAGCCACATAAGAATTTTGGACCATTCAATGTGATTATCTCGCTTCCATCTACACTGGCAACTGTAAACCCAGTCAGTGGGCTGTGGGAGAGTCGGGAAGAGGAGGGGAAAGAGGGAGAAAGCAAGGACTACATGAAATTGGAAAAGGCAATGTTCCTCCAATTTGCGGTGGGACTCACTCCGGCCATGGAGGAGGCTCAGGACAGAAAGGTCAGATTCGGAATGGGAGGGGGAGTTGAAGTGCTGAGCCACCGGGAGATCAGGCTGGTTAGTGCGAACCGAGCGGAGGTGTTGGGCGAAGCGATCGCCAAGCCTGCGCTTGGTTTCACCGATGCAGAGCAGCTGACACCTAGAGCAGCGGATGCAATAGATGAGGTTGGAGGAGGTGCAAGTGAACCTCTGCCTCACCTGGAAAGACTGCTTGAGTCCTTGGATGGAGTCAAGGGGGGAGGTAAAGCGACAAGTGTAGCATTTCCTGCGATTGCAAGGGAAAGTACCAGGGGAGGGGGTGGTTTGGGTGGGCAGGGACGAATTGACCAGGGAGTTACGGAGGGAGCGGTCTCTGCGGAAAGCCGAAAGGGGAGGAGATGGGAAGATGTGGCCAGTGGTGGGATCCCGTTGGAGGTGGCAAAAATGTCGGAGGATTATATGTTGTATGCGACGGCTGGTTGGGTGAAAAGTGAGGACAAGGGAGACTTTGTCCTTGTTACGAGTGGGGGGGATGGGGAGTGAGAGTGGAGCTACGGGATATAGAGGACACCCTGGTGAGAGCCTCATCTATAGTCGAAGAGGGGAACCCCCATTTCCCTAAAGAATGAGGACATCTCCAATGCCCTGGTTTGGAACACCTCATCCTGGGTGCAGATGCGGCGTAGACAGAGAAATTGGGAGTAGGGGCCAGAGTCCTTACAGGAAGCAGGGCGGGAAGAAGTGCAGTCCAGATAGCCATGGGAGGCCGACATCTACTACAAACCCACTGACTTCTCCAATTTCAGGTAGTCATTGCTTTCTCCCTCCTTCCCCTCCCCTTCCCAGCTCTCCCACAGCCTACTGTATCCGCCTCTTCCTTTCTTCTTCCCACCCCCACCTCCACATCAGTCTGAACAAGGGTCGCGACCCGAAACGTCACCTATTCCTTCGCTCCATAGATGCTGCCAAACCCTCTGAGTTTCTCCAGCATTTTTGTTTACCTTCGATTTTTCCAGTATCTGCAGTTCTTTCTTAAATATATCCAGTCAGATTCACTTTTCTTCTTAGGTCAATGCCCTCCAACACAGGCATCTGTGATGGCACGCAACAAAAGCTATTTACTCTACCTCAGTACACGTGACAATAAACTAAATCAATCTGGTGAACCGGGTGTCATGGTACACCAGTCATTGAAAGTAGACATGCAGGTGCAGCAGGCAGTGAAGAAAGCGAATGGTATGTCAGCATTCAGAGCAAAAGGATGTGAGTATAGGAGCAGGGAGGTTCTACTGCAGTTGTACAGGGTCTTGGTGAGACCACACCTGGAGTATTGCGTACAGTTTTGGTCTCCAAATCTGAGGAAGGACATTATTGCCATAGAGGGGGTGCAGAGAAGGTTCACCAGACTGATTCCGGTGATGTCAGGACTCTCTTATGAAGAAAGACTGGATAGACTCGGTTTGTACTCTCTAGAATTTAGGAGATTGAGAGGGGATCTTATAGAAACTTACAAAATTCTTAAGGGGTTGGACAGGCTAGATGCAGGAAGTTTGTTCCCGATGTTGGGGAAGTCCAGGACAAGGGGTCACAGCTTAAGGATAAGGGGGAAATCCTTTAAGACCGAGATGAGAAATACTTTTTTCACACAGAGAGTGGTGGGTCTCTGGAACTCTCTGCCACAGAGGGTAGTTGAGGCCAGTTCATTGGCTATATTTAAGAGGGAGTTAGATGTGGCCCTTGTGGCTAAGGGGATCAGAGGGTATGGAGAGAAGGCAGGTACGGGATACTGAGTTGGATGATCAGCCATGATCATATTGAATGGCGGTGCGGGCTCGAAGGGCCGAATGGCCTACTCCTGCACCTAATTTCTATGTTTCTATGAACCTTTACGGTACTCTCTCTATCACAAATACCCTCCTCCTTAGATAGTGTGACCACACTTGTACACGTTACCCCAGCCCTAGTCTTGCCAAAGCCTGAAGCCTGGGGTGGCACAGTGGCACACCAGCAAGAGTTGCTGCCTCACAGTACCGGAGACCCGAGTTCAATTCTGACCTTGGGTGCTGTCTGTGGGGAGTTTGCACATTCTTCATGTGGGTTTCCTCCAAGTGCTCCCGTTTCCTCCCACATCCCAAAGAAGGGTGGGTTTGTTGGTTAATTGGCCCCTGTACATTGTGTAGGGAATGGATGAGTATGTGGGATAACTTACAACCAGTGTGAACGAGTCATCAGTGGGGGGCATGGACTCGGTGGGCCGAAGAGCCTGTTTCTATGCCGCATCTCTAGACGAAACTAAACTACGCTAAACTTATTGCAGTGAAGTATCTTTAGCTTTGGATTCAAATCCCCTTGTAATAAAACCCAGTGAACTGTTTGCCTTCCTAATTGCATGTGGTACCTGCAGGTTAACTTTCACTCTCCATGTTCAAGGTTATCCTGTTCGCGCTGAATGACATATTTAAATCACTCACCATTTAAATCTCTCACCAAACTCTGCACTATTTTTTCCAAAACACATGGCTTTGAATAGTGAAAGGCCTGGATAGAGTGAAAGTGGAGAGTCCAGGACCAGAGGCCACAGCCTCAGAATAAAAGGACGTATCTTTAGAAAGGAGATGAGGAGGAACGCTCTCGTATCCCCTGACACCCGTTCTAATAAAAAATCTGTCAATCTTCGCCTTAAAAATATCTATCGACCTGGCCTCCACAGCCGTCTGTGGCAATGAATTCCACAGATTCACCACTCGCTGAGTAAATACATTTCCTTTCTAAAGGTACGTTCTTTTATTCTGAGGGTCCGGCCTCTGATCCTAGACTCTCCAACTGGTGGAAAAATCCTCTCCCCATCCACTCTATTCAGGCCTATATACAGGTTACATTCACTATCTTCCAATCTGTGGGAATCTTTCGGGAATCTACGGAATTTTAGAAGATGACGAACAAAGCATTCAACATCCCTCCAGTCATCCCTTTCAAAACTTTGGGATAAGGCACTGCAGATCCTGGGGATTAGTCAAGATTATATGTCTTGTCTTACCACATGGCCATCAATAATGGTGGCGCAGTGGAAGACGAGAAACTCCCTTCCCTTCCTCCTCCGTGGCCTTGATTTTGCAGAGTATTGCAAACAGTATTAATGTGGTCACCTCGCACATTCAGTGTCATTGACATCAAACCTTTTCCCATTTTAAATATTATTAAATGAGCTAAACAGAAGGCTCAAACGTTATCTTTTAAAATATGCTATGCTTGAACGATAACAAAAAAACTTCAGGTTTAATTATAATTAAGCCATCAAGAAAATGTTTGAACTAAATAACAGTAAAAACAGGGGGTGGGGAGGGAGGGGAGGGGGGGATGGAGGATGGGGGAGGGAGAGGAGGGGTGGTGAAGGGAGGGTGGAGGGAGGGGAGGATGGCGGAGGGAGGGAGAGTGAGGGAGGAGGGAGGGGGGAGGGAGGGGGGAAGGGAGGGGGGGAAGGGAGGGGGGGAAGGGAGGGGGGGAAGGGAGGGGGGAAGGGAGGGAGGGAAGGGAGGGAGGGAAGGGAGGGAGGGAAGGGAGGGAGGGAAGGTGGGATGGAGGGGGAAGGGAGGGAGGAGGGAGGAGGGAGGGAGGGGGGAGGGAGTGGGGGGTGACGGAGGGGTGAAGGGAGGGGCAAAGGGAGGGGCGATGGGAGGGGCGATGGGAGGGGCGAACGGAGGGAGGGAAGGGGGAGGGAGGGGCGGGAGGGTGGGATGGAGGGGGAAGGGAGGGAGGAGGGAGGAGGGAGGGAGGGAGGGAGGGTGGGATGGAGGAGGAAGGGAGGGAGGAGGGAGGGGGGAGGAAGGGAGGGACAGAGGGAGGGGGAGGGGGGAAGGGAGGGAGGGAAGGGGGACGGAGGGGTGAAGTGAGGAGGGAGGAGGGAGGGGAGGGAGGAGGAGAGGGAGCAGAGAGGGAGGGAGGAGGGAGCAAAGCAAAGCATTGGTACTAATTGGGGGTCTATTAAAGAGATGGTTGTAAAGATTTATGAGCCAATAAAACAGGATTAAGTCTAAAGAATGCTGATCCTACATGAGGATAGCAGTCCGCCACTCACAGCTTCAGTGTGGACAGGATGCACTGCAAAGAGAAGAGCGGCGAGGAGCGCGGGCCGCGTGTCCCGGAACACGGCTTTGTCACACGTGTGGAGCAGCAGTGACGTCACGGCGCAGTGCAGGCCCACGTTGACCATGTGGAAATACAGAGGGGTCATGCCGCCCAGCAGAATGTTTAACCTGGCACACAATGCAAAGAAAAGCAACATTAATACACAGAATGACATCAAATTATAGGGAAACAGCCTGTGTTCAGACCACGTGTTTACATGGCCTTACAATATGAAAGTCTTGTTTTTAGTTTAGAGATGCATCATGGAAACAAGCCCTTCGGCCCACCAAGGCCATGACAACCATCGCTCGCCCATTCACACTAGCTCGATGTTATCCCACTTTTGCATCTCGCTCGGGACAAATTGCAGAAGCCAATTATACTACAAACCCGCTCGTATTTGGGATGTGGGAGGAAACCAGAGCACCCGGAGGAAACCCACGTGGTCACAGGGAGAGCGGGCAAATTCCACACATGCAGCACCCGAGGTCAGAATACAACCTGGGTCTCATGCACTGAGTGGCAGCAGCTCCACCAGCCACGTCACCGACCGTGCCACACAGTCCTTTGGCATATTGAGTCGATGCCAGTTCACAGAGCAATTCCATTCCCTACTACCTTGCTCTGTAACCTATACACCCAATCAACTCTTCCCCGATTCCACACACACACACACACACACACACACAAACACACAAACACTATGGACAGTTTACAGCAGCCAATTAATCTACGGACCCATCGTGTTTGCGATGTACGATGGAATCAGAGCACCCAGGGGAAACCCACACTGGGAGAATGTTCAAGACCAACTTCAGGCAGTGCCAAAGGTGGGAATTGAACCTGGGTCGCTGGAGCTGTGAAGCCGTGGCTCTTTGTGAGACACCACTCCGGTGCAGATTCCAGAATTTATCTTCAACGTGAGCAGCCTCCAACTCTTTTTCTGCTCATTTCAACATTTCCGTCAATGTCCATGTATTTCATGGACTGAGCCAACCTCTCTCTGAATGAGTCTCAACCTCTCCGTCCAGTTGCACGCCCCAGATTCTAACTGTATACGGAAATAGTAATTGGAAACATATTCATCCTGATCCTCTCATCTTTGGATCATAGTAAAAAGAATACAGAGCTCTGGCCCATCCCACCATTCAGCTGTCCCTGGCTCGAAACCACCTCGGGTCGGCACAGTGGCACCGCGGTAGAGTTGCCGCTTTACACCCCTAGTGGCCCTGGTTCGATCCTGACTATGGGCATTGTCTGTACGGAGTTAGTTTGTTCTCCCCGTGCTCCGCGTGCGTTTTCTCCGGTGCTCCGATCCGATTCCTGTCACCAGCAAACGGGCCAGTAGAAGCCAACTAACTGCGCCTGGCTGCCGAAACACTGGCACCTTGAACTGAGCCGAGGCTATGGTCAGATAAGCCACAGCTTGGTCCAGTTACGTCCAGTTACATTAACACCTGCACCATGTCAGCCCCGCTCCTTATTAACCCAGGACCTCCAGCGAAAGGGGAGAGAAGGAGGGGGAGAGAAGGAGGGAGAGAGAAGGAGAAGGGGAGAGAAGGAGAGAGAGAAGGAGAGAAGGAGAGAAGGAGAGAAGGGAAGGAAGCTCTTGGCATGAATCCTCCCCACTGATGACATGGGACTGCTCCCTTGTGCAAACTGGGACTCTCTACATGCTTTTGTTTGTTGTTGGAAATAAAGCCTGTTGTGAGCTCACCCAGCTACGAGTCCCAACGCTTTGACCAAACAACAGTGACACACATTCAACCTCTGGTTTGGTCTGCACCAGCCTGCTGGGAAGCAGTCGGTATTGGAAGCAAGACTCACGTGGAGATGCTGACGGCTCTCCACTTACGTCTGCAGCAAGAACCTAGCACTAATCTGTCACAGATTAATTTAATTGCCTAACCTCTACTCTCCTCGCCCTCCCAACCAGCCTGCCTGCAACAGATGGCGTGATGCACGTCAAAAGATAATAGAAATTAAGGCTCTCTACAACACAGGAGACAAGTAAATTCATCTCGTTTAGACATCAGGGATGAAAGCTTTTCTTGCTCCTTCATGCCACACTGCTCTTCAAGGCAAATCCATTTGCATCAACTCAGGGCTTCTTTCCCCAACTACATTGTAAAACATCTTACTTGGGGAAAGAAAATGTTTTGGAATTGTGTGAATGAGAAAGGTGATCGAGCGCACTGATTATGTTTTTGACCTACATTCAATTAAAAAATATAGGTTATATTTCAGTTATATAGGGCACTGTTGAAATCACATCTGCAGAAGTGTGTTGAGTGTTGGGTTTTCTACTTAAGCACGGATACTGAAAGCACCAGAAGCAATTCAGAGCTCTGCTTGACTGACAGTGACTGGAATGGATGCATTGTCTCATTAGTAGCTGGGAGAATTTTTACTTTAGTTTTGAGATACAGCGCGGAATCAAACCCTTCAGCCCACTGAGTCCGTTCCGACCAGCGATCCCCGTACACTCACACTATCCTACACACACTGGAGACAATTTACAATTTTACCAAGTCAATTAACCCGTACGTTTTTGGAGTGTGTGAGGAAACCAGAGTAGCGGGAGAAAACCCACGCAGGTCGCAGGGAAAACAGGAGGTAGGGGTGAGGTAGGGGGAAGGTGAGGAAAGGGGAGAGCAAGATATTAAACCAGGCAGGGACCAATATTATAGAAAATTAAATAGGGCTGTGGTTGTTGTTTTGAACCAGACGGAGTGAATCCACGGAAGGAAAATCTATATGTTAAAAAAAACAGAGAATGCTCAGCAGGTCAGGCAGCATCTGAAAGAGAAACATTTAAAATTTATTCAATTCAATTCAATTCAATTCAATTCAATTCAAGTTTAATGTCATTGCACAAATACAAGTATAGGTACAACGAAATGCAGTTTAGCGTCGTTCTTAGTGATAGCGATATAGAAAAATAAATACAGAGTGCAGTGGTAGCAATATGGAAAATAAATAAATACAGGGTACAGACAAGTCTGTCAGCTGGGCTCCGAGTTCAGCAGTCGGATGGTGTAGTTGAAGTTATAGTTTAATCGGGACTATTTCTACCACTTTTTATTTCATATTTCCAGCAAATGCAATTTTTTTGCTTTTTCAAAGGGGGAATTTACTGATCTGAAGAGAAATGACCAGACCAGAGGGGACATTTACAATTTGGACTACGAAACTGTAGCCCCTCCACCTTGCAGCACCAGAGACCCCGGTTCATGTTCATGACTTCATAAGGAACAGAATTAGGCCATTCAGCACCTGGTCTACTCAGCCATTGAATCATGGCTTATCTATCTCTCCTTCCTAACACCATTCACCTGCTTTCTCCCCACAACCCCTGACAAATGTACTAAACACAAATCTATCTACAGTTTCTCTGCCTTAAAAAATATCCATTGACTTAGCCTCCACAGCCTTCTGTGGCAATGAGTTCCACAGGTTCACCACCCTCTGACTAAAGAAATCTCCTTCAAACAGGAACGGCTTTTGTTTCTGAGGCTATGATATCTGGTTCCAGACTCTCCCACTAGTGGAAACATCCTCTCTACATCCACTCTATCCAGTCCTTTCACGACTCAGCCATGAGAAAACTGACCTCCACCAGCTCCTCAGGCAGCGTGCTCCAGATCACAATCACGGTAGACGGCACAGTGCTGCAGAGGTAGAGTTGCTGCCCTACTGCGCCAGAGACACGGGTTCGATCCTGACCACGGGTGCTGTTTGTACGGAGTTTGTACGTTCTCCCCATGACCTGCGCGGGTCTTCTCCGGGATCTCTGCACCTCAAAGACGTACAGGTTTGCAGGCTAAGTGGCTTGGTGAAATTGTGAATTGTTCTTAGGATAGAACTAGTGTAGGGGATCGCTAGTCAGCATGGACTCGGTGGGCCGAAGGGCCTGTTTCCATGCTGTATCTCTAAACTAAACTAAATAAAAAATGCAGCGTGATTGGAAAGGGGCAGGGTTTCATCGTAACAGCAACAAAGTTAAAGGTGATTCGTCAAAACATGAAACATTAAATAATAGACCTATTATCTTAACACTGCAGCATACAGAGAGATCAACGGGCGTGATAAAATAGCTGCAGCAGTTACATGGCTATACGGTAATTTGATGACTCAAAAAGACAGACAAATGGAAAAATGTGAGAGTGATGGAACAACCCTGGAGATGTGAGGCATGTGTAATCCCAGAGATAAAACATGAAAGAAAAAGATGACAACAAAGAATTTGTTTAAAGAAAGACTCAAAATGCTGGAGTAACTCAGTGGGTCAGGCAGCATCTCGAGAGAACATGGATAGCTGACGCTATGGGTCGGGACACTTCTGCAGACTGAATTTTTTTTCATAAAGCCTTGCTCTGCCCTTTCATAGTCAGTTTGTGCAATGTCCCCATAAAAATTCAAGAAGCCAGCTACAACATTGGAACACGAAATGCTGGAGGAACTCAACGGGACAGGCAGCATCACAGGAGAGAAGGAATAGGCGACAGGTTTCAGGTCGAGTCTGAAAAAGGGTCTCGACCCGAAACATCACCCATTCCTTCTCTCCAGAGATGCTGCCTGTCCCGCTGAGTTACTCCAGCATTTTGTGTCTATCTTCATTGTAAACCAGCATCTGCAGTTCCTTCCTATGAGTTGTTTATTCAGTCCCTTACAGAAGTCCCACAATTCTATTAGATTATGGATGGTTTTATCTTAATCCTCACTTGCCTATCTGCTTTGCCTGCCTGTCCCACATGCTGGCACACAACCAGCTTTGAAATTGCTACACGTTGGCATACAACCAGCTTTAAAGTTTCTTATCTAAACTGAGCAAACTGACGGGCCACAATTAAGTGGTGCCAGAAGATCCATCAGGGTTCCTACCCGTGACTGCAGGAACCAGAAGAATGTTGAAGAAGAGAGTTCAGGTCTCACACCGACCCCAGGTCTGAAGAGGGTCTTGATCCGAAATATCACCCATTCCTTCTCTCCAGAGATTCTGCCTGTTACTCCAGCATATCATGTTTCTAGGTTGTAGCCTGCTTCTTGTTTTTTTATGGGGGCATTCCTTGGAGCGCAGGAGAATGAGGGGTGATCTTGCAGAGGTGTATAAAATCATGAATAGATCAGATAGATGCTCAGGGTAAGTTGAATCGAGGACCAGGGGACATAGGTTTAAGGTGAAGGGGAAAACTGTAATAGGAATCTTAGAGATAACTTTTTCACACACAGAGTGGTGGGTGTGTGGAACAAGCTGCCAGAGGAGGTAGTTGAGGCAGGGACTATCCCAACACTTAAGAAGTGACTCGACAAGTATATAGATAAGACAGGTTTGGAGGGACAAGTACCGAATGCTGGCAGATGGGACTAGTGTAGCTGGGACAGATTGGCCAGTGTTAGCAAGTTGGGCCTGTTTCCACACTGTGTCACTCTATGACTATCTATGAGAGGATTACGTTTGGCATTGGGGTCAAAAGCAATGGAAGGATGGAGAAGGTGGCCACATACCCGGTGCAATGCCCCTCCTTCCCTTTCATGTCCACCCACATCGCTGTGACCAGAATTGGAGGATGCCTTCAGCCACACAGAACCAACAGATCCAGTTTAAACCCTTGCACAAGCAACAAAATTAATGCCTCATCATTCAAGTAGGAGACGGTATCCTCAATTCTGGCTGCCGCAGGGTGTTCAAGATTCATTTGTCTGCAATAAGGTGTCTGATCTTTCCAAAATCCTTCCTAAATTGAATTGTTTGCAAACTAAGAGTGAATGTAATAGCAATATGTGTTGGAAAGGACTGCAGATGCTGGTTGATGAAAAGACCCTAGCGTCTCATTGATGAGACTATAGCTTTGCAATCTTCAATGCATATTGAAAATTATAATTCTGCCCATCAATGATTGTTGAGAAAAGCTGCATAATTATAATTAACATGAGAGAAGAGGTGAGAGAATAGCCAGTCCCTTTATGTGCAGAATTAATACTACATCAGCAGCTGCACTGTGCAACATCTACAAAATGAACTGCAGTTATTACTCCAGTAGTTTTCTCTCCCACACCACTGATTTCCACCAGGAAGAAGGACAAAGACAGCAGGCGCCTGGAACACCAAGGCCATCACTTCACCGCGACTTCAAAGTGTATTGCCGATCCTTCATCATTGCTGGAAGTTCCTGAGGAAGCACCTCCGCCAGAGGGACTGCGGTGTTTCAAGAAGGCAATGTTCACCACCTTCTCAAGGGCAGTGGGGACAGGCAGTAAATGCCAGTCGTGCCAGTAGATACCAAAATAATGAACAGAAAATAACTTGCTTCATGTTCTATGATTGTTTAAAGTCATAGACTCATAGAGTGATACAGTGTGAAAACAGGCACTTTGGCCCAACTTGCCCACACTGGCCAACATGTCCCAGCTACACGCAAGAACGTAAAAATATAAAGTGATTTAAAAACTAAAAGAGTTTGCGTAAAAAAGTGATTTCCTGTTCTCATTTTACTTGCAGATTCCTAAAAACGCGGGGGGTGGGATTCTTTGCAACATGCACAGCATTAACAGGGCTATTGTTCATTTACCTAGTAGTAGTAATGAGGTTTACAAAGGTGAATATGAATTGACGTACAGTAGCTCCTTACTTTAGTGACGGGATCTGATGCATTTCACAGGGGAGCGGGTGGACTAAAAGCAACAAAATGTCAGAGGAGGAGCAGGACCTCGGATGTGAAAGGCATTTTGAAGTGGGTGTCGGAGATTTGGGATTAGAGATTAGACCAGCATGTATGTAATACTCCAAAGGTTCAGCACAGAACTACTGCCTCAAACCCTTTTCAAGCCACCATTTTCCTCGCTTGTGCAGCATGGAAGTTCAGTGCCACTTGAGGGATTTATTTTTTTAAGTTTGGAGATACTGCACGGAAACAGGCTCTTCGGCTCACCAAATCCACGCTGATAATCCGTTCACACGCGTTCCATGATATCCCACTTTCACATTCACTCCCTCCAAACTGGGGACAATTTATAGAGGTTCAATAACCCACAAACCCACACTTCTTTGGGGTGTGGGAGGAAACTGGAGCACCCGGAGGAAACCCAAACGGTCCATGGAAAACGAGCAAACTCCACACAAATTGTACAGGAGGATGTACACAGGACACTGGCTGGACATGTTGTTCAGTGTGAGCACGTTGGGCCTAAAGGGCCTGTCCTACCAGCATGTGACTCCATGCGGTGAGTGCGACCTAACGTGGTCGCTTGAGCCGTCCAGCCTCGCGGGGCTGGTACCACGTCGATCGCCGGAGTTGTGCGGAGCTGGTCCCGACATCGCGCGGGGCTCCGAGAAACTGACCGTTTTCAAAAATTCCGCGCGGCAACGGCCTGTCGGCCCGGAGTCGCCTCGACGCATTACACACCGCCTCGACGTCGTGCCTCCGTGCCCCTCTCTGTGTGTCCCTCTCTGTCCTTGAGAATTTACCTTGCGGACTTCACTCCAACTTCGCAACACTTTGCGCCGTGTCGCGCCACTCACCCAACCTCCGCGCAGCCCCCGCTGCCGGTTTGGTTGCGCTCGCCGCATGCAGGCGCATGCTGGTGGGATTGGCCCCGTACAAGGATCACCCGACCTCCGCGCGGCCCCCGCTTCCAGTTTGGTTGCGCCGTTTGAAATTTTCAATTGACGTAACCGGAGTGGATGAGAATTTGGTATAGGACAGAACGAGCATGAACAGGTGATCGATGGTCGGTGGACTCAGCAGGCTGAAGGACCTGTTTCGATGCTATATTTCTAAATTAAATTAAACACGATTGGTGCAAAATGGGTGACCGATTGGGGAGTGATGATTTGATGGGCCTTAGGGCCTGTTTCCAGCTGTATCATTCCAAAAATATTAACACTTACAAACACTTGGCCGCTGCTTGGATTCTACACGCTTCATCTTAAAATTCCATATGTGAAGCAACACGTTTACTCCGAGAGTGACAAAATATTGACAAGACTTACATGCCAGCAATACAACTGGGGAAAAATGATGGCCCCTCCCAGAACAGCCTTATTAAAACTGTTATTGGGCAATGCTGACGTGGCAATAATTAATGCCCCTCCCTCGTTTCCCTGTGGCCATTTAAGAGAATAATTGCCCCAGCAGGAAGCAAGAACAGACTGAGTGGGTGTGACAAGTTCTCTCTCCTTTTAGCTCCAATAATTACAAGATGACAGCTGTCACTTGCAAGCTGTCTGGTGCTCATACATAACGAGATAGAATTTAAAAAAGAGGAACCTTTTCAAGTGCATGCAAAGAGCGAATGGGAATTTTTGGAAAGCAAAATGGTCGCCTATTAGTTTAGTTTAGAGATACAGTGCGGAAACAGGCGCTTTGACCCACCGAGTCCTCGCCGACCAGCAATCACCCCGCACACTAACACTATCCTGCACACACTAGGGACAATTTACAATCTTTACCAAAGCCAATTAGCCTACAAAGATGTGCATCTTTGGAGTATGAGAAGAAACCGGAGCATCTGGAGAAAACCCACGCGGTCACAGGGAGAACGTACAAACTCCATACAGACAGCACCCATAGTTAGGTTCAAACCCGGGTCTCTGGAGCTGTAAGGCTGCGCCACCGTGCCGCACCCATTCCGCTGTGAGACAATTGCCAGGTATGTTCAGTGACCATTCATTACCTGCGAGGTAGGACTGCGGACTACTGCAGAGAAGCGTGCAGCAAAACAGGCCAAAATACCGCTCTCTTCCACCACACCCTCTCCAGTGAGCGGGAACCAGAAACCCTTCACTGCACTCCCTCAACCAAGAATATTTTGACCCACAACAACATTGTGCACAGTTCTTCCTGCTCGACCACGACTCGTGCGTGGGACTCTGGAGCTAGACATTACACTTTACAGATACAGTGTCGAAACAGGCCCTTCGACCCACCGAGTTCACGCTGACCAGCGATGCCCGTACACTAGCACTATCCTGCATAATACAGACAAATTACAATTGACAGAAGCCAATTAACCTGCAAGTTGTTGGAATGTGGGTGGGAGCCGGAGCACCCGGAGAAAACCCACGCGGTCATGGGGAGAACATACAAGCTCCATACAGACAGTGCACAAAGTCAAGTTCGAACCCAAATCTCTGGCGCTGTCAGGCAGCAACTCTACCGCTGCGCCACCGTACCACCACATATGAACAAAGCACAGGGCAGTCGATATCAATGTAAGTTTAATGTTGCCGTGAAACCTGCCCTGTAGAAAGCAAATATCAATTGTTTGCCTTGTAGCTCATTTAGCTTGATAATTGCCGTGGAGTTAATATCGAAAAAATATAGAACTAAAAGCCCAAACGTCATCAAGTTTCAACATTAACTCTGTTCTTCTCTCCACAGATGCCGCCTAACCTGCTGAGAATTGGCACCATCTTCTGTTTTGATTTCAGACTTCCGCACCTGCAGATTTTTGCACTGTGGGAGCTAAATAATGGTTGGATCTCAGCAATTAAAACCCATGACTCACATGGACTGCATCATCCACAGCTAATCGCTTGAGAATTGTCCTTTAAAAGTTACTCTGGTTCACATAAACGAGCCCCTTCGGCCTACAAACCAAAGCTGGTGTTTATGTTCCATTTGTGCCTCCAAGTTTGCTCTGGCCCACTCAACCTACTAACTTCTAGTAACCCTTGCATCCCCGCTCTCTCCGTCCATCCCACACCCGAGTCATCGAACTAGCATCACTGTCGTCCTGTTGAGTTACACTGCCTGTATTAACTCGTTAACACCTATCCCACAGCCAACAATGGACATTGTGGGCTCCACGTTTCATCGATTATCATCGCTTTCTGCATTTCTTCCATTCATTTGCCCTAGGTACCGTCTATATCTCTCGTTCCCCTTATCCCAGTCTGAAGAAGGGTCTTGCCTATTCCTTTTCTCCAGAGAGGCTGCCTGATCCGCTGAGTTATCCCAGCATTTTGTGTCTGTCTACATCTCCTTCAGTTTATTTTTCTCTTGCGCTTTCTCTCCACTGCCTTTGACCCATTCCACATGGTGGCCATCTGCAGATCCTCACTATTCCAGGATGCATATTTCCCCCAAAACCCTCCCTGGATATTTCAACATCAGTCCCACTGTTCGGTTAACTTCACAATAAGCACAAGCATTCCAACCTTAAACTTGTGCTGCTGATTACATGAGCTATCCTTAGCGGTTCCAAAGAAATAATATTTTACTTGAAATGTATCCAAATACCAGGAGGGCTGAAGAAACAAACAAGGTTGGAAACAAACAAACACTCAATCAATCTCTGAACTAATTTCATGTTTAGTTTCTCCCCTGTCAGAACCATCCCGTCTGTACTGAATTAGGAATCGCCTTTGATGTTGGATTCTGTTTGAACTTCACCAAGATAGTTCACGCATGTGGCATGAAGAAGTCCCTCACACACTCCCTCTGATGCCTCTCCCCCCACTTTCTATCCACATAGAAAGATAGAAACATAGAAAATAGGTGCAGGAGTAGGCCATTCGGCCCTTCGAGCCTGCACCGCCATTCAATATGATCATGGCTGATCATCCAACTCATTATCCTGTACCTGCCTTCTCTCCATAACCCCTGATTCCTTTAGCCCCAAGGGCCACATCTAACTCCCTCTTAAATATAGCCAATGAACTGGCTTCAACTACCTTCTGTGGCAGAGAATTCCAGAGACTCACCACTCTCTGTGTGAAAAATGTTTTCCTCATCTCGGACCTAAAGGAATTCCCCCTTATCCTTAGACTGTGACCCCTTGTTCTGGACCTCCCCAACATCGGGAACAATCTTCCTGCACCTAGCCTATCCAACCCCTTAAGAATTTTGTAAGTTTCTATAAGATCCCCCCTCAGTCTTCTAAATTCTAGCAAGTACAAGCCAAGTCTATCCAGTCTTTCCAAATATGAATATCCTGACATCCCAGGAATCAGTCTGGTGAACCTTCTCTGTACCCCCTCTATGGCAAGAATGTCTTTTCTCAGATTTGGAGAACAAAACTGTACGCAATACTCCAGGTGTGGTCTCACCAAAACCCTGTACAACTGCAGTAGAACCTCCCTGCTCCTATACTCAAATCCTTTCGCTATGAATGCTAAAATACCATTTGCTTTCTTCACTGCCTGCTGCACCTGCATGCCTACTTTCAATGATTGGTGTACCATGACACCCAGGTCTCGTTGCATCTCCCCTTTTCCTAATTTGCCACCATTCAGATAATAGTCTACCCTCCTGTTTTTTGCCACCAAAGTGGATAACCTCACATTAATCAACATTATACTGCATCTGCCATGCATTTGCCCACTTACCCAGCCTATCCAAGTCACCTTGCAGCCTCCTAGCATCCTCCTCACACCTAACACTACCCCCCAGCTTAGTATCATCAGCAAACTTGGAGATGTTGCATTCAATTCCCTCGTCCAAATCATTAATATATATTGTAAATAGCTGGGGTCCCAGCACTGAGCCTTGCGGTATCACACTAGTCACTGCCTGCCATTCTGAAAAGGACCCGTTTACCCCTACCCTTTGCTTCCTGTCTGCCAGCCAGTTCTCTATCCACATCAATACTGAACCCCCAATACCGTGTGCTTTAAGTTTGTATACTAATCTCTTATGTGGGACCATGTCGAAAGCCTTCTGAAAGTCTAGATATAACATATCCACTGGTTCTCCCTTATCCACTCTGCTAGTTACATCCTCGAAAAATTCTATAAGATTCCTCAGACATGATTTACCTTTCGTAAATCCATGCTGACTGTCCAATGATTTCACCACTTTCCAAATGTACTGCTATCCCATCTTTAATAACTGACTCTAACAGTTTCCCCACTACCGATGTTAGACTAACTGGTCTGTAATTCCCCTTTTTCTCTCTCCCTCCTTTTTTTAAAAGTGGGGTTACATTAGCTACCCTCCAATCCTCAGGAACTACTCCAGAATCCAAGGAGTTTTGAAAAATTATCACTAATGCATCCACTAATTCTGTGGCTACTTCCTTGAGTAGCCAATGGAAGGCAGACTAACATTCAGTCCCTCGTCTACCCCTCAGTTGGAACTTGGAAGTCTGTAGTTTGATGTTAATGTCAGAAAAAGCTGTATATTTTTATTTGATGGATAAAATCGGAGGGGCTCAGAGGATCAATTTTATTTACAGAGGGTGGTGGGTATATGGAACGAGTTTCCAGAGGAGGTAGTTGAGGCATTTGAACAGGTGCATGGATAGGAAAGGTTTAGAGGGATATCGGCCAAACGCATGCAAGTGGGACAAGTGTAGATGGGGCATCTTGGCCGGCATGGGCAAGTTGGGCCAAAAGGCCTGTTTCCATGCTGTATGACTCTATGATTCTTCACAACGGAATGGCAATGAAGTACGGAAAATAACCAATTCCAATAGCAATTAGGATTAAAAGTTAACAACATCTGTGGGCTATTTTGCAGAATGAGAGAAAAGATAGGGGATTAAGCTCTGAGACAGGAGCAGAATTCAAGCCTTTCACTCACCCACTTGCCCGCCTTCTTTAAGTGCCATGCATTTTTAGAGCTCAGTTTTTTATTTTACGTTCAGCCTTTATCCAATTGCTCTTTTTTCTTTATGATTAAATAAGCCAGGAACACAAGGAATATTTAAACCACAAGTTTCAGTGGATGTTTCAGTCGATGTTGCAGTGTTCCAATATTATCGCAAGCTCGCTATCAAACATATTTGTGAAAAATGTGCAGTGAGGAGATGCCTCTGTTACAATAGCTTGGCAGTAAATCATACGCGCGCCAGGGTGAAAATGCAGTATTTCACAAAAGCGCAGTATTTTGCAGTAAGACTGAAGAAAGGTTTTAACCTGAAACGTCATCTATTCCTTTTCTGCAGAGATGCTGCCTGACCCGCTGACGTACTCCTGCTTTTTGCGTCTATCTTCAGTATTTCACAAGCTCAGTCTATAGAAACAGGTCCATGGCATTCTCCATCTCCCTGGTCCTACACCCATCCCTGGAATGTCGCGATTTTCCTCAATGAGTCTTTCTCCTCTGTTTTTGCTATGGGGATAAACAATGGGGACTGGGGAACTTGGGACCGTTTCTGGAATTGTCCTGAAGACAATCCGTTTTATGGTGGAGGAGATGGTGAATGTGCTACAGCATATGCAGGTAGATAAATCTCCCAAGGTTGATCAAATAGATCCAAGGTCACTTGGGAAGCTTGAGAAAAAATTGCAGCTCCCCGGCTGAGACATATGAATCATCACTGGGTGCATGTGAGGTGCTGGCAGACTGGCTAATGTTGTGCCTCCGTTTAAGAATGGCTGCAAGGCAGAATCTTGGGAATGATATACCAGTGAGCCTAATGCCTGTGGGAGGTAAGTGTAGGCAAGTTACTGGAGAGTATCCTGAGGGATAAGATATATATGCATTTGGGTAGACAGGGGATGATTAGAATAGTCACCATGGTTTTGTATGTGGGAGACCGTGATTGAAAATCTGATTGAGTTTTTTGAAGAAGCAACCAAAAGCGTTGATGACAGCAAAGCCACAGACATTGTCTACATGGAGGCCTATGATGAGGTTCCGCGTGGTAATTTGAAGGTTAGATCGCCTGGGATCCAGGGAGAGTTGGCCAACTGGATAGAGAATTGGCTTTATGAAAGGGAGCAGAAGGTGACGGTGGCAGGTTGTCTATCAGACTGGAGGCCTGTGAACATGGATCGGTGCTGGGCCCATTGACGTTTGTGGTTCATATCAACGATTTGGATGAGAATGTAGAAGCCGTGATTGGAACATTTGCAGGTGACACTAAAGTGGGTGATATTGAAGATAACGAAGATGGTTATCAAAAATCACAATAGGACCTTGGCCAGTTTGGGCATGTGGGCTGAGGAATGGTTAATGGAATTTAATGCAGATAAGTTCGTTGCATTTTGAGAAGTTAAACTAAGGCAGGACCTTCACAGTGAACAGCAGGACCCGAGGAGAGAGATCTAGGAGAGCAGGGTACACTGTTCCTTGAAGGTGGCGTCACAAGTAGAGAGGGTAATCAAGAAGGATTTTGGTTCATTGGCTTTTATCAGTCAGGGTACTGAGCATAGAAATGAGGGTGTAGTCACAATCTTCCAACCAACCCCATTTCTGACCATACACTTTTTCTATAACTGCAATGCAATAATGCTGTAACACTATATTCTGCACTCTAGTATATTTCTCTTTCAACTACCTGTTGTACTTACGTACGGCTTGACTTAACTCGCGTATAGTATGATTTGATTTGACTGGATCGCGCAAGCAAAGCTTCCCGCTGTATCTTGCTGCACATGACAATGACAAACAATAAAATACCATACTATACAAATTTTTCCCTTTAAAATTATTTTCCACTTATTCCTCCTTTACAACAGAAAAACATACATATCATGATGTGCAATTCCACTGACATGGTCCTTTCTTCCAAAGTACACCGTTTTTCTAAACAAAACGAGTCAACAAGTGAAAGTCCATGCACTGCTCAACTTTGTGCTGCTTCTCAGCTTTGCCCGGCGATTCTCAAATGGCACTTGCTGGCAACACGAAGGAAATGCTACAGACTAACGAGCGCCAAATTACTGCTTTCTGCTGGTCCTGGGAGAACGCCAGGAGCCACAGTAGACACCAGAGAGCATTCTAACCAAGCCGGTATTTACAGCATTAACAAATACATTTCCGTCCGACTACATGCCAGATATATACAGCGCCCCCCATGATGTTTGGAACAAAAATCCATCATTTATTTATTTGCCTCTGTACGCTACAATTTGAGATTTGCAGTACAAAAAAAATCACTTGTGGTTAAAGTGCACATTGTCAGATTTTATTAAAGGCCATTTTTATACATTTTGGTTTCACCATTTAGAAATTACAGCAGTGTTTATACATAGTCCATCCCATTTCAGGGCACCATAATGTTAGGGACACATGGCTTCACAGGTGTTTGTAATTGCTCAGGTGTGTTTAAATGCCTCCTTGATGCAGGTATAAGAGAGCTCTCTGCACCTAGTCTTTCCTCCAGTCTTTGTCACCTTTGGAAACTTTTATTGCTGTTTATCAACATGAGGACCAAAGTTGTGCCAATGAAAGTCAAAGAAGCCATTATGAGACTGAGAAGCAAGAATAAAACTCTTAGAGACATCAGCCAAACCTTAGGTTTACCAAAATCAACTGTTTTGAACATCATTAAGAAGAATGAGAGCACTGGTGAGCTTACTAATCGCCAAGGGACTGGCAGGACAAGGAAGACCTCCACAGCTGATGACAGAAGAATTCTCTCTATAATAAAGAAAAATCCCCAAACACAACTGTCTGACAGATCAGAAACATTCTTCAGGAGTCAGGTGTGGATTTGTCAATGATCACTGTCCGCAGAATACTTAATGAACAGAAATACAGAGGCTACACTGCAAGATGCAAACCACTGGTTAGCTGCAAAAATAGGATGGCCAGGCTGCAGTTCGCCAAGAAGTACTTAAAAGTGCAACCACAGTTCTGGAAAAAGGTCTTGTGGACGAAGATTAACTTATATCAGAGTGATGGCAAGAGCAAAGTATGGAGGAGAGAAGGAACTGCCCAAGATCCAAAGCATAACACCTCATCTGTGAAACACGGTGGTGGGGTGTTATGGCCTGGGCATGTATGGCTGCTGAAGGTACTGGCTCACTTATCTTCATTGATGATACAACTGTTGATGGTAGTAGCATAATGAATTCTGAAGTGTATAGACACATCCTATCTGCTCGAGTTCAAACCAATGCCTCAAAACTTATTGGCCAGTAGTTCATTCTACAGCAAGACAATGACCCTAAACATACTGTTAAAACAACAAAGGAGTTTTTCAAAGCTGACAAATGGTTAATTCTTGAGTGGCCAGGTTAATTCTTGAATCACCGATCTGAACCCAATTGAGCATGCCTTTTATATGTTGAAGAGAAAACTGAAGGGGACTAGCCCCCAAAACAAGAATGAGCTAAAGATGGCTCCAATACAGGCCTGGCAGAGCATCAACAGAGCAGACACCCAGCAACTGGTGATGTCCATGAATCGCAGACTTCAAGCCGTCATTGCATGCAAAGGGTATGCAATAAAATACTAAACATGACAACTTTCATTTACATGACATTGCTGCGTCCCAAACATTATGAAATGGGGTGACTATGTATAAACACGGCTGTAATCTCTACATGGTGAAGCCAAAATGGATAAATTTGGCCTTTATTAAAATTTGACAATGTGCACTTTAACCAAATGTGATTTTTTTCTATTACAAATCTCAAATTGTGGAGTGCAGAGGCAAATAAATAAATGATGGGTCTTTGTCCCAAACATTATGGAGGGCATTGTAGATGCATAATTAACATTTATGCAACCGCCTGGAAATCAAGCTCCTGTCAGCATGGGTTAGAACATCTTCCTTTGATCAGATCTGTGCAGCTGCCATTAAAACAGTTCCAAAATAATTATTAGCAGGATGATAATATACTACAGTTGATGAAATACCCAGTAGGGAAATATTTTGCAATCCAAGTGCATCAGGGAAATATTCCCTCCAGACGTGGAAAATCTTTCTAAATAATCCTTCACCGGTGAAAGTAGAGATGGGCAGGATTTATTTTAATCATTACAATATTAGCACAAATCAATAAAGCTCCTGAGGGACACGAAATAGCAGATATGGGCTTTTGGCTTTTCAAGCCTGCTCCAACATTCACAGATGATCAATCCCAACTCCATTTGCTTGCACTATCTACATATCATTTTATTCCTCCAATATTCAAACATTCAGCTTCAAATGAAAATAATAACCACATTTCCACAGCCCCCGAGGTTGAGATCTCCAAAAGAAAATCACCATTCTTTGCAGGGAAAGTCAATGCCCTTCAAATCAGTCCGAAATGGCTTACCCATATTTAAAAACCGAAAATAGACACAAATAGCTGGAGTAACTCAGCGGGTCAGCCAGCATCTCTGGAGAAAAGGAAAAGGTGACGTTTCGGGTCGAGACCCTTCTTCAAACTGAGAGTCAGGGGAAAGAGAAACGAGAGATATAGACGTTGATATGGAACAAATGAATGAAAGATATGCAAAAAAAGTAACGATAATCAAGGAAACGGTCCATTGTTGGCTGTGGGCATGGTGCAATCGAGTTGATTCCCTTAGCCAAATCATTGAGATAGATTGTGAAGACTTAAACCTTTCTTCTCCCCACCACTCCTAAAAAAAAAACCCTGGATTAGTCACAGCGACCAAACTGAGAAGGTCACCCAATTAGAAACATAGAACATAGAAATTAGGTGCAGGAGTAGGCCATTCGGCCCTTCGAGCCTGCACTGCCATTCAATATGATCATGGCTGATCATCCAACTCAGTATCCTGTACCTGCCTTCTCTCCATACCCCCTGATCCCTTTAGCCACAAGGGCCACGTCTAACTCCCCTTTAAATATAGCCAATGAACTGGCCTCAACTACCCTCTGTGGCAGAGAGTTCCAGAGACCCACCACTCTCTGTGTGAAAAATTCCATGTGTTTTTTGTGTAGGAAGGAACCACAGATACTGGTTTAAACCGAAGATAGACACAAAAAGCTGGAGTAACTCATCAGGACAGGCAGCATCATTGGAGAGAAGGAATGGGGGACATTTCAGGTCGAGACTGAAGGAGGGTCTCACCCCAAAACGTCACCCATACCTTCCCTCCAGAGATGCTGCCTGTCCCCGCTGAGTTACTCCAGCTTTTCATGTCTATCCATATGCTTTTTGTTCAGCTTAATGTGGAAGTTAAGTTGTGGAACTTAATTACAAGCCTTCTTAAAATCCAAATACTCCACATCCACTGGCTCCCTCCTCAAAGAACTCCAATCCTTAAAGTCAAACATCATTTTCCTTTCAAAAATCAATGAATGGTGTCTCTGCTGAATCATATAATTAGTTTCTAATGGCCTTGCCCGCATCATGTATGATAGACTCCGACAACCAATGTCAGGCTGACAGGTCACTATTTCCCTGCCTTCTCTCTTCAAAAACAATAGAAACCACAGCGGAGCAGGCCAGGAATATTTAAAACTGTTTCGCTTATTGCAAAACATATGAAAGCTTGGATGGGAAAACTTTAATTCCAAGAAGAAACGGTTTGATCTTAAACATAAAAACATAGAAAATAGGTGCAGGAGTAGGCCATTCGGCCCTTTGAGCCTGCACCGCCATTCAATATGATCATGGCTGATCATCCAACTCAGTATCCTGTACCTGCCTTCTCTCCATACCCCCTGATCCCTTTAGCCACAAGGGCCACATCCAACTCCCTCTTAAATATAGCCAATGAACTGGCCTCAACTACCTTCTGTGGCAGATAATTCCAGAGACTCACCACTCTCTGTGTGAAAAATGTTTTCCTCATCTCAGTCCTAAAGGAATTCCCCCTTATCCTTAGACTGTGACCCCTTGTTCTGGACCTCCCCAACATCGGGAACAATCTTCCTGCATCTAGCCTATCCAATCCCTTAAGAATTTTGTAAGTTTCTATAAGATCCCCCCTCACCCTTCTAAATTCTAGCGAGTACAAGCCAAGTCAATAAGTCAATCCAGTCTTTCCTCATGTGAAAGACCTGACATCCCAGGAATCAGTCTGGTGCCTGACCCTCAGGTCTCTAGAGCATTTGAGGGTCTGTTGAGTGGCAAAAGTAACTCTAGTTTTGCTGATCCGGTTGTGTGCATTCCTGAAACAGGCTAACAGTGCTCCATTAGCCCTGCCAGTTAAAGGGCCACCTCTCCAACTCAAATACATTTACATTAATCAACAAAAGAGCACAAAATAAAAATTAAAAACATGTTGTTTTAATGTATTTTAGCCCGTCTCCCAGACGCTGGCGCCAACTGTTCAATTTCCGAGCTAGCTGTGTCCTTGAACCAGTGCCATGTATTTAAAACTCTCATCTTGAGTTCAAATCCCTCCATGCTCATAAGTCGCCAAGACCAATGGAAGATTTGTTCATTCCTCCGATTCTGAACCTTGTGTGGCTCAATTAGAGTTAGATACAGCTCTTAGGGCTAACTGAATCAAGGGATATGGGGAGAAAGCAGGAATGGGGTACTGATTTTGGATGATCAGCCATGTTCATATTGAATGGCAGTGTTAGCTCGATGGGCCAAATGGCCTGCTCCTGCACCTAGTTTCTATGTTTCTAATCTCCACAGTTCTTCATCCGACACGATGCCTCCGTAAGCCTGGCTGATAAAACACTGGAGAAAAACGCTGCTTTAAAATGCTCCAGAGATAATGCCTGACCCGCTGAGTTACTCCAGTACTTTGTGTCCTTTCGGCCCATATAGTCTAAACTACACTACATTTCCCCAGTGACCTACTGTTCCACATTCCCATCAACTCCCCCAAGATGATACAGCATGGAAACAGGCCATTCGGCCCAACTTCCCCACGCCAGCCAGCATGCCCCATCTACACTAGTCTCACCTGCCTATAGAGTCATTACACCCCCCCCCCCCCATTATGGGGAGGGAAGAGAGATGGGGGGGGAGGAGAGAGGGGGGAGGAGAGAGGGGGGAGGAGAGAGGGGGGAGGAGAGAGGGGGGAGGAGAGAGGGGGGAGGAGAGGGGGGGAGGAGAGGGGGGGGAGGAGAGGGGGGGGAGGAGGGGGGGGGGAGGAGAGGGGGGGGAGGAGAGGGGGGAGAGGAGGAAGGCTGGGGAGAGGGTGAGAGGGGAAGGGAGAGAGAGGGGGGAGGAGAGGCGGGAGGGGGACAAGGCTGTGGAGAGGGAGAGGGGGGAGAGGGGGGAGAGGGGGGGAAGGGGGAGAGGGAAATGTTAATGAGTGCAGGGGGAGGTGAATAAGTGGCAAGTTGCAGGTGGAGCGAGTCCTGAGCCAGGGAACAACGCTGACTGGGAGGGTTCCACAATTGCGGAACACTGTCATAGAGTCAGATAGCACAGAAACAGGCTGTTCGGCCCATCGAGTACTCAGCTGTACTAGTGCAGGGACGGGTTGGTAACTCTTCAGGCTCCGGAACAGTGCAGAGGGAGAGAGAGAGAGAGAGAGAGAGAGTCTTACTTGAAGGTTAGAATGCAGAGTGGTCGGTAGGACTTGTGGCTGCTGTTGTCACCCATGCTCCTGCCCCAGAAGTCGTTGGAGAAGATGCCCCGGAGCGGGGCGGAGGCTCGCATGTCGGGGTTGTTGATGATCGCCCACACATCGTCGTGGACCAGCTCGCCGGGCAGCCCGTTGCAGTAGGCGGCGGCGGCGCAGAGGGCAGCGAGCAAGCCGTGCCACAGGGTGAGGCGACCTCCAGCCCCGCTCTGCAGCTCCATCCCTCGCCCGGGATCGCATCGTCCACAGCCGGCGCCCGGGCTGCTGCTGCCGCTGCCGCTGCTGCCGCCACTCGCCGCCGGACAGCAGCAAAGCGCCGATAGTAGCGGCCGGCCAACCACCCGCCCCCACTAACGCGCACGTCCCGGGCGGAGCCAGCGGAGCGGAGGCGGGGAAGATGCCGGGGGAGGAGGGAGGGACCCCGGGGGGAGGAGGGAGGGAGCCCCGGGGTAGGTGGAGGAGCATTAGAGGGTCCAACAGTAGAGGGTCGGTGGTTGCACCAGGGATCCCAAAGGGAAGGATTGGGTGGGGTGAGTCGAGGGAGCACACAGGAGGCTGGCTGACGATCCCAGCACACAGGGAGACAGAGAGAGGAGAGGATGGGTAGGGGGTAGGGGGAGTGAAGGAGTCCTGCATAGGGAGCAGAGGAGTTGAGGTCACAGAGATAGGTGGGGGGGGGGAGAGAGTGAGAGACAGAAGGATTTCACTGCTGCAGTGTGTGTGTGTGTGTGACTAAGGGAGGGACAAGAGGACACATGCTGGGATGTTGGGGTTTGAGTAATGTCCCAGAACTGAGAACATTAAGGGGGAAGAGTACATGTTGTCATGTTGTTGTTACTTGTGGGCAGAGCACCAAGGCAAATTCCTTGTATGTGAATACTTGGCCAATAAACTTACTTACACGAGGGGGAGGGGGGAGAGAAAACACGGAGTATGAGAGTGTGGGTAAATTTGTATGACAGGTTTGGGGCGTAACAGGTTACTAGTGGAAAGCACGAAGGGGTGCAGCCAGTGGGAGGAGACAATTGAGTGGGAGATCACAGGAGAAAAACCACCTTTAGATTCAATCTCAGGTCACCTGTTGTCCACCACTTGAGCCTTCTGAAGCAGGGTCCACCTGAAACGTCACCCATTCCTTCTCTGCAGGGATACTGCCTGTCCCGCTGAGTTACTCCAGCAATTTGTGTCTATACTTGATCCTAGTGGCTTAGTCGCCCACATCGTGGAACAATCAACCCATTGATGTGGCACCGAATACTTACCTTGGCCCAGATGGAGTAAGGGTGGAGGGCTTCGTTCCCTTTGTGGAGTCTGCATGTTCTGCTCGCAAGCTTTGTACATGTTGGTAGATTAATACCCCCATTGTTAATAGAAAACAAAAGGGAGTTGACAGATATGGGACAGGGATTAAGTTGCAGTGATTAAGACATGGAGGAATGGGAAGGATGGGATTCCTCGATGAACTTGATGGAACAAATGATGTCCTGTATCGCACAAAGTGCGTTTAAGGGCATCCATCGAACAAGTCAGATTGAAAACAAAATCTGCAAAATTTATGGTCAAGAATATTGATACCTTCTTCTTCTTTTTCTTGTGAATGAAACATAAACCAAAGGGATAGTTAGATCTCAAGCCGGGTGTTGAGCAGCCAGGTTGTTATCTCTGCGTCAATGTCTGCCAGGGCCTGAGCTCCATTTGGTGGGTGGTAGAGCGGGCACCCAGGTTGGCTGTCTGTTGTTCTGCTCCGCATTCACAGGCTGAGCTCTGGCGGAGTCCCCATCTCCATATGCTGGCATTGAAACGTCACTGATACCTTATTTGCAGAGTTTGTAAAATTCTCAGTTTGATGCAAGCTCAGGTCCTTCCATTTTCAGACCAGGGCTCAAGCATTTTATGAATAATATATAAATAGAAGCAAAAGCCTCTTACTGTGCCTCTCACTGCTGCTCCGTCAATCAATCAGTTCTTGGCTAACCTTTTACCTCAGCACCATTTTCCAGCACTAATCACATTGTCCCTGATTCCCTTAATATCTGTCGATCTTTGCCTTAATATCCATTCACTGACTGAGGCCCCACACTTCTCTCAGATGGAGAATTCACAATTCTAAGTGAAGGAATTATTTTCTCTTCTCCATCCTGAATCGCCGATTCCCAGTTCCCCATCAGGACACCTACATTGTTAAGCTTCTTAAAAACATTGTGTTAAATCAGATACAATTGCAATAAGATGTGCTCGCAAGTTATAAGAGTAGAATTAGACCATTCGGCCCATCGAGTCAACTCTGCCATTCAATCAAGGCCGCCTCCTAATCCCATTATCCTGTTTTCCTCCCATAACTCTTGTATGTGAATCCTCTTGCAATTAAGGCAACATAGCATTTGCCTTACAATTACTTGCTGTACCTGGAGTTAACCAGTACTTCACATACAAGGACACACAGGGCCTTGTGTCTGAACATCAAAGTAGTGTGGTATATTTGGAGGTAGTCAATGAACTGGTCACATGGTGCTGGTAAGTCTAATGACAGACATGTTTTCAAAAGAGCAAGAGCTTTGAACATGGGTGTACACTTTATTAAAAACAGACAACGTTGGAAATAGCAGGTCCACCAACATCTTGGAGACAGATTTCTAAATAGTTTGATGACAACTAAATCGTATGCTGAATCACACATGTTTTATAATGTTACTACTGTAGATATATGATTTATTTATTCTGAGGAAGAGGTTTACTGTTGCGACAGATATATAGATTCAAGGAATGTGCTCAAAGCCTCCCAGAAGAAAATGCAACATCCTCACGGACTCCTGTGAATCTCATGACGTAGAGAAGGCACATGCATGACAGTGAAGCGTGGATAGGGAACATGGGACTCCCTGGAAGTGAACACAAGTACCAAAACAAAATACCCACTCGCTCTCTGCCCCATCTGTGAGAGAGCCTGCCGCCCATGGAAGCAAGTAATCCTCAATTTCAAGGAACTGCTGTTGGGGGCGGCACAGTGGTAGAGTTACTGCCTTACAGCGCCAGAGACCTGGGTTCGATCCTGACTACAGGTGCTGCCTGTACGGAGTTTGTACATTCTCCTTGTCACCGCGGGGTTTTCTCCTTGTACTCCAGTTTCCTCCCACACTCCAAAAACATACGGATTAATTGGCTTTGGTAAAATTGTAAATTGTCACCAGTGTGTCTGTTAGTGCCAGTGCACGGGGTGATCGCTGGTCACCGCTTGTGGCCTGTACTGGAAAATTACAGCTATGAGGACGTTGGACACGTCGGGGGTTGTTTTCCTTGCAACAGAGTGGAGGGAAACAAGCATGAGGTGTATACAATTATGATGGACCTCGAGAGTAAAAATGAAAAACACACTTTTCTTAGCAGTTGAATAAGACTCCAGGGGACAAAGAGTTAAACTAAGTGGGAGATGGAACAGAACGAAAATGTGGAAAAATATTAAGGGTTTCTGCCAATCACTTTTTGTGGCAATTTGTTCAAAAGTAATTGGTTATGGAGTTGTTGAGCTGTGACCTGAGGATCTAGCCCTGGAGAGTGGGAATAGGCTGGATAACCCCGGATTGAACAGATGCAAAAAGCCAATTGACTTCCGTGCTGTTAAGTTTTTTACGATTCATCAGTCATGAGCAATGCCCTCTGATGGCCAACAGCAGCCACTGTCTTGAAAGAAAACTAATGCTCTCCGACTGCAGCCAAGTTGATTGCTCAGACTGAGGACACAAAACAAAGGGAACCTCAAGTCGTGACAGGGAGAACCATCAGTTGTATCCAAATGGCGCCAGTTCCAAGCAGTGCTGATGTGAATGAGTACTACACAGTGGATCAAGAGCCAGTTTATTTTCCACTGTCTGCTATTGAATGAATTGTGCTTTGTTCATGTTGGTTTGCCTACCTGCATCTAGGGGGCTGGTGAGCGACGTAAGCTCAACATTGGAAAACAACAGCCAAATTCGCTGCATATTCTTCGTGATTCTGGGCAATGGTTGGGTTTAGTTGTTGCTGTTTGTTTGAACCCGCTGGGCACACAATGGGTGATACATCCTTTCTGTTTCAAGGATGCAAGAGTGACCACTCCTTAAAAGTACAGAGTTTTAGCATTGAAACAGGCCCTTCAGCCCAACAGACCCATGCCAACCAAGATGCCCCATCTGCACTAGTTCCATGGAAACAGGCCCTTCAGCACAACAGGTCTATGCCAACCAAGATGCCCCATCTACACTAGTCCCACCTGCCCACATTTGGCCTATGTCCCTCTAAACCTTTCCTATCCTTGTACCTATCCAAATGCCTTTTAAATGCTGTTCTGGTGCCTGTCTCAACTACCTCCTCCGGCACCTCATTCCAAATGCTCACCATTAGAACTAGGTGAGATATACACATTAGAACTAGGTGAGAGTCCAAGTGGGGCACAAGGAAAGGAAGGGGGAGGAGAGGCGGGATTGTGGGGGATAAGAGGGTGGGGTGGGGAGGTTGGGCGGAGTTTGTTTGAGGTTACCTAGAATTCCATAATTCAATGTCATACCGACGGGTTGTAAGCTACCAAAGCAGAATATGAGGTGCTGTTCATCCAGTTTGCATGTGGCCTCGCTCTGGCAAGAACAGAAAGGTCAGTGTGGGGGGTACACAAAAGGCTGGAGAAACTCAGCGGGTGCAGCAGCATCTAAGGAGCGAAGAAGATAGGCGACGTTTCGGGTCGAGATCCTTCTTCAGACTCAGTGTGGGAATGGGAATGGAATTTAAAATAGTTAGCAACTGGGAATGCTGAATGAAGGAAATGTATTGCCCAGGAACTAAGGGTGATTTTATTATGAAATAGCGCCTTGTGATTAAAAATAATCTACTTCAGAGAGCAAATATGGCCCCAGTTTTATGGACCTATCTGAAAAGACAGCACTTCAAACAATGTCACTCTCCATCAAAGCTGCAGAGAAACATCAGCCTGACATTGCTCTTAATTCTCCACTGTGAACCTTAAATCCGCAACTCTATGACCACAGCGGAGAATTAATCACTGATCCTGAGTTGACACTTTGAAGGAGAAAAGTCACAATGATTTTCCTTTGTCTTCAAAGGTTCATGTGATGATCAGTTAGGAAAACCAGCACTTTTATCACATGAACATGTTACAAACAAAATCACTCACCAGAGGTTGGGGAGAGGGATGGACAGTGGGGAGAAGAGAACAATTGGGCTGTAAGTGCGAAACTAAGAGGTAGTATTACCACATCAAGCTTTGATGAGAAGACAGTTAGGTTTTGAAGCTCCTTTTGGAGATGAAGCTGGGGTAACTCAGTGGGACGGGCAGCATCTCTTAGGAGAAGGAATGGGTCGCGTTTCGGGTTGAGACCCTTCTTCAGACAAATGCATTCCAGAACTGGGAATATGACTACTAAAGGATAAGTTCAAGTGGCAGGATAGAGCAGGTATTCACAGTGGATCGCTTGGGATCATGCAAGACAAAACCATATGAATGGGAATTCTGCCATTGCCATGCATTGAGGAGAGAGGAGGCGATGCATATTACTAAGCACTAGTGGCAGAGTCGCTGCCTTACAGTGCCAGAGACCCGTGTTCGATCTTGCCTACAAGCGCTGTCTTTATGGATTTTTGTACGTTCTCCCTATGATTGTGTGGGCTTTCTCCGGGTGCTCCGGTTTCCTCCCCCCTCCAAAGATGTACAGGTTTGTAGGTTAATTGGCTTCTGGGTAAAAAGTGTCAATTGCCCATACTGTGTAGAAAAATGTTAGTGTGCAGAGATCACTGGTCGGCGTGGACTCGGTGGGCTGCAGGGACTGTTTCCACATTGTATCTCTAAACTAAGCATGGAGATGATTCACAGAGAGGACATAGTACAGTACGGAGCCCAGGCAATACAGGTTTGGAGAAACAGTGCTAAGGCCAACAAGGGAAATTTCAAGTCAAGTTTATTCGTCATATACACATACGGGATGTGCAGTGAAATGAAAAGTGGCCGTGCCTGCGGACTTTGTGCAAAAAAACAAACAAACAACCAACAAACTACAAACAGAATCACATGTTCTTTTCCATATTAAATATTGTGGGCGGTATTGTGGTCCAGTAAGTTAGTAGAGTTAGTCCCTGGTGAGATAGGAGTTTACGGGCCGAATGGCCTCTGGGAAGAAACTCCTTCTCATCCTCTCCGTTCTCACAGCATGGCAACGGAGGCGTTTGCCTGACCGTAGCAGCTGGAACAGTCCGTTGCAAGGGTGGAAGGGGTCTCCCATTATGTTATTGGCTCTGGAGTTGCACCTCCTGATGTATGGTTCCTGCAGAAGGGCGAGAGAAGTTCCCATAGTGCGTTCGGCCGAATGCACTACTCTCTGCAGGGCCTTCTTGTCCTGGGCAGAGCAATTCCCAAACCAGATTGTAATGTTGAGCTGAGATGTGAGATGGTTCACTTGAAACTCCTTCATGTTGGACAGTTTACTAGTTCATGTTGGACAGATAAAATATTAGGTGTAGTAAACCGCAAAATAGGGGAAATGTTCAACAGGTCAGATAGCAACTGTGGAGAAAGAAACAGATTTAACTTTTCAGGTCGACGACCTTTCATTAGAACTAGCAAAAGGTAAACACTTAACACAGTCTCCGTGTTGATACTGTACACAGAACTGCAATGTTATTGGTTTAGGAATGTTGTGCACCAGTAAAATCATCTATGTACTGTTGTTGGACTTGGAATTATGGAGCCTGATATTATTGCTGCAGAACTGTTGTTGGTTTGGGAATGTTGAACTCCGATATAAACATGCCTGCAGCAATGTTGCACTGAGAATATTGTTCCTGATGACAACACTGCGGCAATCTTGTTGAATTGGGAACTGAATGTACATTGTAAGCTTCACGCCAACAAGCTTCATCACACCCTGGTGTATATGACAATAAACTAATCCAAATTTGAATTGTGTCCAATTTTAACACTGCTGCACCTTTCAGGGCATGATGATTTGTAACCCTATATTAAAACTGACACACTTTTGTTGGATGGAAATATTGTATTTCGAATATTACATTTGTTGTACTATTGTTGAATTGGGCAATTGAATTCCCGTAGAAACATTACTGCATCTCTGCTGGATTGGGAGTATTGTCAGTTTCAATGTAGTTCATTGTCACGTGAACTGTGGGACAGTGAAAAGTTTTTGTTGCATGTTCACCAGTCAGCGAAAAGACAATACACAATTACACTCGCGCCTTCCACAGCGTACAGTATGGATACATAATAAGGGAATAACGTTTGGTGCAACATAAAGTCAGAAATGTCCAAATAAAGAGAGTCCGAGGGTCACCAATTAGGTAATAGTAGTGCAGGACTGCTCTCTAGTTGTGATAGGATGGTTCAGTTGCCTGATAACAGCTTGCAAGAAACTGTCTCTGAATCTGGAGCTCTGCGTTTTCACACTTCTAAACCTTTTGCCCGATGGGAGAAGGGAGAAGAGGGAGTGGCCAGGGTGCAACTCATCCTTGATTATGCTGCTCAAAGATCTTATAGCGGAGCAAGATAGACCACTCGACGTAAAATACGTAGTACGGTCATGGGCAGATTCACGGGTAATTTTAGGCCCCATTTTCCGTAACCGGCTTCCTTCTCCGCACCAAAGATCCCATGGGATAATAGTACGGAGACGGAAGCCGGTTACGGAAACATCCTCGTAAAAATAAAAGTTATTTGGTAAAAATCTTCTCCTCATTTCCAGAATTTTAATTTATTAACACAAACTGTTCCCCCGCAACGTTCATTACACTGCAAGTCGGGTCAGGTTACGGAAATGGATGAAAAAAAGGCCCACGTTCCGCTCCGTTGCGTACTACACGTCAGCCCATTGCATTTAGCAGGAGTGGTCTATCTTGCTCCGCTATAGGATCTTTGATGCTGCTGGCCTTGCCGCGGCAGCGTGAGGTGTAAATGGAGGTAGGTTTGTGTGATAGTCTGGGCTGCGTCCAAAATTCGCTGTCCCCAGTATTAACGCTGTGGGAATGTTGTGGGTGTATTATTCTCCAGTGTTACTGCTCCCTTACTGTTGTTGGACTAGGAATATTGTAACTCAGTATTAATACTGCAGATGCTGGTGCCAGATTGGTGCACTGAACCCAACATTCAGCACTGCTGATCTTGTTTTATGATTTTTTTTAACTTCCATTTTCAATCTGCTGCCGTTTCTCCCCAAACCATCATTATGGAAGGCTTTTGAAAACCTGCACTGATATCAATCTGTTCTGACCCTGTAACAAACAGTAGATGCAAGAAACTGCAAATGTTGTTTTACAAATAAAAAGACACAAAGTGCAGGAGTAATTCAGCAGGTCAAAAAGTCTCGCTGAGTTGCTCCAGCACTTTGTGTCTGCAACAAACAGTATTTGGACATTTCCTCTATACACAGTCCAAGTTTGAAGGGCAGAATTTAGATTCTTATTTCCTTTCTCCAAAAATGAACTGATTGGAGTGTCGCACGTTCTGCGTGACCGCATGGATTTTTCCAGAGTGCTCCAGATTGCTCGCACATTCCAAAGACGTGCGGGTTTGTAGGTTAATTGGCTTCTGTAAAATTGTAAATTGTCCCTGGTGTGTAGGATTGTCCCTAGTTGGTCGGCACGGACTCGGTGGGGCGAAGGGCCGGTTTTCATGTATATCTCTGAGGTAATCCCTGTTTGGGATTTACTTATCTCCTCCCAGCAGCTCTGCATTCAACCATTCTCTTTTTGGATAGCTCTTCGAGGAGAGGTTTGAATAAATGGTGATATGAAATGGAGGACAAGGAACCACAGACTGCCAGCCTGATTTGCATTCTAGCCTATTCTTATTCCTTCAAAGTCCATCCATTAAAGGTCAACACATACTCCATGCACCAGATAAGCTTAGTTCAGTGTTAGGTGGTTCTGAGTGCAGACTCATTATCCATTGGCCTGCTTTACTCCTTGACACTTCACAAACACACGAGGGATCCTTCCAGCTTCCATTAACAATACCTTTGATGAAATATATGCCAATATAAGTTATGCATCCAGCTTCCTTGCATCAGATTGCTCACCGTACTGTGAATCCTTTCAATGCTCTCGCTTGATCCAGAGAATTGAAAATTAAACTCAAAGAGCAAAAAATACATTAAACATTTGAAATGTGTGAGGTTAGCACTATTTAATGTGCCGGGCACTACTTGATAAGCCCTGGATCCCAGATTAAACTTCATTTTGTTTTAATATATTTCGTGCATTATCCCTCAGATTTCGCCAATTGACTGTGCACCAGAACAGTGCCCTGGAGGTCTGTAATTCAATATGCTCCAAATGTTTAGACAAGAAATGTTACACATTACCATTTCCTTATGTTAAATTTCAATGGAATCACACTTTGGAAGCGGACGTACATTTTGTTTAATTTCGGTGTCAGAAACTACATGTCGTTGGCAAGGCCATTATTTATTGGCCATCTCTAATGTCCGATTCTGCAACCTCCAGCCCAGTTGACCGTCAGTGAATTTCTTGTGCGTACTTAAAAAAATGTTGGTTAAAGAAAATCACCTAAAAAATTGGAATGCACTAATCCAAATGGGTAGCGGAAAAGAATTTAGGAATACAAGTACACAAACAGCTGTTTAACAAGGTCATAAAACAAACATAATCATTAGAGTTTAGTTTAATGCTATAAAATAGAAAAGTAGGGAGGCTGCACTAAACTGGATTGAACACAGTGTTAAGACCATACTTGGAGTGGAGAATTGTAGTTGTTATGCTATGTATAGATAAATATATATTGGACATGCAGATGCGGGAGACAGTGAAAGAAGGCTTGTATAAAATATCCACAACAATCCTTCCGAGAAAGATAACAGTGTTGAAAAGAAAAGTCTAAATAGAGATCATTAAAATTGTGGAAGATTTTGACAGACCAGAATGAATATTTTCATTTGTTATGATGAACAAAACCAGATGCTGCGAATTATTACAAGACAGTCACCAGGAAATCAAACAGGGAATTCGGAAGAATACACACGGAGAATTTGGAATGAAAACCGAAAATGCTGGAAACACTTGGTGGGTTAAGCAGCTTCTGCAGAGAGAGGTCCTGAACATTTCAGATTGATGAACTGATAAGGTTAGAGATAAACAAGTTTTAATACTGAGAAACATTGAAGAATCTTGAAATTATAATGATAGGAAGGATGTCAACAAAATAGAGAGAGTACAGAGGAGATTTACTAGAATGTTGCCTGGGTTCCAGCAACTAAGTTACAGAGAAAGGTTGAACAAGTTAGGTCTTTATTCTTTGGAGCGCAGAAGGTTAAGGGGGGACTTGATTGAGGTCTTTAAAATGATGAAAGGGATAGACAGAGTTGACGTGGATAAGCTTTTCCCATTGAGGGTATGGAAGATTCAAACAAGAGGGCATGACTTGAGAATTAAGGGACAGAAGTTTAGTGGTAACATGAGGGGGAACTTCTTTATTCAGAGAGTGGTGGCTGTGTGGAATGATCTTCCAGCAGAAGTGGTGGAGGCAGGATTGATTTTAACATTTAAAAGTAAAGTGGATAGGTAAATGGACGGGAAGGGAATGGAGGGGTATGGTCTGAGTGCAGGTAGATGGAACTAGGGGAAAATAAATGGTCGGCACGGACTGGAAGGGCCGAGAAGGCCTGTTTCCGTGCTGTAATTGTTATATGGTTATATGGTTAAATTGGTGCAGGAGTCGGTCATTTGGCCCTTCAAGCCAGCACCGCCATTCAATATGATCATGGCTGATCATCTAAAATCAGTACCCCGTTCCAGCTTTTTCCCCATAATTCCTTGATTCCTTTAACCCAAAGAGCCAAATCTAACGCTCTCTTGAAAACATCCAGTGAATTGGCCTCCACTGCCTTCCGTGGCAGAGAATTCCACAGATTCACAACTCTCTGGGTGAAAATACACAGATAAAGAGAAACAGAAAGAAGACACAAGAGAAGGCTGTGATTGGGTGGCAGGTAAGAGGGGTGAGAAGCCCAATAAAAGATCGTACGGATACACAAGGCTAGAAACATTAAACTAAGAAGGGAATGCAAGAAACACTCAATGGCTAAAGCGGTCCAATAGAGAGTAATACAGAGTTAAACTCCAAAGATAATGGCAAGGCATAAGTGAATAGCACCAGAGAAAGTTAAGAAACGATAGGCGAGTATTTTAGAAAAGTAAGTGGGCACACCAGCACTTTTTCCTGAATTACTGAAATCTGAGTTGAATCCAGAAAGATGTAATATTTCCACAAAAAAAAAAATGCTGTTGAATAAAACAATCTGCTGGAAGTACTCAGCAGGTCAAGCAGCATCTGTGGAGGCAAAGGGATGGTCGACATTGTGGGTTTACACCTTGCATCAGGAGTTACAGTTCCTTGCGCTGAAAATGGACTTCACTTGAACGAGCCAAGGACAGAGAAATCGGAGTGGGAGCAGGGCAGGGAATTAAAGTGACGGATGATCAGACGTTCACACCGACTGAACACTGTTCTGCTAGGTAAATGGCTGCTTGGTCTCCGCAATGCTGGGGATAACACATCAGGAGCAGTGAATTCTGTGTGCCACCTTAAAACAGTGCCAACTCTGTCAGTGTTTCACCGAAAGAGTTTAGGGCCTTGGATCGGGCGGGAGGGGAATGGATGGAGAAGGGAAAAAATGGCAAATATATGGAAACAAGGCATGGGAATGAAAGATTTCAGGAGCAGAAAGGAAATTAAGGCAAATATTTAATTGTATTGAATGGGGAAGCAGGTTCCAAATGGCTTTCGCCTCCTCTGACATTTCTTATGCAAGTGGATGGACTGTGACGAGTGGTTCCCGACTCAGGCATCCATTACCCTTTCCAGAGTACTTTCAGTAATGGGGGTTATGGTGGCAGAGTTGGATGAGGAAGGCTCGCATCGTGTCAGTGCCAGTATGAATTATTCAAGCCCAATGGATTGTTTCTGCACTCAATATAAATTTTAATTTTGCTAGATAAGAAGAAATAAAGCTAGATTGGCAGAGTCTCACAGGAAGTAAAGATCAGCATGGATCTGAAGAAGGGTCTCGACCCGAAACGTCGCCTATCTCCTTCGCTCCTTAGATGCTGCTGCACTCGCTGAGTTTCTCCAGCTTTTTATGTAACCCTCAGCATGCTTCTATTGGGCTGAATCACCTACTTCCATACTGGATAATACATTGCAGAGGAATCACAAAGTAATCCATGGTACCTCTTCTCAGCCTATTTAGTATAGAAACAGCGTGGGAACAGGTCCTGCGGCCCACTGAGTCCGTGCCGACCAGCAATCACCCGTACGTTAGTTCTATGTTATCCCAATTTCGCATCCTATAAACTAGGAGCAATTTACAGAAGCCAATTAATCTATAAATTTGCATTGCTTTGGAATGTAGGAGGAAACCGGAGCAGCCGGAGAAAACCCCACGCAATCACAGGGAGAACGTATAAATTCCATACAGAGAGCACCCATAGTCAAACCCGGGTCTCTGGCGCTGAACCACTGTGCCACCCTTGGTGCACCCAAATACACTCCTGCCTAAGAGTGTTTAAAAAAAAAAAAAAAAATTTTAATTGTCATTGGCCTGTGCCCTTAATAACGTACCTCAGCTGCTGTAGAGTTATTGCCATGACAATATTCTTCGACGATTGCCTCTCGCTCAAAGCACCAATCATTTGGAAAGCTGTCACCTCAGCTGATTGATTTACTATAAATACCATCAGAAGGAACAAACAGCTGACCTCTGAGAAATCCCTTGAAAAGCCCGAACAACCTTTACTTCCTCTTTAATGATTTCCGCCTCATCCCAATATTCACGGAACAGCTGTGCAGAATTTTTCAGGACCCTTTGCTGATTTCTGCCTATTCACTAATTGATCCTTGTATTTTTTTTCCCATCTCAGAAATGCAACATAACCTCCCCTTTCCCTCCCAGATAATATGTTATGGTTTATCAGTAAAATGAAGCACACCCACATTTGATTAGGATTGTAGGAATAGCTTTCACTTCTGATCAAAGGTCTTTGAAAGATGCATTTGACAGCACATATAAACCACGTCACCCAAAACAAGACAATACAAGACCTATAATTAACTATTTAAGAGATTACGCTGTTATTTCCACATTCTGGAATTGCAAATAAAGTGGTTCGTCGATTCAACCAACTACTGTGGACAGCTGTTTATTGTTTTATTCATTTCTCAGAAGTACAATGTCCTTTGTGACTCGATAAAGGGCCCGTCCCACTTTCACGACCTAATTTACAACCTCTGCCGAGTTTGGCCTTGACATACTTGCAGCATGGTCATCACAAGGTCGTAGGAAGGTCGTGATGCTAGTCGTAGGTACTCGTGGTATCAACTAGGTCGGGGCGTTTTTTTAACATGATGAAAAATGTCCACGAGTAAAAAAGGTCGTGAATTAGGTCGTGAAAGTGGGACAGGCCCTTAAGAGATTTCACGAGCCTAGATCACCTGGAACATTTAACCTTCCTGTATTTTCAGAACATATCCCGGCCATACAACAGCGTGAAATGAGTTTCCCAATAAGTCACCATCATTGATGATCCTGAGCACTGGCATCATTTGGCAGTTTATTGATATATCCAATAATAAGCAGCAAATTCCACAAATGGAAGATGAGGGGAAGGGTAGAGTTTCCGTTCCATGCTGCTAAGTGCACCTTCCACTGGGAGACCCAGGTTGAGATAAAATTTAAGGTGGCAATAATGTGCCTGGGGTCTGAAGGATACAACTGCCAGTAGGTTCCTTTAGATCTTCACCTTCATGATGACAGTGGCAGTGGAAGGAGGAAATAAACAGTGCCAGCCCTTGAAGGTGCTCTGAGGTTGGTTACTGGAGGCGCCCCGGTGCACGGAGTCAGAGCGGTGTCTGTGGGGCAAATTAGGCCGTGTTCGTAGGTCGATGTGGGCCACCAGAGGCCTTGCAGCAGCCTGGGGCTCAACTGACTTGCGCGATGCTCCAAAAGGCCAGCATCGTGGATTGGATGTGACCTACAGCAGCACGGAGTGGCGGACAGCAGCAGAGGAAATCGACAACATCTCCTGCCAAGCTGACTCTTGCAACTCTGACCCAGTGTCGACACTGGGTCAACGGGCCTTTACGGCCAAGTTAAGATTCTACACAAACGGACACAAAGTGCATCTCTGGAGAACATGGATAGGTGACTTTTCGGGTCGAGACCCTTTTTCAGAGATGCTGCCTGACCTGCTGAGTTATTCCAGCACGCTGTTTCCTTTTGTGTATCAACCAGCAGTTCCTAGTTTCTACATTAAGACTCTACATTCACTATGAACACAAAGGGTACAAATTGGTGCCCTGTAAACACTTCCTGCAATTCAGCACTCCCTCTGTACTACACTGGTGTCGACCTGGCTAATGTGGTGAAGTACAACAGGATGAAGAGTCAGAATAAGGCAAATGTTGGAGAATACCTGTATTCTTCACTGCGAAACTCACACCAAGAACACGGTGAACCTGATCAGTAACTGGAATTTTTTGACGGCTTACTTTCAACTAGAGTAATAAAATAAATTCTGTAGAAGACTCAAAATTAATAACCCCAGGAGCAGCGTTCACTGCCAACTGAGCTACACTGACATTTTAAATTGATGAAGGGGAAAGGGATTTAAGGAAGGAAGATAATTACAAAACATGTTTCCAGTCTGACTGGAAGTAGAGCTGTTTATTTTTCGATCATGTTGACCTGGTAGAAATTATGAGCCGTGTTTTAAGTTCATTTCCTCAATCATTGGGTTTTTAAATAGTGGATCTCTTATTTTGAAGCCCCTGAAAGACGGCGACCTACATGCACAAGAATACTTATGAAACAGAAGTCACAATACTTGATGAGAATTTACAGAGAGGCAGCACTATGATGCAGCTGCTGTCTCACAACACCAGAGATGGGGTCAATCCTGATCTTAGATGCGGTCTGTGTGGAGTTTGCACATTCTCTCTCTAACTGTGTTTTTTTCCCCAGTGCTCAGATTTCCTCCCACATCCCAAAGATGTGCGGCTTGGTAGGTTAATTAGCCTGTAAATTTCCCAAGTGCGTAGGGTAGAGGTAGAATGTAGAAGTTGATGAAAATGTGGGGAGAATAAAAGTGGGACTAATGTAGAATTAGTGTAAAATAGTGGTTGATGGTTGGCGCAGACTCAGAATACTGAAGGGCTAGTTTCTGGGCTCAACCCCTCTTTGAATCTAGCACACCATAACTAATATTAGGTTTTAAATCGACAACATCCCCTGCCTAGCTGACTCATTATTAAAAAATAATATAAAGTAGTGGACCTCCAGTCAAAGTGATGGAGTGGACATTTTTGAAAGCAGCAACTCAAGGACGAATGGGGGCACACAAACTAAGATGAGCTTTTTCTGCTCACTGATAATAATGCATGATTTCAACAGATGATTAGCTGAAAAGGGTGCAATATTCTGTTTTTGTTTTTCCAAGTACATTATCTACCCCTGAACCACAGAAGGTGAATCATTGAACATCTTCAAGGTGGTTCATTCTCTGCTGAAAAATGTTCAGAAGGGATTTGGAAGGGCAATGGAAATAGTTGGTGCAGTCAAAAAAAAGTTGTGACTAAGGGAAGAGGAGGGAAAGAAGTTAATAAAGAACTGTGCCCAGTGAATCCTAGCAGACAGAGATTTGAACAGAGGAGCAAGTCATATGTTGTGGGGAAGAGGTATACAAATGGAGATGAGATCAAGGTCAGATCAGCCATGACTTTATTAAATGGTACAGCAGGTCATGCTATATGCCCGACTCCTGCTCCTATTATTAATGTTAACTCTAATTTTCCTAATTTTATTCCACAACTATCTGAGCATAGATTGGACTGGCATGTAATACCTGAAGAGCCTCAAGGCTAACTGTCATTTAGATTTAGCCTCAATTTAATTCAGTCCAATGCCTTCACACAACCGAAGATGAGCCAAGGGCAGCGTCTAGATTGCAGATCTCTCATTCGCTCCCTTTTTCCTGTTTAATCTGTGGCACTTTGTGTCTTGTTAATTCCTGGAAGACTAGCTCTAATATGTCAAAAAAATAACTTGGCACAGCTTTGAAGAACAGACCATCCTGGAACAAGCCATTTAAGATGGCCTTTCAATTGATCTGCCACTAATGGCAAGGTGGAGTTTCCTTCATGACAATAAAACACACAAAAGCTAGGTTAAATTTGGTTCTGCACAGTGCAATGGAACAATAAGGCATCGCAACTGCATGAAAACATCTGTCACTGAAAAAAACCTGCAGAGGACATGTCACCCTGCTCATTGAGGTACAAATATCTCCCCTGACATGGTTATATCAGGTTGGCATACCAGATGCCTTCCACAAAACATATACTCCAATCGCTTTATTAAAAGCAGTGAAACGGGCAGCATTCAATACATTTTGACATTCAATTAAACTTTAGGTTTGTCTAGAAAATAGAACCAAGCTCTTGGACCATGCAAGGTTTTGCGGATCAATGGCCCAGCTGGTAGATCCACCGCCTCACAGTGCTCGAGACACAGGTTCGATCCTGACCTTGGGTGCTGTGCGTGAGGAGTTTGCATGTTCTCCCTGTGATTGCATGGGCTTCCTCTGGGTTCCTCCCACATCTCAGAGACTTGCTGGTTTGTAAATTAATTTGCTTCTGTAAAAATTGCCCCTAGTGTTTAGGGAGTGGATGAGAAAGTGGGATAACATAGAACAGGTGACTGATGGTCATCATGGACTTGGTGGGCTGTATCTCTAAACTAAACTAATCATGTTCCATACACCTATACTTTGCACTTTTCTTCATATTGTTGGCATTGGCTTGGTGGGCGGAAGGGTCGTTTCCATGCTGCATCTCCCTATGACTCAGTTTATTATTTTACTTATAAATCTGGTATTGCTCGAATCACAAAAGGCATAGCTTGGCACTGTGAGCAGAATCTGATGAGATTCAAAGATAATGATCTACAGCCTCAGACAATTTGCTTTACACAGGTGGGATACACACGAAGGTCGAATTTGCCTTCTGGCTGAATTTGTTTGCACCTTGAACAGTATTTACATTTACCAAACAAAATGTTGCAGTGGGAAGCCATATTGGTCTCTGCCTCCCATTTTGCAGAATATATGGACATATTTTGCTCCAGTGAGAGAACAGTGTAGTGAAAGACATAATCTCATGTACCTTCATAGCAACCAGTTCCTGGCTTTGAAGGAGACTGTATGGCTCATTCTCTGCTGAAACATGGTAGAATTGAAATTGGAGAGGCAATGGAAACAGTTGTTGGAGGGAGACAGGAACAATTTTGAAGAGGGGAGAAAGAGGGAAAAGATGTTATCAAAGAATTGTTCACTGTAAACCCAGTGTTTCATCCTACTCTTGGTCTCAGCATAAATCTTTTCTCCCCTTATCCAACTTCTTCCCACCTAGCTCCATCACCCTTGTAACATCCCCACCTGCTGGTAACTCCTCAGCACTTTCAATTTTCCAGTTTCCCAAGTGCTTCCTTCTCACCGTGGACACAGGCCCCACCATTCTTTCAACAGGATCCTATGTTACGCCCTCAAATGTAGGCTAGACATCCATCTTGTTCAATATGTAGCGACTTTGCACTGTAATTTCACTTGGTGTCAGTCATATAGAGTGGAAACAGGCCCATCGGCCAAACTTACCCATGCCGACCAACATGCCCCATCGGCACTCGTCCCACCTGCCTGCAGTTGGCCCATGTCCCTCTAAACCTATCGTTTCCATGCACCTGTGTAAATGTTTCTTAAACATTGTGATAGTACCTGCCTCAACTACCTCCTCTGACAGGTCGTTCCATACATCCACTACCCCTTGTGTAAAAAAGTTACTCCTCGGGTTCCTATTAAAGCTTTCCCCCCCCTCCCCTCAAACCTATGTTCTCTTGTTGTTGGATCCCCCTCAGGCAAAAGACGCAATGCATTCACTCTACCGATTCCTCTCATGATTTTGGACACCTCTATAAGATCACCCTTCATCCTCCTGTGCTCCAAGGAATAAAGTCCTAGTCTGCACAACCTATCCCAATAGTTCAGGATCTAACAACATCCTTATAAATCTTCTCTGCATCCTTTCCAGCTTTTACAAAGTACATTGTTATGGGAACTCATGGCACTCCTCCCTCTTCGAGGATATATAGAATATTGTTTGTTCCAGTCCAACTTGGACTCCCTCACCTTTTCAAATGCTGGAACTCTATCAGTCATCAGCCTTGCCCAAACTTTCCTCCACTTTGGTTCAAAGCTATACCATTGCTTTTTTTCCTCCATAAGTTGTGTCTTGGAAACTACTTTGCCTTTTCTTGAATTTCTTCATTCCAGTTCTGGTAAAGGTCATCTCATCTACCAGAGCCATCTTGTTTTTACTTTCCCCAGCCCGTAACATACAAGGACTATACCAAAGCTATTTCTATTTTCCCCATAGCATTTAATCTTACTTTTGTTAATGATGTCTTCCCTTTTCGTCAAGAATGAATTCCATCACTTGGTTTCAAGTACCCAAGTACTTCTTCCAAGTGAAACATTGATTTAATTGCAATATGTTTAGTGCACATCATGTTCTATTCAGAGTGCACGCTCCTCTTCAAATGCAAATTCCGCGACCCTTGACTTCCAAGCATTTGGCATTGCAATTCTCCATTCCACTCTTGCCCCAAACTGTCTCATTCTGTTCCAATGTAGTTCAACTGAAGCTTAAGGAAAAGCACGTTGTCTTTTGATGAGGTACCTTGCTTTCTCAATATTGTGATAAATAATTACAGATCATAACAATGGAATGCACAAACATCTCTTTTCAACTGCATTTTGTTGTTGTATCGTTACTTGTCCACACTTGGCTTTGTGCTATTTTACCTGTCATTTAAAAATTTGCTGCCTTTTCACCTCCATTCCCACTGTTACACATGTTCACAATGTATTGCATATCCAATATTTGCTAGTTTTGACAGCTGCAACAAGGGCTTTAACTGACTCTATCCGTAGTTGCTGCCGGCTGCATTGATTACTTGCAGCAATTTACCAGGCCTATTTGCTGCACCTAATCGAAGCAGTAGATACACATCACGACGCACACAACAAACATGGAGACAATCTTAAATTGTAGGTACTGTCCGCAATAACCAACCCGACCTCCCGGTGGCTCAGCACTTCAACTCCCCCTCCCATTCCGTATCCGACCTCGCGGTCCTGGGCCTCCCCCACGGCCAGAGTGAGCAACACCGCAAGTTGGAGGAACAGCACCTCATATTCCGCTTGGGGAGTCTGCATCCTCTGGGCTTGAATATTGAATTTTCTCAATTCTGTTAACCCTTGCTGTCTCCTCCCCTTCCCACTTCTCCCTTAGCCCTCGGGCCCTGGCATTCCCTCTCTCTCCCCCACCCAAGTCGCACTAGCTTCTCATTTTCACACTACAAACAGCTTACAATGGCCTGTTTCCTTTATCATCGATCCTTTTTTGCATATCTTTCATTCATTGTTCTTTATCTCTCCACATCACCGTCTATATCTCTCGTTTCCCTGATCCCTAACCAGTCTGAAGAAGGGTCTCAACCCGAAACGTCGCCTATCTCCTTCGCTCCTTAGATGCTATTGCACCCGCTGAGTTTCTCCAGCCTTTTGTGTACCCTGCCCCTTCTAAAGTTTGCTTGAGAAATTCAACATCACACGTGACAATGGGTTTTAGTTGTATCAATATCAGCTATCTGTGTCCATCACATCTCCTTCGCTCCTTAGATGCTGCTGCACCTGCTGAGTTTCTCCAGCTTTTTGTGTAACCCTGTGTCCATCACAAAATAGCTAGCATAGTTAGAGATCGAGATCTTTAAATGGGGGGTTACACAAAAGCTGGAGAAACTCAACGGGTGCAGCAGCATGTAAGGAGCGAAGGAGATAGGCGACGTTTCAGTTCGAGACCCTTCTTCCTAAATGTTCTTTAAATGTATTTGTATTTCTGGTGAAGCATCTACATGAGTAGTAGACAGACAGAAGCAGTGAAGCTCAATCGCTATTGTAGATTGAACACTAACCACGCATTGTGTGTACATCTCCCCACTTATCCCAAGTGTGAAAACACACACCTCCAGATTATGGGACAGTATCTTCCCAGCTGTTATCAGGCAACTGCATCAACCTGCCACAACCAGCGAGCTACTGGTTGTGGCTGAACTACTATCTACCTTTGGTGACCCTCGGACTATTCTTGATCGGACTTTGCTGGCTTTACCTTGCACAGAACATTATTCCCTTATTATGTATCTATATAGGTATGTTACAAAACTTACTTTCAGCGGCGCTGCAGTTCTGTCACTGGCCATGTGCGCGCCTTTGGCGCCTTTAAGGGGGAGGGGTTAAAAAAAAATTTTTAATTAAAAAATAAATAAATAAAATCGCTGGACAACTTCAGCGCTGGAGTAAAATAAAAATCAGCTTCTAATGCCGTGAACGCCTTCAACGGGGACGGATTTCACATACGGGACAGGTAAAGAAAAGCCGTTTACTTTACACATAAACGGGCTTCTTAGCATGCCTTTAATCCAAATTTTACATTGTGAAAAGGTGACTTAGACCGGCAGTATTTTTCCTGCCTATATGGGGTTTAAATTCACCACAACCGCAACGTTCCAATCGATCGCCTTCCACAAAACCCCACTCGCAAGATGATTTAAATGGCCATTAATTTACGGGAATTAAACACTAAATTCCTTCCATTTGGCCCAGAAATTCATGACAATGAGATTTAAAAATCATGTTATATTGTGAACTCTTGTGTGAATGTTATTTGGACACTTAGGCTATTTAAAAATGTTAATCTTTTCTTAAGAAATGGATAGATGTTTATATCTAGTAATTAAATTTTGTAATTAGCTACAATTGGGTAACTAAATATATGCTTTAATTTCAGGTCATCCAAGTAAGGTTGTTTCATATTTGTTTCAGAATGCTTCAATCTATAATAACTGAAAATTTCTTTCAGTTCTCTTAATTTTTAAGAAAGATGGGCTTTTGACTGTCCTCGATCACAGCTTTTGTGTTAAGTCAATGGAAAAGCAATAGGGAACAAGATGCTAATTTCCAAGTATGAAAATAGCCATCGCTTTTTTAATACTGAAGATATGAAGGTGAATTAGGTATCAAATTAAACTTTTTTTTATGCTTTATCTGATGGGATAAATTGCAGACTTGATTTTTTAAATCTCAAAATTTTGTAACATAGCTAATCTTTACACTGTAAATAGCTCGATTGTTATCGGGTATTTTTTTAACCGACTGGATAGCACAGAACAAAACTTGTTCACTATACCTCGGTACACGTGACAATAATAAAGAAGTTAAACTTATAGTTATCTGGAACACGTAATGAAGCAGAATCAAGCCGACAACACCCTGGAAAGCTCAGACCAGCTTTGAACATCTCACCTGGGAAGAATATTAGAGAAGCACTGTGGCACAGAAGCTGTTTAGATCATAAATCGCCATTTATTTGGGCCACGTTTGCAGTGGACTGTTTTGTACCCCAGACCTCAAATGGGCAGGTAACTCAAAGAATGTTTCACAATGTTCTTTGGTTCCATCACCACAATTTAACTCTATGATATCATTTTTGGTGCTTCTGCTACATACTTTCATTGTACGTCCACCAGTTCTGGAACCCTTCCTCTCTACCAAGGGGATCTGCTTTCCCTACATATACTGTCTATTCATGGATTTTAATTAAATACCTTCATTAGATCCTCTCACAACCTCTCTGTTGCATGTGGAGCAACCCTTTCCAGCCTATCCATACAACTGAAGTTCCCAATCCATACAATTATTATGGTAAAACTCTTGAAAACCCTCACATCATAACCAAAGTGCAGCCTCCACAGACAGCAGTCCAGTCTCTGAATTTTAAAAAAGGATGACAAATTCTCATATCAAATCACGATGCATTTAAAAGCAGTTCAGCTCAGATATTAAATATGATTAAATGAAAATCTAATTTACAATATTAAAATGTCAAACACCGAATTGTTAAACGAAAGCAGCGATTTTAATTCTTAAATGAAAGTAGAAACTCATAAGTAAAATGATGTTCAGACGCTGCTACATTACCAATGGGAAGAAATCCAATTAAAACCAAATGACATCCTGTATCACAAGTAGCGTCCTACAAATGCTACAACTTTTGAGGATAATTATTTTTTATGGCTTATATTTACAGGATTAATTCAAGAGCAGCGAGTTTGAAATTAAACAATAGAATGCATCCAAAATGGCTTTTGAATTTGACAGGTCCTAGCTCTCCAGAAATTCAGATGGTTAAATTACCTCAAAGTTGAGCTACTTGCAGCAAGAGATTTCAGGGCTCAGACCCAGTTCATAAAGTGAAATTATTAGAGTCAAGGGCTGAGCATTCTGACCAGCAGGGGAAGAGGGAGTAAGTGGAAGAAGAAAGGCCGAGTTGGCAAATGTTGCCAATGTTTCTCTTAAAGATAGCGGAGTCAGGGGATATGGGGAGAAGGCAGGAACGGGGTACTGATTGGGGATGATCAGCCATGATCACATTGAATGGCGGTGCTGGCTTGAAGGGCCGAATGGCCTACTCCTGCACCTAATGTCTATTGTTTCCACTCTTGAGCATGATCCACGTACATACATACATACAAAGATTTAAAAAAATGGATACTTACCAAGAAACCCACAGTGGTACTCGATAGCCATGTATCTGCAAATGTTAGGAGCCATTCGACCCCTCATGCCAGCTTCACCATTTAATAAGATCACGCTGTCCCAGGTGTAACATCAACTCCATATTCCCATCAACACTGTAATTTTTCATCCTTTACTTATCACATATCTCTGCCTTAAAACTGTTCAATGGCTCTGCTCCCAGAGACTCACATCCCTCTGTTGTACCACATCTTTTAAATGAGCAACCCAACTCCTTCAGGGTACACTATGGCCTGTAACACAAATAGTTGCTTAACATTCCTCTTCACCTCTCCCTGTCAAAGAAGAATAACAATGGTGCCTTGGATAAACATTCAGAATTCATGGTTCGGGTATCATTTTAACTTCTTTTTTCAAGTTCAATATTAGCCGTCTTTCAGCGCCAACCTTCCTGTTCATCGCAGTGTGTGTCTGTATCACCTTGGCATTGCACCGTGTGCATTTCACTCAGACAGTGCTCCCCCCGCTTGCCCTGTCCCCCGCCTTTGCTGTGTGTGTGTGTGTGTGTGTGTGTGTGTGTGTGTGTGTGTGTGTGTGTGTGTGTGTGTGTGTGTGTGTGTGTGTGTGTGTGTGTGTGTGTGCGCGCGCACGCACGCACGTGTTCGACTCTGACAGTCGCCGTTCCAGTTGCCGTTTTTTCAGGTGACTGCCGGCAAGTTGACAGTGGCCTGAAAAATCGGCTAATAGTGGCAGGCCCATAATTCTCCTTTATTGACGTAGAAAAAGTTAGTATTGACCGCTGAATAAAAAGAAAAGCTGTTTCAAAATTCAAAGATGGATTCTCTAATAGTTGCTACCAAAGAGAAATGCAGGGCAAGCTATTTTTTAAAAACAGAATGGTAGATGCCTGGAATGCACTGCTAGGTGTGATGGTAAAAGCATGTACAATAGTGGTGTTTAAGAGATTTTTAGACAGACACACGAATATGCATTGGATAGAAGGATATGGAGGCAGAAGAGGTTAGTTTAATTTGGCACATGTGCGGCACCGATATCATGTGTCAAGGGACTTGTGCTGTACTGTTAATAATTTTAGTACTGTACATTCAGTTCAAATATTTTGTCTGATAGACCAGTCACACAAATCAAGATTGATAATTCTAGATGGTACTTTTGGCAACTGATAACCACATGCACAACTCACACTAAAGTCTTTTTGTGGAGCTAAGAATCTGAATGTTTAAGGAAGTGCATCAGTCAATTAATGTCTCGTAGAAGTGCATTAATTGTAAATGAAGAAAATTGGCAGATGTGATCATACATTTTTCATTTTCTGGTAATTACATGTCCATTATGTTCAATTCAATTTCATGAAGTAGAGCAGGTACATTGCCTATAATTTCACTCTAGCTAATGCCTTCCATTCTGCTTTTATTTTAGGTTTTAAATTGATCCCAGCTATGACAATGTTTTTCTCATCAAACCTCTGTTCTCCAATTTGTTCCTCATATTTCTAATGAGTTTCTTACGGTGGCTGCTCAGCCCACGAAGTTTATATTAGCACTCAGAGTAGTCCCATGTTTTCCCCGTACCCTATCCTCCGTGTCACATCCATCAATTACCCACCTCTCCCTCCCCCCATTCAAAAGCAAAGCCAAGTGATCTCTGGACCCAGCCCCAGTGTCCACCGCAGGTCAATACCTATAGGTCACCTGACATAAATCTAACATCCATTATTGAGAAACCAGGCTGAACTTTTCTTGAATGTTTGGTGAATAATCAAGAACCTGGGAATTGGAAATATAAATACCGGGAACACATCATACAATTATAACACGGAGAATACTGCTTCATTAAAAGACATAACTTAAAACGTAAGGATATCATAAAATATGACAACATATCATAAACTATTTTTGGGTTTAATGCAGAATGTAATTCAATTCAGGCTTTGAATAACCTCAAAGATAATGATGCTGCATCTATAACTCGAGAGATTTGACATTTAAAACTTCATACATGATGCTACATTGTTATTATGCAAATTAATGCCAATTTTCTTCACTGCACCAAGTCTATTTGTTGCAACTCAACCCAAATGTTTGGAGCAAACCGAATAGTCTACAACGTGCCTGTTTTCACGTCTGATGTTTCCGTGAATACTGGGATAATATTTTCAGGCCCAATACATGTCTGAATCCATGACATAAAACCAAACCTGTGGTATTCTGACTTCTATCCTCGTCTTTCATTGATTTTCACCAATGGTTTTTTTGTTGTTGCATATTTCTGTTCTTCAGAAACTGGATATATTGGGAGTTTCCCAGTTAACCAGGGGCGGAAAACACGGGGGGGGGGGGGGGCAGAGGAGACACGTCCCCCCCCATGTTTTGAGAGGTGGGGGACATCCACCCCAAGACCTGCGCCTCATCCGCAGCCAAGATCGATACCGGCCGGGTCTCCGGCGCTGTCCCGTCCCCACCCGAGTGCCCCCCCCACGGGTGGCCAGAGAGCTCGGCAGTCAGACGCGAGCTGTACCCCCAGGCCCCCAGCCAGCGCTAAACCCAGCTCAACTCTGCCTGGTTAACCCGCCCGGGTTTGCGGGATATATGGCCAGCGCGGAGATGCAGCGCTGGTGTCCCGTCAGTCCAGTCAGGGCTGTAGTTAACCCGGCGAGACAGGCAGAGTTGAGCTGCATTTAGCACCAAAGATACTAGCAATTTATTATTTGGTCAAACATATCAAATGAACGAAAAAAAAGGTTTAATTTAATTGCCTGTTCAAACTTTTTAAACCCGATTCGGATGCAAAACACAATTCACTTGCGAATGTTTCAGGGCTTCGGCTCCTCTAGTATCTTTGTTTAGTGCTGAATTGAGCCTCCAAAGCCTCGCGCATGTGTGTGTGAGTGATCGCATGCGCGCGCGGCTGCCAAAAAATTGTGTCCCCCCGTCTGCTCCATGTTTTGATAGTGAATTCCGCTCTTGCAGTTAACCATTACAACAATGATGGACCAACCGAATGTGACTGCGGGGAGGCAACCAAAACTATGGAGCACTTACTTACCTGCCCCCTCCTCCCAGCGCCCTGCAAACCAGAAGATCTCATGATCCTCAACCCATGTGCCAGAGCCTGCGTTATGCAGTGGCTTGGAAAAGTTTAGCGACACAAGAAGTTAACCATTGTTGATAACTATCTAACATGTCATAAAATTTGAAATCATTTCATCACCATGAAGTTTCTGACCTAATCTATTGTCACTGCATGAATTCTTGCATAACCATTCCAATGGCAATTTCCTTGTTTATATCCCACATAACCAAATCTCAGATTGCTAAAGTAAAAACCCAAAATGTTGGGGGTAAAATTTTTTTTTTTGTTAAATAATTAGGTCAGGCAGCATTTATAGTTGGAGAAACTGAGTTAATGTTTCAGGTTTTTCCTTTCCCCTGACTCGGTTGAAACTTCAGTATGACATGCACCGTGAAATGGTCAAAACTCACCTGTAAGTGAGTTACTCCAGCTTTTTTGTGTCCATCTTCAGTTTAAACCAGCATTTGCAGTTCCTTCCTGCACAAGTGTGTAATCCCATTGGGTTTCAAAACAAAATGCATTTGGACAAATATATGCTCAACCAAAGGCTTTATTGAGGCATCCAATAGCTGAGAATGAAAACTCACAAGCTCTCTCAAAGGATTGATGCAAATATACAATAACCAGTGTTGACAATTATTTTACCTACCTGGGCATTTGACACTTTATATCACATAAACAAAAAAAATAAATCATGTCCCAAAATCCAAAGTTCTCCTGAATTCCATTCAACAGTTAAATATACTGTCAGAAAATTGATAATTTCCCACTGTGCATATAGTTATTAAAATCTGCCTCCCCTTTCAGAAAAAAGGGATTGTGACCTTCCTCCAAGTCCGACTTGTGAATTTCCACTAATCTTTTATGAAGTTGCAATTTGTTTAATTCTAGGCTACTACTGCTGTCACAGATCACAGAAACCGACAGGTTTATACCAAGGATAAATATTTTAAAACGGTAAAACAGTTACCACACTGAAATTTAAAAAATAGCAGAGCTGGAATAAACAGATTCTTTTAAATCTCTGGCAAATATTTAAAAAAAAATCATGGTTAAAGTACTTTCCTTTAAAATCATGCTACTTCTTTCCAAACTAAAATCTGAGGCAAACGACGTGCGACAGAAGGCACTGTATCTGTATTAACCCGTCAAATGCTTATGTACTGGGAACCTGAGAGGCGGTGGCTAACCAAACCTTTCTCCATAGTGCCTGCAGAGGGGAGAGGGCAGATGATTTTCATTCAGTTTGAGAGAAAAGTAAAGAAACCGACAAAACCCTCAAATGATAATCGAATGACGATCCAGCGCTATAGGGGTTCGACTCTGTCGCGAAGGTTTCTCAACAGCTTCTGTTATGATGAATCAAGAATGTTTCTTCATGATGCCCTGAAGTTTCATAAAATGACACGCATAGTTCAATTGTTCCCTCGAGTTGCCCCAAAACTGAACATTGTTGGAACTGGTGCCGTCATGTCAAACTTATAGCCACCTTGTCCTTCAATTTTCTTGGATTCTGAGAAAGAACAAAATGGTCATACAGCAAAACAGCACAGAAACAGGCCCTTCGGCCGACCATCAACCATTCATTTACAATGTGAACATTTACATTACACTGTTTAGAACATTTATATTATTGGCACCAATCATTTACACATTCACTGCTGCAGGGCCTCTAGTCCAATCCCTCTACCGGCAGCACGTGTGGAGAGAATACGCTGGAGGCCCTACAGCAGCCAGGAGGGTCGTGTGGATCGGGTGCCGCTGGAGGGCCCACGGATGCTCTACATGCAGATTGGACGCGGCCTGCTGCACCACACAGCTGCGGAGCGGTGGTGAAGGACATCCACAGCATTGCCAGACAATACTAACCCTTGCAGCACCAACCCTGTGCGGCCGCTAGGACAACAAGATAAAACCCATACTTTAAGAACTTGAAACAAGCACAAGTTTGGCGCCGGAAACGTGGAGACTCTTTGCGCGCTACTTCAATTAAATCAACTATTCTCACACTGTGGGTTTGTAGATGAATTGGAGTCTGTAAAATCACCACTGATGTGTAGGGAGTGGATGAGAAAATGGGATAACATAAAGATGTTGGTGTTCGTTCCGATTCTTTTCACGTTGTATATTAATGATTTAGATGATGGAATTGATGGCTTTGTGAGCCAAGTTTGCAGATGATACAAAGATATTTATGGAGGCAGGCAGTGTCGAGGAAGAAAGGAGTCTGCAGAAGGACTAGGAAAGGTTGGGAGATGGGTCAAGAAATGACAGATGGAACACAGTGTAGCAACATGTGTAATCATGCACTTTGGTAGTAGGAATAAAGGTGTGGACTATTTTCTAAATGGGGAGAGGCTTCAGAAATCAGAGGTGGAAAAAGACTTGGGAATGTTGGTTCAGGATTCCCAAAATATTAAATCGATAGTAAGGAAAGCAAATGCCATGCTAACATTCATTTTGAGAGGTCTAGAATATAAAAGCAAGGATGCAATGCTTTATAGGGCACTGGTCAGACCACATTTGGAGTACCGTGTAGTCTTGGCCCCATATTTGAGGATGTGCTGGTGTCGGAGAGCAGGTTTAAGAGAATTATTGTGCTAACATTAAATGAGTGTTTGACAGCTCTGGGACTGTACTTGCAGGAGTTTAGAACAATGAAGGGAAATCTCATTGAAACGTAACGAATAATGAAAGATACACTGGATATGGAGAGGATATTTCCACTAGTGGGGCAATCTAGAACCAGAGGACAGCCTCAGAATAAAAGGACATACCTTTGGAAGGGAGATGAGGAGGAATTTCTTCCATCAGCTGGTGTTGAAGCTGTGGAATTCATTGCTACAGGCAGTTGGGAAAACCAAGTCTTTGGGTATTTTTTAAAATGGAGATTGATAGCTTCTTGATTAGTAAGGGTGTCAAAGGTTACAGGGAGAAGGCAGGAAAATAGGGTCAAGAAGAAAAGACAGATCAGCCATGATTGAATGGTGGAGCAGTCTTAATGGGCCAAATGGCCTAATTTTGTTCATATGTCTTATGAACTAGTGTGAACCAGTGGACAAGATGGGATAAGGGCCCGTTTCCATGCTGTATATCTAAAACTGTAATTAGTGCACTGTTGTATTTATTTATGATTGTGCTTATGTATAGTATGATTTTATTAAATTGACTTCAAAACAAAGAAGGAGCATGTAACAATGAAGTACTATGGAGCCCATGCACCATCGAATATTAATCCTACATTAATCCCATTTTAAAAAAGAATTCTCCCCACATTCTCATCAACCCCTCCAAATTATACCACTCACCCCGGCAATGGAAAATAAACCTCCCAATCCACACGGCTTTGGGATGTGGGAGGAAACGTACAAAAAACAACAACAATCTGAAAATGTCCATGGCTTGGATTTGAGTCAGTCTGCTTTGAATCACAATTTGAGTCAGTCTGCTTTGAATAACATTCTGAAACCACTAATCTTCATTATTAACACATCCGCTGTTTGTTTAACAGTGAATCATTTTGATTAATCGCAGCCCATGGATCACCTCCAAGAAATGTCAATGAAGCAGTGAATCTCATATATTCTGCTTTTCTTTTAAATCTTGGATATCCATATTGTGGAATAATTGACAATGATTATTTTTTCATTTAGTTTTTTTTTTAAAGGATTGCGCTAACCGATGCTTGAAAATCTCCACTGCTACTCTCATCACTGGTATTTTTTTTAAAAAGTCACATTCCAATTTTCTATGCTTTTTCTCAAATCCTCTTTCTTGAAAACTGAAAGTACATCACATGAACTAATACAATTTGGAAATGACTGATTTTGTACAATTCCCAAGGCGTTGCTCTTTTCTCACATAAAATCTCAAAGTTGTTGACTGGCACCCAAAAATAGAGTCAGAGTGATCCAGTGTGGAAACAGGCCCTTCGCCCCAATTTACCCATGCAAGCAACATGTCCCAGTTACACTAGTCCCATCTGGCCACATTTGTTCCATATCCCTCTAAATCTGTCTTATCCATGTACCTGCCTAACTGTTTCTTAAATGATGGAGTAATCCCCGCCTTAACTACCTCCTCTGGCATCTTGTTCCATACACTCACCACTTTAATGTCATTAAAATTTGAAAGACAATCAAAATATGGCTTTCATTTGCATTCCAGATTCACCTGGGGAGTTGAGCATGTGCCAATCATTTTGGCATAGGAATTTGGATTCAATGTAAAATAAGTTAAAAAAAACTTGCTGAGACTCATTTTAAGGCATCGGCATAAATTTAAAGAGGTCAGACAGCAGTCAAAGGAAGAGGTGGGGCAGGAGTTTGCTGGATGATTTCCCACTAGGATTGCACACTTCCTGCAGAACATGCTGCAAGATGATTTCCTTGCTATGGAAATTATATGAGCCAAATTGTTCACATCTAAACATTCTTGACATTTTAACATTGAGCATGCAATAACTAATTAGCAGTAAATGCTCATCAATGTGTGATGTTCAGACAGATTATAAATGAAGTATTCTGTCCAGATTGCAGTAAAAGGCATGAAAACATCAGTACATCGTAATACTCTTGTTAATCTTATATTCACAAAAAAAAACTGATCAAAATTGGTGTCAAGAAAATTAAGCTGCATAATGCATGACCAGATTCGCTTCACCCGAGTACTGACCCTGCTCTTTTTTCAACCATGGTTTCAAAAACATACCTCTCATTTCACATTTACTATTTTCATTAACGCTGGACAAATTTGGATTAAAGTTTGAATCACAAAACTGTAAATTTGGCATACAATTTCTCCATGGATTAAAAGTACACATGGAATAGTTGAGGCTAGTATATGTTTGTTTTTAAGGGGACGTTATATAAACATGACAGAACAAAATGGCTGTCTGTTGATAGGAAAAGATGACATTAAGATGTCAATGATATTTTCCTGTGCTTCATCACTCTATAGTTTTACCCTTTTAAAATATAAACGTTAACTTAAATTTTATAATTATGGCAGAAATGGATATGTAAATTGAACTGAATGTATGCATTGTTCGGGGGGGGGGGGCGGGGGAGGGGGGGGAGGGGAAGAGGATACAAAGTTATCTGTCATAAGTGAGTTCGGTATGCCCAGGTAGAACTATGCCCACTATGCACAAACATTGCTGGAAAGCAATGGAGCTGTGTACATATACACCTTTTTTTCTTGTGTTTTTTTCCAGCTATGATTCTTCTAGGTAAGAAAATAATGCTTTCAAACTATGAATTAGTTGTATTTATTGTTCCTTTGTTAAAAGCTAATTATTTCATTGTTTTTATTACATTATACTTTGGTGAGAGAGCGAGATCGTGCTCGTCTGTGGTCGGGGTCGGGCCCGGGCCGTCAGCGCTGGGGGGGGGGGGGGGGGGGGGGAAGGGAGGGGGGGGTGGTGGTCGGCTGGCAACCATTGGCGGTCCCCGGCCCGTCGGGGAGCGGGTTCCTTGGGAGTTGGAGTGGGGATGGGCTGGAGTCAGCGCTTCTTCTCACTTGGGGAATGGGGGGGGGGGGGCTAAAAAGGGGCAGTCCAGTGGCGGTTCAGCAGCACTTGCGGCACTGGTTTGAATCTGGCCGTGGATCTGTGCGCGCTCTCCCCCGTTTCCCACTCGCATCTGCCTCTCTCTCTCTCTCTCTCTAACGCTGTTACACACCGCTCTCCCACTACCTGTTTTTTTTTTGGGAGGGGGAGGGAGGTTGGGGGGGGGGGGGGGTGAGGAGTTGACCATTTATGGGAGTCTCTCTGGAATCAAGAATCTCATTGCTCATTCGTTCAGGCTGAAGAATTCTATTGTCTTGAAATTAGCAGAATAGTAAAATTCGACTCAGAATCATTGTTGTGTTCCAGTCTGGAATACATTAATTTTCCTATAATGTGATCACATGGCACCCCCCTTCCTCAGACTAAATATATTTTTACAATAAATTATGAATTAAGATAAGAATTTATAGTTTCTTCAGCCAGCGCTTCATTCGCTTTTTGTTTATGGTGAATGACCTTTGACATATCCCACGATTACTTGTGTTTTTCAGAATACTGAACTGGCTTATTATATTGAAGTTTGAAGACAACCAGCATTTGTCTACTGGCATTTGAAGACAACCAGCAAGTCATCTAGTGACATCAGCAGGTGAACATCAGTACTGCAGGAGCAATTTTAGTTCATGATAGAAGATGCACCATTTTAAAGCTTGAAGCGGATGCAGGAGAGTGAGAGGTTGGAGATTTGCCAAAATCTGAACATGCTCACCATTGCTGGTTCGATTTAAAGAACACACAGCCCCTTGTTTGGCACTAACCTGCTGCATTTTTCCTCTGTTCTGTTAGTGTGAAGATCTCCTGCAACTGTTTCTTCTGGTCCTCACTCAAAGGGGCAGTGAGAGTCTGATACCAGGCAGCATCCACACTCTGTATTCCTATAACAGTAAACAAAAAAGTAGCACACAAAAATCTTACAAATTTCTAAATGCAGTTTTCTCAGCTTTCGATGCATATATTGATTTGATATTAATCATTAATATTATTATGTACACACCTCTCAGGTTTCGAAAAGGGAACACAACTATTGGAGCTGCTAAACTACTCTTTTCTGCTCTGATGTCACAAATATGTCACACACAGAGTTGGTGTGGTGGCGCAGCGGTAGAGTTGCTGCCAGGGACCCGGGTTCAATCCTGACTACAGGTGTTTGTCTGTACAGAGTTTGTATGTTCTCCCCGTGACCTGTGCGGGTTTTCTTTGAGATCTTAGGTTTTCCTTCTGCACTCCAAAGACGAACAGCATTGTAGATTAATTGGCTTGGTATAAATATAAAAATTGTCTCTAGTGTGTGTAGGATAGTGCTAGTGTGCGGGGATTGCTGGTCGGTGCTTGGTGGGGCGAAGAGCCTGATTCCGCATTGTATCTCTGAACTAAACTAAAATTAAGTAAATGTCAAAGAAAAGGACTTTGGCACAATCTGACTGTCTGCAGAATAACCAAACTTTGCCAACTTTTATTTACCATTTTCTTTATGGAACTACAGTGTCAGGTTTAATAATATAATGAAAATGTTAAAAGGTCTTGCTGCTATATTCTTCTCTCGGGTCCATTGGTATCAATAGTTAAATAACAAATGAATCACAAAATCATTGCCGAAAGATATTCATATAACTAAAAATGCAATGATTGCTTAAGTTCTTGTAATGTAAGTCATTACATGAGCTTTTGTGGGATTGATCTAGATTTCTGAGCAATGGAACTAATCCATAATAGTTCAGAAATAACTCACACACTTAAATAGATTACACAATGAAATGGTTAAAGGAACTTCAATTTCAATATTGGCATACAAAAGGAAGCATTGTCTGTAAACATACTTAGAAGAGCAGATGTGAAAATCTGATATTCATCAACATTGTTGTCTTCATCTAATGGTGTTGAGAAACCTTCAAGAGCAGTTTCCTCTAACCCATCTTCATCCCATTCATCGTCATCATCATCCTCCTCATCTTCCTCTACCTGGTGTTGCTCCAGCATATCTAGGTACTGCTGACCCGCCTCGCGAATGTCATCTTCGTCACTTGGAATCTCTTCTAAAATTGAAAAGTCTGCTTTAACAAATAAAACCTATAACATTGATCTCAGCCTTTTCTTGAAAAATAACACGGGAAGAAAACGTTTAAATGAGAGAGCTCTTTGGTAAAGACTTCCACCAATTGCTCGATTTGTTAAATCAGGAAGCAGCTAATCAAATACATCCAAATTTCAACCCAGAATGGCACCAGAATGTTTAAATATATATTCTGGAGCTTTTAAAAAAATGGATCTTCCTGCTGGAAAAGTGGATTGGATGCGTAGTGGTGACACACACCAAATATCTGGCTGAGACTTATTGTCACATTTACAATTATGGTTAGTCAATCTCCATCTGTGGAAATATCTCCCAACTAAGGAATCAACATCTGCGGGAGAGATTAAAAAGCTAAATATTGCCAGGAAGAAAGTAAGGGAAGTGTTGTAACAGAAAATTCCAAGTTTCTGTTCTGTGGTGGTTTAACCTTTAGAGACACAAGGAAGGAAGGTGAGAAGATATTATAATCCCACCCTATCAATTAGGCTCCACAATTTCAATGGAATATAATTACAATTTCAACAAGGAGCAAAATGCAAAAGGGAAGATCACTGGCCAATTTGATGGAAAATCTCCTGGAAATTCCTTTTCAACTCCATAGTTGAACCAAGGATGCTTTGAGAGCTCATGGCTATCCATCACCAGGGGCGCTTAACTAGCATGCAAATCTCCTCCCCACCAATGACACGATCTTCGTATTAAAGTGTTTTAGAATCATAGATTTATGGCAAAGATGCAAGCCATGGGACATTATTTTGGAGACGATTATTATTGTTAGACTGCTACATCTTTATCTATACAAATCAAATATATGAGTAAGATATTTCATAGTTTATAACCCTTAAGAAAAATAAATATTTTCTGGTGTTTCTTCCTTTAATTTGACATGAAGCCTTCAGTCTAACTAACATTACTTACTTAAAATGTGCTACCCAACTCTTACCAAAACTTTAAACCAATCCCATCTCTTGCGAGCTTAGACTTCTCCAAAGTGAAGCCTCCTCCTGACAGCTCGCCAGCAAACCCAGATGGAAAGCATACCATGGGATGCGACTGCGGAATTCAGTTAAGCTGCATCCCTCCCAACTCGTGCAAACAATTAACCTGCTGTTGTTAAAGGTACCAGCCAGCAATAAGCCCACGTGGAATAGTCATCTTGTCAACACTTTAGGGGCAAGAAGAAAATTTGAGAGGCAATTTGACCAACATTAACATGCAACTACAGAAAAAGAGTCAAGGTCATTAGGAAACTAAGTGCATAGTTTGTAAAAAAAGGAACCATTTTCTTCGGCATCCTCGTCTTCTTCCCCATTTTCGTCCTGATCATTGGTAACTTTGCTTGCATAGGCTCGCTTGAGGCCGAGGAAGAGAAGTAGTAACGAAGGCAGAATCTGAGCGGCTACTGCATTCACTGCTTCAGGTCTGTTTTGCATTTCCATTAGAGTGCTCAGACCAATAATACAGACCTTCCGATCATGAAGCCTGGCAATAAAAGTGAAGCAATTACAACAAAGGCATTAAAATGCACTCGGAACTATTAACCCAATGCAGGGAAAGTGTACGTCTTGTACTCAATCAAATCATTTTAAATTAATATGAATTACAGAAATCAAAGAATGAATTAAATAGTGGGTGTGAAAAATGATAAATTCTCTGGTGGCAAAATCGTCTGACCCTCAATTTTGCTGACTTACATTGTAATTACAGACAGGGTCAGAAAATCAACTTAAAATAATTCCCATGGTGTATACTCAAGAGACATTTTGGTACAAATTACAGCTATTATTAGCTGCTAGAAATAAGACCGTGACCAGCCCAATAGATCCAGTGAGCGCGTTTGACCTTTCAGTAATATCAAAGCTGTCCTTCCATTTTCTTTAATTAGAGTGGAACTGTCAACATAGAGAGCTGATCACAGCCAAGTATATAAATTAGAGACATAGTGTGGTCTACCACTGCTTAAAGTAATAAGTTAACTAATCAAATACCTGGCAAGTTCACACTTAGAATGGCACATCTCAAAAACAGAATAGCTCAAGAAGCATATATTGCAGCACATTAACTACCAAAGCTCTTGAAGATACCAGCCAACGGGCACAGATGACCCCTAAATTCATTGATATTCTCATTTAACCTTCACCTTGCAATTTCCAGCACTTCGTCCATACCGTAATCATCCAAGGCATCCATTCTGCTCATCTAGTTCAATTGCTTGTAATTCCGGAAGATCATGGGGACTCCTATTGCCAAGCCCAGAAGATCAATGAGAGTCCACGTCTCCAAAACCCAAAAGATTGGAGAGGTTTCAGTTCCTATTCCCACAGATATCCACTAATTTCTCAACCAATCGAGTCTTTTTTGATTCACCCCCAAAAACATCTCTCCATTATTTTATAATCTGCACAAGACCATCTGCTAGATTTTTCTATTAAAGTGTAAACAGTCACAACATTTGCTTTCCCCATTGCGAACATTGCCCAATCTCAACAATAATCCGAGTAGTTCCACTACCAATAAATTGGAGCATATTTTCTGCTAAGCACACATGAATCTGCTGGCAAATGGAACCGTAAATGAACAATTCCAGTCCATAGCATTGTGCTGCTCATCGGCCATGGGTTGGTCCACTCCTAGACCATTGATGGACCCCTCCTAGATCCCAACAAGATAACACAGATTCCCACAGATTTTCCAGATCTCTGTTCTCAAATTACGATTATCTTGGTGCAAGTAAAGCAGATCCATTAAAATCAATGGAAATAATCAGCAGCTGGGTTAAAGGCTAGTCAAGTTTTTTATTGGAGACATAAGAAACTTCAGATGCTATACCCTTGTGCAAAAAAACAAAATGGAGGAAGACAGCAGGACAGGCAATATTTGGAGGGAAAAGGACGGAAGACTTTTCAGGCCAGGATCCTTCCTCAGACTTAAGTAAGTTAGGTTAAATTGTTTTAAATTGTTTTTAAGCATGAAACCTAGAAGCTGGAGTTGACCATTGAGACTTCGAGCCTGCTCTGCCGTTCAATATAATCACAGCTGACCCTTTACCCCAATGTCATATTCCCTCTTACTCTACATAACCCATGATGCTTTTTGTTTTACATCCATTTCCTCAACTATATTCAGTGATTGGGGTGCTTTTTAGTCTTTTAACATATCATTTTTTCTACTTTATTCTTCAATGAGTGCTTAGTTTAGTTTAGAAACAGGCCTTTCAGCCCACCTAGTGCACGCAGACCAGCGATCCCCACACACTAACGCTACCCTAGGAGCAATTTACAATTATACCAAGTCAATGAACCTACAAACCTGTCTGTCTTTGGAGTGTGGGAGGAAACTGGAGCACCCAGAGAAAACCAAGAAGCCATGGGGAGAACGTACAAATTCCGTACAGACAAACACCCGTAGTCAGGATCAAACCTGGGTCTCTGGCGCTGTAAGGCAGCAACTATACCGCTGCGCCACCAGTGGTTTTAAAATGTTTTGAATATCAAAGGACAACAAACATTCAAGTGGCAAATTTGGCAGTCAAAATCAGGAGCCGATTTTCAATGAACCTACTCTATCAAGGCAGGTGGTCACGTGTGCTGCCCTGGACCTCACCAATGAGCAGGTCTCCCAGAAGATGAGAGCATCAGAGGCCACATTGGAAGAAACAGCATGACCAAGAGTACAGGTGACCAGTGATATCGGCAGCTCCAGATCTGCCACAATTTATCAGTGACTTGGATGCCCTTTCCACAATAAGAATGAATGAATGAACAAGTTTACTGGCCAAGTATTCACATACAAGGAATTTGCCTTGGTGCTCCGCCCGCAAGTGACAACATGACATACAGTGACAGTTAGGAATGACACACAAAACATTAATAGTAAAACATTATTGATTAAACCTGTGAATTAAATAAAATACCAGAGCAAAAGGATGCTACAGATTTTTGGTTATTGAGTAGTGCTACTACTCGTGGAAAAAAAAGCTGTTTTTGTGTCTGGCTTTGGCAGCTTTGACAGTCCAGAGTCGTCTTCCAGAGGGAAGTGATTCAAAGAGTTTGTGGCCAGGGTGAGAGGGGTCAGAGATGATCTTACCAGCACATTTCCTGGCCCTTGCAGTGCACAATTCGTTAAATGAGGGAAGGTTGCAGCCAATAACCTTCTCAGCTGATTGGACGATTCGCTGGATGGGGTGGGGTGGGGTGAGGGAGAGCTCTCCTAAAGTCAACAATAAGATGTTGAAAGCCACAGTTACTCTAACTAAATTTACTGATATATCGTGCGAAACACACTTCAATTTGTGGAAAGAATTGACAAAGTCGCAAAACCTTATTAACCTTTATCTGTGCACAACCTCATGCTGACAATTGAAGTTAGTAATGACGATTTAGTTGTTCAAAGGATTCGCTTACCCAAGAAAACAATCAGTGTCATTCATCCACTGGTTAATAAACTGTGCTGTGATCGGCTCTGCACTATGCGAAAAGCGAATGTTTTCCAAGGTATGCACAAGCAGCATGGGGCTGTAATAAAGTGCAGCAATGGTCACCTGGAGACACATTGTCCGAAGTTCACTTGTTTTAACTCCACGTGTTAGTCGTTCCAGTACAGCTTCAACAAATAAGGGAATACACTAATGAGGAAGAAAACAAATGGTTTAGATTTTTCAGGGTATACACGAGCGAACCTTTTCTTTGAATAAAAAACATGAATGCTTTCTCTTCTGTTCGATTCCTTTTACAAGGACCTGTACAAAATGTGTACCAGTGGGCAATTTAATTGCACGTGCCCAAACGATGTGTTCTGCTAACATCAGTGTGCTACAGGGAGTGGTGATCATGAGTTCGATGCAATGCTCAGAATAGAATAACATTATGATGCTCATTCTCTGGGCAGATATATGAAGGACAGCCACATTAACCAGATACCTAAGGAATCGAAGAATGGGATGCTGGAGGAGGTAGTTGACGCAGGTACTATTGCAATGTTCAAGAAAAATGTTCAAGACCAGTGCAGATTGGGCATGTTGGTCGGTGTGGGCAAGTTGAGCCGAAGGACCTGTTTCCACGCTGTATGGCTCTATCGCTCTTCCACAGAACTGTCCATACCAATCTTGTAACTGTGCCAGAAGAGCCTGGTTAATTCTTCAGTGCAGGTCTTCAGTAAATCAGATGGGATGTGTTACCCTCACCTATATCTTGATATTATGCGGAATAAATTGGATTGGTTGAAGACTGGCTTCTGTGATGACGAGGGCTTCAGATGAAAGTGAAGATGGATCATCCACTTGGCATCCACCAGCTGAATATGTTACAAATATTTCAGTCTTATCTATAGCACTTATATGCTGGTTATCATCACTGAAGAGGAAGAGATGCACTTAGCCTCTCCTCCTGTCCATTGTTTAATAGCCCACCACCATTCATGGTGACAATGTGTCAGGGTTAAAGAACTCCCATCTGGCCCTTTAGTTGCAGGCTAGCTTAACTCTCGCCAAGGTATCATTTATGGTTTTTAGCAGGCACATGGTCCTGTGCTACAGCTTCCCCAGGTGAGCACTTCTGGGTGTTATGGCGCAGCATGTCCTTCCGTGCTGCTTATTGCTGCCATATCTGTTTAGATCCAACGACATGACTGTCATCCCAAATAATGTAAAGCGGGAGTTGGGGGGGGGGGGGGGTCCTGTGAACAAAGACAAGATGTTCACTCAAAAGGTGCAGCATCGCAGTCACTCTTACCTGCACTGTCATAGGCCGATGCTCTGCCCCATAAAGACAGCTGATTTTATTTTAGCCAGTATCAGAACAAAAATAATTTCTATATCCTGTGCCAGCATACATACACAGATTTAGCACTGAATAGTAGTTTTTATAACATGACAGAGACATGATTTACCAAATGGTTTCATTATAACATTGTTATAGAAGTTATAAAATGTCTAGAATGTTTATGATTCTATTTTACTGCTTGTCTAAAGGAACAAAGATAGATTGGGTGATGGAAGGAGACTTAATGGTAATTTTTGAAAGGGAACTGGATTGTCACTTGCAAATGAGAAATGTGAGGACTACGTGAAAAGAATAGGAGATTGGATAGTATACGCACCAAGGCCAAAATTACCTACTGCACTGCACAATTTTACCAATCCTTTGAGCTCGTCAATGGATTTTTTTCTCAAACACCACAAAATGATTGGAAATGCTTACTTTTATGAACATTGTGAAAATCTGCAATGTTTGATGTAATTATAAACTGCAGTTAGGAAGATTTCATTCAAGGGAAAAGCAATGTAAATTTAATGTGAAATCCAAGAAATCCACAATCAATCAAAAAAATATACAAGCAGATATCATACACCTACTTTATGGAAATGTGAGGCTCGTCAGCAAGCCATCACCAGGCTTTGTGTGTCTGTGTGAACAGATTGTAATAAAGCATGGGGATAATGACCCACACATTAAAAACAAATGAATCGAGTGTATGATTACAATTACTGCAATGTAATGAAATGCTGGGCTCCCATTATAGGTTTGATTACATGTAATGACTAATGCAACACTCTGCAATATGAAGATGTCTCCATTTTAATTCCTAATCTGAGAGATCTCAGCCAACACCTTCAGTCTGAGTGTCCAGGAGACAGAAAAAAAAAACATTTTCTAAACTATATTTATCCTGGAAGATGTACGTGTAGATGTCAGAGTAATGCAAGAATGGTTTAATTTCCCATTTCTTTTTGCGGTGAAATATTCTGCTCAGTCACTGCCTTGCAAATAACAAGACAGCCGTTCGGGGCAGGCACAACAGAAATGTAAGTAACTCCTGTTGGTACCAACACAGAAGGGAAGGCTCAACAACAAAAAAATAAAGAAAAAAAAATCACAGTGATATGGCATAGCATTACTGAATTACTGAGCAGGACACATCTGAAAACCTGTTGACATTACGGCTTACAGCAGAGATTAGAGAGAATTTCCATAGTTAATTGAAAACATTACTTAGCTGCATTTCAGGAAAGGTGTGCAATGCTGAGAGCCTGAAAAACAAGCTACGTTTTGAACCAGAATCTGAGATATTTCAGAGCCTGAATGAATTCAAAATCTTGCAACTTTGACTTCAGAGGTTAGATATTTATTAAAAACTGCAGCTCTAGGAATCACAGTTTATGTTAAATCATGAGAAAAGGCTTGCAAGATCTGCAGGCTGAGGGAGCTAGTTTGACTCAGAATGTAGGTGTGACTCCTTGTATCTTCAGAATCCATATGCAGTAAAGGACTAGACCACAACTCAAATTGTATCTGTATATTCTCATATACATCTCTTGACACATCATCAAAATATACCCATCATCAAAAGGGTACTATAATGGCTTTTGACCACAGGCGATCACAGCTGAACCTCAATTACCTTGTTAACTCACACCAGATACAAACCGAACGTGAACGACTGTAGTTAAAATACTAACAGTTTCAGACAAATGTTGGGTCTGGAACCTACATTTACAAGAAATAGCAAGTTACAAGAAATAGCAGCTTGATTCAAAAGGAAGAAGGGTCTCGACCCGAAATGTCGCCCATCTCCTTCGCTCCTTAGATGCTGCTGCACCCGCTGAGTTTCTCCAGTTTTTTGTGTAACCCTACAAGAAATAGCAGCTTGATTTAGGGCTGCAAGCAGGATCTATTGTACTACCTTCAATCCAAGCTTATAGTGCATGAGTCATGACATTAGTGAATACATTATAACAACTGAATCTGACACTGTACAAAACTGCTGTCCTCAGATGTTCCTCTGCAATACTGAATGCCATGAATGCATGGACAGGGGGATTATTTTGGGTATGAGAATACAAATGAACTGCTAGAATTACAATAACTGAAACAAAAAAACTAAAATGTTTCACTGGTCACCCAGTTGGTGGGGGCTGGAGATTCTACATATTAGTCACAAAATTCTGCTGAACTAACTAATCCAATGCTTCCTGGTGAACTGCCCATTCAGCATGTTACACACAAGCATGCTGACCTCATGCTAAACAATCCCATGGCTTAATTAATCTTCTCCATAATTTATGGGTAGTTCGAGCACATCTGAAAACTGTTAATCAAACCTTTGCAATAAGATATCAGTTAGCCAGTCAGCGTTTCTCCCTGCTTTTGTTATATCAAACTTTTTATCCTGAGACATTGCCGGTAGCTCCGTTCTGTTACCTGATCAATGCCCTTTCCCTGACACTGAAGGATGATCACTTCAAGCAGCTTTGCAGCATGGCACTCAGCATCTTCTCCTGCATCCCCCGTCAGGACCTACGAACGCAATCACAGGCTTACAGGTTTGCTGCAAAAATAGGGCCAGGCTTTCATCTGGCAATAACTGCACAAAAAGCTTTTAAACCTATGAAAATATAATTTGCCCAATGTCAGTGCTGTTTCAAGGTGCTAATCGAAAGACATTCTGAGAGGCAAGGTCACTTTTTTGGGCAATTATCTGAAATTATTTGTCAGTGCTACATTTTGGAATTACAGAAAATGATTGCTCAAAGAATAGTTTTGTTTTTGTTTTGTTCACGGCTTGGATGCGGAACAACCCTGACCAAGATTGCAAGAAATGACAGAGTTTTGATGTAGCCCAGTCCATCACACAGAGCAGGCGCCCGCCCCATCATTGACTCCATCTATACTTCAAGCTGCCTCGGGAAAGCACTCAACGTAATCAAGGACCATTTCTACCATGATCATTCCTTCTTGTCACCGCTGCTGCCGGACCGAAGATACAAAAACTTGAAAGCGGATTCATTGACAGTTTCTTCCCCTCTGTAATCAGACTTCTGAACCTGAATGAGCAAGGATAGGGTCTTGTTGTGGACATTGGACACTTTCTCTGGAACTGTTACACTACAATGCTGAGAAACTAGAATCTGCACTGTGGCATCTTTCTCATTGCTCTACCATTTGCACCTGCTTGTCCTGATTGTATTTATATCCAATTAGTATGGTTGGATAGCATGTAAACAAAAGCTTTTTACTATATCTTGGTGCACATGACAATAATAAACCTAAACTTAAATAAACAACAAAGAGGTATATTTTTGGTCATAATGTGATTTAAATGATATATGGAATTGATTCAGGGAAACAGTATGTAAAAATTATTGCTTTAATCCCCATCAACCCAAACAGCCTGAAATCTGCAACATCCACGTTCAGGAACAGCTACTTCCCCACAGCCATCAGATTATTAAACTCAACTTCGAACAAACTCTGAACTATAACAGCCTATTGCACTTTATCTGGTAATTTATGTGTGTGTATATATATATACACACACACACACACATATATATATATATATATATATATATATATATATATTCTATGGTTATATGGACACACTGATCTGTTCTGTATTGATGCGTGCAATATTCTGTTGTGCTGCAGCAAGCAAACATTTCATTGTCCTCTCTGGGGCACATGACAATAAACTCTCTTGACCACCCCCCTGAGAAAGCACCATAATTTTATTGAGATATATATAATGGGCTCCCCATCAGTATGTTTGCACACAAACCTCTTGTGAGTTAATGGCTATTCCTTCATGAGAGGAACACAGTTAAGTCCCTACATAATGAATGACCTACGCATTCATCGCTAGTCACTTAAAAGACCAGTTTATTCGCACAGTTTCCCGTCTGTCAACTAATTATCAACCCAATATTTTACCACCTCATCCCATGTGTCTTATTTTTTTTTAAAATATATACACTAACCTCTTACGTGAAACCTTACCAAAGGCTCTGAAAATCCAAATGCATATCCACTGGTTTTCCCTTATCCATTCTTGCAATTACAGGCTTAGAATTCTCCAGTAGGTTTGTCAAACACAATCTTTTTCATAAATGTGTGCTCACTTTATCTAATCCCAATATTAGTTTTTAAGACTGTTTTGAGACTCTCACGTTTTCCCAACTACTCATGTTAGGTTAACGAGCCTGTTTTTCGTTTATCTTCATCTTTTTTTAAATAGGGAGGCTACATTTGCCACCCTCTGTTCTGCAGAGATCATTCCATTATCTATAGAATTTTGGAAGTTGACAAGCAATATATTCTTTATTTCCTTGACTACAATCCTTCAATACTCTGGGATTCAGATTATCAGGCCCTGTAAATTTATTAGCTTTCAGTTCTATTAATTCTCCAGCATTATTTTTTTAACTAAAATCTCTTCTTTTCATTAGGTTATTGGTGCCACAGCATTCCTGGTGCTATCTTTATGGGAATATTGAGTCAAGTTGATCTGTTCAGTTGTTCATTAGAGATGCCATGGCTTTATTGCAAGAGGAAAACACTTCTGCATGTTACGAGTCGAATATTTATCTCTTAAGCAATACAACCACCTAATAAATGGTCATTCATTTTACTGTTGCTGACATTATCTCCCTGTGTAAATTGGCTCTTGTCTGCTCATACATTACAATGAGGACTCGGCCTCTAAAGTAATTAATTGGCCATGAACGTGAAACGGGTGACAAAAAAAAAAAAACAGGGATATCTTTCTTTAGGCATCATCTAATTTTACTAACTTACCTTCTTACACAAGTTATAAATGATCTCTACATTTTTAGGATTAGACAAAAATGCATCTGTGTCTACAGTCACATAATTATGTAAAAGAGGCATCATATCTGAAAGACAAAATGGTCAACATTTCTATGTGACTATTTTACATAATAGCCATATTTGTTGTCATTTTGTTAGTTCTAGGCACCATACATCATTGTGTGTTCATTTCTTAGCTAAAGACACAAAATTCCTCAAAGTTTTCAGGCCCTGGAAAATTATACACTTTTCTTCCAAAGTGATACACTGTAGGCCCTTTCCACGGGAAGATTGCAAGTGGTAAACTTCGAGGTCAAGTTATGTACTTACAACATTCTCAAAACACTGCAATCACCAGACAAATGTGTTTTTTTTAAATATGGTTAGACTAGTCAACCTAACTACTTGCTTATATAATAAATATATACAGCTTATATATTGACATCGTTATCATAATCTCTCATAATACAAATCAAAATAAAACAAAATAACAGCTCTTGACTTTAGAATTTTTGACTTTAAAGAAACAGCGTAGAAACAGGCCCTTCGGCCCACCGAGTCTGTGCCGACCAGCGATTACCCCATACACTAACACTATCTTACACACTAGGGACAATTTACAATTTCACTGAAGCCAATTAACTTACAAACCTGCACGCCTTTGGAGTGTGGGAGGAAAGCAGAGCACTCGGAGAAACCCCACAAGGTCACAGGGAGAAAAGTACAAACTCCATACAGACAGCACCCGTAGTCAAAATCAAACCCGGGTCTCTGGCGCTGTAAGATTGCAACTCTACAGTTGCGCCATCGTGCTGCTCGAGTCCTGAGAATATTTTGGCAAGAGTCAACTCTCAAAACAAATTTTAATGACCACTAAAAAAAAGTCCTTGAGTATAATTTTCCTGGTTTTGATAGGTCTGTTTGATTTTCAACTTTTTCCTTTCCTCAGTTTAATGTTATTAATAACAATTGTTATTAGATTGCTATTTGTGATAGATTGACGTCACAAAATTGGCTGCTGCATCCTGTTTAGCAAAAATGTTTTGTCCGTTGTATTGGGATGTCTCATTTTGGGAAGTACCAAAAGGGGTGAAATAATGCCATATTGATGTGCGCATTTCAAATGTATTTTAATATATTTGCAACTCCATGTTTATCTTCCAGTTGGTGATCTTGGAAGAGGAAAAATGCGTGGAAAATATTAATTCAGAGAGATCGTTTAAAATAGCAACTTGTAAACTTGGGATATTTCCTACTCGCTTTAGCTTTCATGCAAATGACATTTTTCATTTTCAGTTTACACGCACACTTTTACTGTACATTCAATGCTAGTTTTATACTTTAGCTGATCAACATGTTCATAGTGCTTGTTTCAGGTAAACAGTACATTTATCAATTGCAGACAGGATGTGGTGCTACTCTGAATGTCAATGCACCCTCCTTTACAAAACATATAATTTAGAATTGATGTTAAGATGTATTTTATGCCTATCTGATGGTTTAAACTTGCTCTGTAGAATGGAAGGGCAATAATGCAACTTGATAAGATGCCGGGACTCGGAGAAAGGTTCAAATCTCACACATCATGTATCATGGAAATTTGAAGTCAGTTCCTTTATAGTCAGAAATAAAAAAATATTGTTGCCATTTGTGACCATGAAGCTATTGGACTGTAATTAAAAATTCAACTAAATTCACTATTGTATTGAAGGGAAGAGAATCTGCTTCCCTTAACTAATTTGCCCCAGAACAATATTTCTGACATCTATTCAAACTGTACAACAGGATGAGCAATAATAATGGACTAAAAATCTTACCTCTTTCTTTAAAAAAAATTGACCCAAAATCTCTCTCAATATTCTATGAGAACGACAATCTGGTTGTAAAATATAGGTAAAGCACTGGGATTTTGTGAAGTTCAGCAGCGTAACATAAGCTTGAAACTAAATTTTCAAGGATTAACTGAATGTTTTTAAGTCAAAGACAATTATACATTTACAGTCATGTTTTCATTGTAACGTGCAGCCATTGCTAAAAGCCAAAAAGAATAACTGGGAATACCTGTAAAATATTCAAAGCAGTCTTGCTGAAGAACTTCATAAAGAACACCAAGTAGTTGCCACATATTAGGAGAGATTACTTGGCACGTTAAACTGTATGCTAAAGAGAGAACTTCTTCATAGAATTCTAGAACAAAAAAACCCAGACATTATGGTTTAAGAAACCTCATAAAGGAAGATGTAATGCATAGTATTCCACCAATAAAAGAATTCAACACAGTTAAATTACCGCAAAATTACAGAGTTTCATACTACCAGAAAGGCATTAAAATAAAAAAAGAATTTGCAGAAGGTATAATATATCCTCATTTTTCTCAACACCAGTACAAAGTCTATGCTGAAATGTTAGTACTGTACCAAGGCAGCACTACCTCAGCAAGGTGTTAAAGCACAACCCCACCCACCTCTCTCGGGTGGATATAAAAGGTCTCACCGCTCTTTTTTTGAAGACAAGCAGGAGAGTTTGTCTGAAGTTCTGGCCAGTCAATATCAAATTTAAATGAAGTGGTCTAAAAGCTAGAGACACAAGGAACTGCAGATGGTGGAATCTTGAGTAAACCACAATGTGGTGGAATAACTCAGCAGGTCAGGAAGCATCTCTGGGGGAATGGACAGGTGGTATTTCGGGTCGGGACTCCACTTCAGACTGATTGCTGTAGAGGAGGAAAGCTGAAAAAGAAGTAGGTGCGGGACCATCATTGGCAAGTGACAGGTGGATACAGATGAGGTGTGTATCAATTGGCAGATAGGTGGGCAAAGTCAAGAGATGAAAAGGAGACTAAACAGTATCAGATAAGGAGAGACCAGGAATGTTGCGTACCACAGTGGGAAGCATAGGAAAGAGAGGGAAGGAAAAAAGGAATGGTAGTGGTTATACTTAAAATGTGTTCTGTTCATTCATTGGGTTGTATGAGGTAATGTTCCTCCAGTTTGCCTGTAGCCCCACTCTGGCAATTGAGGCCCAGGATAGAAAGGTTGTCATGGGAATAGGAAGGGGTGTTAAAATGGTTATCAACTGGGAGATAGTTGTGCTTGGCCTTGACAGACCAAGCACAAATGTGAGAGAAAAGATTGCCTAGTCTGTGCTTGGTCACGCCAATGTAAAGGAGGCCACATTGGGAGTGCTGAATGCAGTAGAGGGGTTAGAGTTTATTCCACCACCCTCCCTCGCCACCATTCTTCCCATCTCTACTCCTCCCTCTGGCTTTACGTTTCACTCCTCTTCTCTCCTTATCTGACACCCTTCTTTTCATCTCTGGCCTTTGTCGACTCATCTTGCCAACTCCTCACCAGTAACCACTCATCACTTGCAGGCTTTGATCTCCCCTTACCTCTTTTCCAACTTTCTCCCCCAACTAAAATCAGTCTGAAGGGTTCCGATCCAAAGGGCCGCCTGTCCATTCCCTCTAGAGATGCTGTCTGAACAACTTTGTTACTCTAGCATTTGGACTAAAGACTTGAGGGCCTGTCCCACTGTGGCGACCTAATCCGCGAGTTCTGGCGAGTTTGCCTTCGACGCATACTCGCAGCATGGTCGACACGAGGTCCTAGGAGCGCTCATGCTCGAGAGTAGTCCCCGCGTACTCAAGGCCTCAGGTAGGTCGCAGCGTATTTTTCAACATGTTGAAAAATGCCCGCGAGTAAAAAAAAAGGTCGCCATGGAAAGAAATCGATACTTTTTTTACTCATAGGTTTAGTCGAAGTAGGTCGGAGTAGGTCGGCATGTCATTCGTAGGTAATCGATGATAGTCAAAGGTAATCAAAGGTAGTCGTAGATAGTCTTCAACATAGTCAAAGGGAGGTCGAAGGAGATTGAAGGAGGTCATCTTCACACTCCACTTTTCGGTGTCCAATTTTCCCGAAGCTAGTCGAAGCTAGTCTTCAATATGGTCGAAGGAGGTCTTCAACATGACATTTCTTCAAACTCTTCTAAACTCACCAATTAGGTCACCGCAGTGGGATAGGCCCTTAACGCTTCCGAACAACAGCATTAAAATGCTGTCCCAAAGTGTTGTTTTTAGCCTTGCCTAAACTCCTTGATATTCAATCACACTCCAAATGCAAGAATCACACTTTCTTTTCCTAAACACTTCCTCGTGATATGAAACAATTAGGAAATAGTTGTCTTCATGTTTCTTTTTGAGAGAATATAACATTGTGTGCTGCTGGAATAAACACTGCTTTGCAATCAGGTCTCTGAACAATTATCTAATTATGATCTCATTGCCATCTGTGGGACAATGCTATGTGCAAATTGTCTGTTGCCTTTTCTTACCTTACAACAGTAATAGAACTTCACAGAGACAATACATTAGATGTAAATCAGTTGAGACAGTTGACGAATGACACAATATGTGTGCAAATGTGTTTTTGAATTTTATACTCATGCACATGTCGAGAGAATTACAAACATTTGTACAACTTTATGAGGGCCATATTTAGATTTCTTCAACAAAAAAAAGAACAAAATGTACACTTACCTATTACGTGTTTTTGAAGTACTAGTCCAATGACCTGCAAACAGATTCCCTCCAGCTGCTGTGTAATCTAGAGGATGGGATGGAAATGGAGGGAAAATCCTTAGTGTTAATCTAAAGTAAACTGGTACTCATGCAGATGAGTGAGGTACTGTGCTATTTACGCAATATAGCTGCCATAAATTTAAAGTTCGAAATGAAGAAGTTAAAACTCCAAAAATAGCAATGGAATCTCTCAAAAGAAAGCAGCATGTATTTACTCACGAATCCTTAAGTTCTTTAAAACCTCCTCTGAGAATGTAGGGTTTGGTCTCTGAGTTGCAACACCAAATTACTTTCTACACCATTTAATTAATAAATCTATCCTGAGATTGTTTGCACTGAGATTACAAAACAGTTAGAAAAATATCAATAAATATAGAGCACGACAAATAGAGATTAAAGAATGTAATTTAAAGAAATATTGCAAAGAAAAGTAGACAATGCCCTTCCTTTATTTAAGAAGTGAAGTAGAGAGAATCTAGGAAATTATAGGCTGGTGAATCTCATGTCAGCGGTAGGGAAGCTATTGGAGAGGATATTTTGGAATAGGATTTACTCCATTTGGAGGAGAATGGGATAATTAGGGACAGTCAGCATGCTTTGTATATGCCTGGATTTGGGGCTATTAATTACAGGGAGAGGTTGGACAGATTTGGATTTTTTTCCTCTAGAATGCCGATGACGTGATAGAAATTTATAAAATTATGAGAGGCATAGATAGGGTAGACAGTCAGAAGCTTTTTCCCAGGATGGTAAAATCCAATACTCGAGGGGATAGCTTTAAGATGAGAGGGACAAAATTTAAAGGAGATATGCGGGGCAACTTTTCTTTTAATATAGTGGGCAATGAGGGAAGATCATTTTACAATGACAAATTATTCAGTGCATTGTCAAAAGTAAATAATCAGGCAGGACCACTACAACTCAAAGGTCATATGTCAACCGTAAAAACTTCCCTCTGAGATCCACAATTTCTACTTTATTATTTATAATATTAACTCTGGACATTCAAGTTTACCACCGAGGGTTAATAAATAGGCTGCTATGGAATTTATGGCCTCTCAGTGATGTAGATCTTCAGGGATTTAGGGAGGGGTAGGGGGCGGGAGGGAGGAAGCTGGGCAAGGAAAAAAGAAAGTGTCCACCACTTTTCACTTTGTAGAATAAAGCATTATCAAATATATCTGAGGGAACTGACAGCAGAAAAATATCTGCTGCAGACAAGATCAGCGCACTGCAGTGAGTCCAACTGAGCTTGTGCTTTGGAGACAAATTGGCAGAATTATTTTTATTTGGCTAGTGTACAGCTATGAGTATTTTTGAACTAAAAAAACACAGAACTGGCTGTGAAATGGCACCATCTATCTATAGTCATCAGGTATGCCACCTGATGACTGTCATTTTGCCAGGAACATAGACTAGTACTGCATAGGAACAGGCCCTTCTGCCCACAATGTTTATGCCTAACATGCCAAGTTAAATTAATCTCCTCGGCATGCATGTCAACCAGACTCCTCCATTCCCCACATATCCATATCTAAATATTTTTTAAACGCCACTATCATTCCTGTTTCCACCCCTACCTCGGCAGTGACTTCCAGGCACACAACACACTCTAGACACACCACAAACCTGCCCTGAACATCTCATTTATTTATATTTTCATCCCAAGAAAAGTATTTTGACTGTCTATCCTTATATATTCCTCACATAGTTTTATATACTTCTATCAAGTCCTCCCTTATCACCGATGCTCCGAAGAATACAATCCAAATTTGTCCATCCACCTTACAGCTAATGCTTTCTAATTCAGGCAGCATTCTGGTAAACCTCTTCTGCATCGTCCATAAAGCCACATCCTTCCTGTAATAGGGCCACCATAACTGAACAAAATATAAAAATGCAGCCAAAATAAATGTTATACAGTTATAACGTGACATCCTATCTCTTATATTTAATGCCCCAAGCCCCCAACCATCAAAGACAAGCATACCAAGTTATCTGAAATAGACACAAATTGCTAGAGTAACAGCAGATTAGACAGTATCTCTGGAGAAAATAAATAGATGACATTTCAGATGTCGACCCGAAACATCACCTATTCCTTCTCTCCAGAGGTGCTGCCTGACCTGCTGAGTTACTCTAGCATTTTGTGTCTATCTTCAGTATAAACCAGCATCTGCTGTTCCTTCTTACACATACCACTGTCTACTTATGTTGCCACAGTCAGGGAGCTATGGCCACAAGATCATGCTGTACTTCAATCGTGTTATGGGTTTTCTCCATTAATGTACACTTTCCCCTTACATTCAACCTGCCAAAAGACAACACCTGACACTTGTTTGGATTAAACTCCATCTGCCATTTATTCAATCAGGCCAATGATTATTTCCTTCTAGTTCAGCGATGCAGCTCTTTTTAGACTGTTTTAGAAACATAGAAAATAGGTGCAGGAGGAGGCCATTCGGCCCTTTGAGCCAGCACCGCCATTCATTGTGATCACGGCTGATCGCCCCCAATCAATAACCCGTGCCTGCCTTCTCCCCATATCCCTTGATTCCACTAGTCCCTAGAGCTCTATCTAACTCTCTCTTAAATCCATCCAGTGACTTGGCCTCCACTGCCCTCTGTGGCCTGTACCTTTAAATTTAGTTCCTGCCAGCATTTGTACATATATTTTGAGTGTAAAGTCAAGTCAGCACAATACTTTGAATTGTTCTGATGAAGGGCATTTTAACTAAAATATTACCTTTGTTTCACTTTTCACAGAATTGCTTGATTGCTGAGTATTTCCAAAATGTGCTCTTTTTATTTCAATTTCCCAGCATCTGCAGCTTATGACTTTCCCCCAACTTTCTTCGTTTCTCTTTATTTCTCCCAACTTTCTGCTCATCATAAAATGTCAGTCTATGATTTTCACCTCACCCAATCAAGATCACCTTCCGTTATTTTTACAATAAATAAACAATCAATATAGGAATACCCAAGGTTCCTCATTCCCTGGTCCCCAAACATGCATCTCACTCTCAAGGCAAGTACATCTCTCTTAACCTTGTTCACTTTTGCATCCGTTTGCTCCTATGGACTTTGCACTCCCAGTTCCCTGGGCAGCACAGTGGGGCAGCTGGTAGAGCTGCTGCCTCAGTGCCAGAGACTTGGGTTCAATGCTGACCTCCGGTGCCATCTGTATGGAGTTTGTATATTCTCCCTTCGACTGCATGGGTTGCTCCTGGGTATTCCGGATTCCTCCCACGTGAATTTGATGGGCCAATTTGCCCATTTCTAGGATGTATCTCTAAAAAACCTTTAAAGAAAATAAACATCAATCTCATCTGCAGGGCCAGTGACCTTTTCCACTGATCTTTCCATGTAAGGGTATCTGTCCCAGGCTTGCTTCAGTTTTGGGAGGCTGTGACTACTGATAATAAATAGGTGGTTTTGCTGTGTGCGCTTTTCTATGGTTCATGAGATGAAGCTCAGCATCTCAAGTTGACATGCTTTTTATCAAACTCTTTGTGAACTACTGACCTCCTTGTGATCCTCCACCACAGTCAAGATCGTGTCTATCGTGTTCAGGATGCCCATTGCCATTACTGTTTTATCCTCTACTTCTTCATAAGCATCACTCTGAAGAACTTTGCTGAATGTCATGGCCTGAGAAGGAAAACAATTATTCGTTAACTTTTGTCAAATTGTTCGGAAACGTGCAAGCACCAATATGACTTTATAGAGATCAATGCTTCATTTAGTTGATTCTGTAATTGAAGAAGTGCAAAGGGCAGTGGGAATACCTTAAACAAACAAATGTAAGTTCAGGAATATTAGCTCTCAGTTTAGAGGGGCATCTGGCCTGAATACAAATACTGCTATGAATTGTAGCTCCAGCTATTTGCAAAACAAGAAAACCCCATGGGGCACTGATATTGATGTGAGTTCAGCAGCCCCAATACACATTCCAGCCAGGTGGTGTCACTACTTTGTTGTCTTCAAAAGTGGCAAGTGGAATTCAGTCCAGCTTGAGGGAATGCATTTGTGGAGCTGCAATAAATCAGGGGAATTTTCAATAAATGGACTGATATTAAGGTACAAAGGGGGGTTCTTGGTTCTTGGTTACTTGGTCCTCCAAAATATTCCCAACTGGAATTTAAACTGGAGGTGGTGAAGGGAGGGGTTTAGCCAGAGAGGGTTATTGGGAAGAAAGTGGCACTTTAAATTTAGTTGCATCTGGCTGGGCAACCGTGGCTTGGTGGAGATTATTCCATGCTTTAATAGTGCGTGGAAAGAACAAATTGCTGTACACATCTGTCTTTGAGGCTGGGACCAGTCTTTGAGGCTGGGGTACAACGGAACAGAGTACATGTTCAAAGATCTTCAAAAGGTAGCAAGACCTGTTAATTACACCATTAAAGGGCATGTGGAATGCTTCCTTTATTAGCTGCAATATGCTATAGGAAAGCTTTACCACCGCTGTATGTAACTCTAGTTTGGGCACTGCATGCGGTTCTGTTCACAACAATGCAGGAAAGATACGATTGTGCTGGAGAGGATGTAGAGAATATTTACGACTATTGGTAGGGCTAGAAAATTTCAACTCTGAAGTCTAATGGGATAGGCTAAAATATATGAAATACAAGGAGGCAAGACCTTTGGGGCGGCACAGTGACTCCGTGGTAGAGTTGCTGCCTTACAGTGCCTTCGACCAGGGTTTGATCCTGAGTATGGCTGCTGTCTGTACGGAGTTTGTACGTTCTCCCTATGACCACGTGTGTTTTCTCCGGGAGCTTCCACTCTCCAAAGACGTATAGATTTGTAGGTTAACTGGCTTTGGTAAAATTGTAAATCGTTCCTCGTCTGTAGGATAGTGCTAGTGCATGGGGTGATTGCTGGTCGACACGGACTCGGTGGGCCAAAGGGCCTGCTTGCACGCTGTATCTTTAAAGCCAAAAGTTAAATCAAAAGAAAGGGTAAAGAAGAAGGATCTATGTGCCCGAGCAGGGGTATCAAATAAATGGGGTAAAGCTTTAAAGTAGCAGGTAAAAGCTTTAATGAGGAAGTATGGATCTTCTTTCACCCACAGATGGTAGGCGTCTGGAACTCACTTCCTGAAAGAGAGGCAAGCGAGGCAGAAACCCTCATTATATTTACAAAGTTCTGAGATGTGTACTTGAAGAACAGGGCTGCAAAGTGGGATTAGGCAAATAGTTCATTTTCTCTGGCAATGAGACAAATAGCCACCTCCTGTATCACTAATTTTCTATGATATGCAGCCGAGACTGCAAATGATTCCTCTGTTTAACTCATCCAAGCAACATCAGATGGTGTAGCAGTGCTACCCTGGAAACCTGAACCAGGATGGTGTGCGCATTTCCCTGGGTTAAGGCTATTTATTGTCACAAACCCTACCTATTAGTATGTACTTACTAAATGTTGCGTCATATCAACGGCAATAGTGGTCATCTCCTCACTGTATTCGCATATCATCTTCTGAATGACGTTGGTGAGATCATCATTCTCCGTCTCACGGACAACGTGGAGCAGCTCTTGCATCACTGGTCTAACTGAGTGCTTTATATATAATTTAGCTGGGAGATAAATATCAAAGCGTTAGCTTCAAAGTGTTTAGCCAGTTTATTGTTTTTGGCCCATCTTCCTCCTAGATATTGTTGCACTGCTTCCATTTAGATGACCAACAGGACAATTCCATTTGATGCTGTCCAATAGAACATATTTGTGAGACCTTATATCTGCCTCAAAAGCTCCTTAAGTAAATATCTAAGATGAAGGAGAATAGCAATGTTAAGTCTGCTACTCGATTCTCTAACCTACCTCTAGTCAACACAAGCTTCCCTCATTAATGTACTTTCACGGTAAATATTAACTCAGTTGCTGTACAATATCAATCATGGATGGAAACGCCAGCATGAAACCAAATTAAGCAATCAACACTTTATTCCCCATGCCATTTGGGCACTAATTTGTCAGGTCCAAAATCACAGGAAACAGTAAATCTCAGTACTTGTTAGAACAAACAAAAAGAGAGCACAACATATAGTATTTTTCAGCAGAATCTAAATGGACCAGTTGTAACTTTTTGGCTTCTAATCATAAAGTGTTTTCACCTATTTTTTGAATGCAGTAATGGTCACTGCACTCTTTTAAACTTCAGCCACAATAGTGAGATTACTCAGACCCATAATCATTTCGAACAAAGTGTTCCAGCATAGGATACTTCAGTGTGCAGCAATACCGCCCTGATGAGTTAAGTTTATTATTGTTACATGTACCGAGGTACAGTGAAGAGCTTTTTGTTGCATGCTATCCAGTCAGCGGAAAGACTATACATGATTACCAACAAGCTGTCCACAGTGTGCAGATACAGGATAAAGGGAATAACATATTGTTTCAGATAGATTGCAGTAAAGTCCGATTAAACATAATCCGAGTGTCTGCAATGAAGTAGATGGTAGATCAGGACGGCTCTCTATCTTTCTTTATGGACAACTGGAAACAAATTTAATCAAGTTAATGGTCTAAATCATTTTCAGATAGTGATGGGTATGTGGTGCGAGCTGCCAGAGGAAGTGGTAGAGGCAGGTACAATTACGTTTAAAAGACATTTAGACAGGACCATGGATAGTGTTAGTTCACCAAATGCAGGCTAATGAGACTAGCATGGGTCGGCAACTTGGTTGGCATGGTGAAGTAGGGTCGAATGGCCTGGTATTGTGTTGAATAACTCTATGACATTGTTTGGCCATAATGAAATAAAGCAACTTGGATTACATGGAAACCAGTCCACGGTCAAGAAGATGAAAGACTACGTGAAACGGTTTTCAAGGATCACAGCAGACACTTTTGTGCAAGTTCTCCCTTCAACTCACCTTGATCTTGATTACTTATAAATGACTGCAGAGCTATGGCAGCTTCAACTTTGACTGGCATCTCTTTATCTTCAATTAAACTCTTCTTCACCAACTCAACTGCGTTTCGTAAATTGAGGTCATTTGTGAACTTCAGTTTGCAAAACGAATGAAGAACCCAACATGCCTAAAAAACATGTCAGAAACAATTAATGTCATCAGCTTTATTAGAAATTGATTGCATTGTATTAAAAAAAAACATTTGCAGTTAAAGCACTGGCCATTTTGGGCCCGAGGCAGAATTGACAGTTGAAAATTTTCAATAATTTATAACAGTGGCTACGCTGAATAGCTTAATAATAATTAAACTAAAGAATAGCTAAACTAAATAGTGTCAAGTGTAATGGGAGTAGGCAGGAGAACGGGGTTGGAGGGAGGAAAACGTCAGCATGATTGAATGGCGGAGTAGACTTGATGGGCCGAATGGTCTAATTCTGCTCCCATTACTTATGACCTTTGATAATCAGTAAATTTAATTTAATCTCCTCACCCATAGTAGTTTTTAAAATGTCAAGGATGTGAAAAGTGCAATGCTTTCCTGCAAATAAGAGACCTATTTATGAATTATGAATGGTAGATTTTAAATACGTTGTATATCGATTTCGGTTTTATAAGACACAAATTTGTAAAATATTTAACAAAAAATTATTTAACAAAAGACCGGCACTCATTATACCGAGGGATCTTGGTAAGTAGCAACACAAGTGGTAAAACAGGCACATTTGCCTTTAATCTGTCAGGTGATTGAGTATAAAAGTTGGGAAGTCATATTGCAGCTGTATAAAACTTTGGGTTGGCCTCATTTGGAGAAGGTGCAAAAGAGGTTCACTGGGATGTTGCCTGTATTAGAGACTTTTGGAATAGTTGGACTATTGGGCAACCTCAGATTGATTTCTCTGGAATGCCAGAGGCTGATGGGCGAGCAGATAGTATAGAGGATTATGAGTGACATAGAGTCGATAGCCCGCTTTTTCTGCGCAGGTGAAATATCAAATACTAGAGGGCATAGGTTTAATGTGAGAGGGGGAATGTTTAAAGAAGATTTGTGGAACTTTTTTTTTACACAGACACAAAATAGTAAGTGCCTGGAATGCAGTGTCAAGGAAGGTGGTGGAAGCAGACACAACAGCAATATTTAAGATGCATTTAGGGAAGCACATGAACTGGCAAAGAATGGAGGGATTACACCTCCAAGAGACTGACAGTTTTATCAAACCCAGTGATTTGTGTCTGGTTATAGAATCCAGACTTTCTAAGCATACAGACAACATGACGACAGAATGCCAACAGATAGACTCTCAAATCCAGCAACATTTCTACCAAGGAAAGAGTGTATTATCTGAATGGTGGCAGATTAGGAAAGGGGGAGATGCAACGAGACCTGGGTGTCATGGTACACCAGTCATTGAAAGTAGGCATGCAGGTGCAGCAGGCAGTGAAGAAAGCAAATGGTATGTTAGCATTCATAGTGAAAGGATTTGAGTATAGGAGCAGGGAGGTTCTACTGCAGTTGTACAGGGTTTTGGTGAGGCCACACCTGGAGTACTGCGTACAGTTTTGGTCTCCAAATCTGAGGAAAGACATCCTTGCCATAGAGGGGGTACAGAGAAGATTCACCAGACTGATTCCTGGGATGTCAGGACTTTCATATGAGGAAAGATTGGATAGACTCGGTTTGTACTCGATGGAATTTAGAAGATTGAGGGGGGATCTTATAGAAACTTACAAAATTCTTAAGGGGTTGGACAAGCTAGATGCTGGAAGATTGTTCCCGATGTTGGGGGAGTCCAGAACAAGGGGTCACAGTCTAAGGATAAGGGGGAATTCCTTTAGGACCGAAATGAGGAAAACATTCTTTACACAGAGAGTGGTGAGTCTCTGGAATTCTCTGCCACAGAAGGTAGTTGAGGCCAGTTCATTGGCTATATTTAAGAGGGCGTTAGATGTGGCACTTGTGGCTAAAGGGATCAGGGGGTATGGAGAGAAGGCAGGTACGGGATACTGAGTTGGATGATCAGCCATGATCACATTGAATGGCGGTGCAGGCTCGAAGGGCCGAATGGCCTACTCCTGCACCTATTTTCTATGTTTCTATGTGTAGTATTAGTGCAAGAACAGTTCACATCAAACTGCTTGTTCAGTAGACAAACTAATAATCATCTACGTTCATTTAAAATTAGGGTTGGCTGCTGCTATGAGAGGTTAAAATGTCTTGCTGCCATACAAAATTCAACCCATTCTATTTATCCGAGTAAATCTCTTTAAAGTATTGCACCTAATGTACAGAAAGGAACTGTAGATGCTGATTGGAACCAAAGATAGGGTCTTGAGCTTGAGTAACTTAGCCGGTCAGACAGCATCTCTGGAGAAAAGGAATAGGTGATGTTTTGGGTCGAGACCATCCTTCTGACTGAGAGTCACGGGAAATGGAAACGAGAGATATCGACGGTGATGTCGAGAGATATAGAACAAATGAATGAAAGATACGTAAAAAAAACAACGATGATAAAAAAAACAAGCCATTGTTAGCTGTGAACCAGTACAGACAATGAGACTCATCAAGACGACTCTGAAGCTGGTACAACTTGGGCGGGGGAGGGTTGGAGTGTGGGAGGAAACCGGAGCACCTGGGGAATGCCCACGCGGTCACAGGGAGAACGTACAAACTCCGTACAGACAGCACCCGTTGTCAGGATTGAACCTGGGTCCCTGGCTGTGTAAAGCAGCTACTCTACCGATGCGTCACCATGCCGCCTCCTAATGCAATGGTCATGTTAAAGACATTTTCAAATGATACAAAATCTGGCTCCGGTATTGACAGGAGAAGGAAAGCCCTGGTCTGTAGAAATAGTGACCTGGTCAGCTGTACACAAAAGTAACAAATGTGTAATTCAGTAAAGTTTGAAATAACGCTTTTGGGGCTTGCGAAAATGCAGAGAAAGGCACTGAAATTGAGAGAATATAGAGCACCGTGGAAGATAGTGGAAGCTTCAACTGTACGTCAACATATCCTTAAAGATAGCAGGACATGTCTTTCATATGTTTAGAAAGGCTTTCCCCCATTGTTGTCACATAAAGGTCGAGAGGTTAAACTAAATGCCACACTTTGCATTGCACCTGCATTGTCACCCATTTCAATTCCTCATCCCACTCCGTCACAATAAAGCCCAACGCAAACTTCAACCACAAGACTTAATCTTGTCTGCGCACACTGTTGCCTTCCAGATTCAATATTGACTTCTCCCAATTTTCGCGAACTCGCTCTTTCTTCCTGTCAGTATCATTTCTGTCACTGACGCATCAGTGATTTTTGCTTTTCTTTCCCCCTCAGTTAATTCCGTTTCTCTTTCCATTGAGGTTGCCTTTCCTGCTCAGTGCTTACAACTTTTCTGTTTGCACTCAACACTAATTAGGCTGACTGCAGAACTCACTTCTGATCACAATGTGATGATACACTGGAGAAACAATTGATGATTGGTCTACGATGGAATTGCCTGGAATCAAGAACTTCAGCAATGAGGACAGATTGGATACACATGGTTGTTTTCTTTTGAAGAAAGAAAACTGAGGAGAGGCTTAATTGAGCTGTATAGAAATTATAAAGGCCCAGCTAGAGGCAACATTTCCCTTTGCAGAGGAGTTACAAACCGGGGGAACAGATATTTGTAATATTTATAGGATTAATGGGTGAGGAACAATGTTCTCAACCCCAGTGGTAGAGATCCGGCAATCCCTCTCAAGAAGCTCAACACCATCTCGGACAAAACAGTTTACTTGATTAGCACACTATCCATCACCCAAGAGCTTCATTTTTTTTAAAATTAGTTGTTGCATCAATGTGTACCATCTACAAAATGCAAGGAGTCAGTGCCCCAGGCTACTTCAATAACACCTCTCAAACTTGTGACCTTCACTACAAAGAAAGACAAGGGCAGCAGATGCATTGGAACATCACCACCTGCAAGCTTCACTCCAATATACACCTCATCCTGACAAGGAATATACATGGTCTGCCGTTCGCTATCATTGCATCTATATCCGACAAGTTTCCATTGTGAAAGTATCGTTATCAGAAGGATGCAGTTGTCATGATGGTGGCTCACCTCAAGAGCAATTAAGGATGGAGGTCCAGATCCCATACATTGCAGATTGAGAGCTGTAAGATGGGCTTGGGCTCTTTTCAACCAGGACAGAGATGGCCTTCTTCTGTGCAGCCCAAACTGCTATTGGCAATTTTTTATTAAGTCATTCAGTTGCATCTCATCATTAGAAACCAGCTCAACAAGAATTCACACCACAATATTTGTGGGGCAAGTAAGTGCCTATCCATTCAACAACAGCCATGTCCCAAAAATATCAGAACCAACATAAACAAGCACTTTAAAAAATATGAAAAGGGTTTCAGTTAATTGAAAGTGTTTAGCTGGATGGATACGAGCTATTAGAAAAAACACACAAATGTACTGTTAGATATTATGTTAATTTCTATTGACCACCATTTGTGGAGAACAGCTGCCAAGATTTGTCAGGAAATTGACAGCATTATAAGATAATATGATTGACGATATCTTAATATCAAAGCAGCGTGAGAAACTGCACTGGGTGTAGTAAAGGAAAGGAGGCACCACCCTGTACTCCAGTTAGGACCTGTAGCATTTTGGTTCTAAGTATTAGCCCAAGGAAACAAATTCTGACATTTCTGCAGATGGAATTTAAAAACCAGGATGTGAAGTTTTTCTTAAATTGCTCATACATGACAATATAAATGGGTGTTGACTCAAAACGTCACCTATTCCTTCTCTCCAGAGATGCTGCCTGTCCCGCTGAGTTACTCCAGCATTTTGTGTCTAACTTCGGTTTAGACCAGCATCCGCAGTTCCTTACACATTATAAATATGAAATTTACTGATGTGTCTTTTGAATTAAGCACCTTATATTCTCAAATAAAGGAAACAGACCTCCATATTCAACAACATTAAGAAACAGGAGCAGGAGTTGCTCAAACAGCCACCTTCAACTATCTCTTAATAAGAACATGGCTGATCTAACCTTAGCTTCAACCTTCACTTTCTTGCCTGGCCTATTTAAATCTTAATTGCCAAAAAACGGTCATCTTACTCAGTTTCAAGGAACCCTCAAATGTTAACCACTCTTTACAGATACTGGAAGACGTAGCTCTATTTGTTACAAGTCTGCGATCATATTAACTGTTCTTCCTTTGAAGCATCTCCTGTTTATAAGTGTAGACTACATCATTGCCAAAAGCATTTCCAAGAAAACAAAGCAGAGAGGAGGAGAAGATTAATAATCACGGGAACATAGTACGTATTCTTACCCTTGCGCGGAGATAGCCCAATTCAGAGTTAAAGAGTGGAAATACATAGCTCTGAAGAATTAACTCCATTTGTCCCTTGTATATATTTTTCTGTTGGTTTAAGCATAGAGATAGTTTACCAGATGAGGAAAAATGTACAATACTTCAAAATAACTGTGAAAATTACATTCCAGAGACTGGAATTATTTCGCTTAGGTTGGATATTGACCTTACATGCCTAAAATCTGGACTTGAACATAAGTCTGCTGAGCAAATGAAAGGTTCCTTTGTTCTCTGAAATCAGTTCAAAAAACTTAAGATGTAATTCTGGTGGACACTATGAATTACATGGCTAGACCAGCCACGAGAATAGCAACCCATGTGGCAAATGAGTGAAGAATGAGGATTTCCAAAACGAGTTTAGAACAACGTTTTTATAATCTGCTGTGCACTGTTGGGCAAAGTTTGGGGAGATGTATATTATATTGACCTGTAGTACTGAGCAGCCAAGGTCAATGATCAGTATGTAGGCATCATTTTCTAGAGTTAAAAAGAATACAGGGAGTTTTAAATTAGAATTTATGTGAAGGAAAATCTATTCTTTACCCCAAATATCGTTGTTGTAATAGCACAATATAGTGACATTTTGCACAATTCATTACTACCGATAATCATACCCAAAACTGAGTGACAATAGACAATAGGTGCAGGAGGAGGCCATTCGGCCCTTCGAGCCAGCACCGCCATTCACTATGATCATAGCTGATCATGCACCATCAGTAAAACCAAATTGCATGCATGTAATTTTTCTTTGTGGAGCAAGAGGGTCTCCAAATTCGAAAGATCAGATACACTCATTAAGGTTGGAATGAGCGAGTAGCTTGGAATTTTTGGACATAACACAAAGAAATACTACTTCAGCCACGATATTACCAACATTTGAGAATAATTATTTACTTTGTGTTAGTTTAAATAACATTACCCCAACTTGCCTGAAGATGGTGACTTTATTAAAACCATGGGGAATCCCCAGATAAGCAACATGTTCAGACCAAAACGATGAATGATGATAGATCATGGCCAAGAAAGATAGGAGCAAACAAAGTCACTCTCATTTCCAACAATAATGCACCTGCCTTTTTGTAAATGCCACTGAATTCCCAGAAAATTGCATTGCAGGCAATAGCCACAGTACCCACATTAACTCCATGAAAGCCCCATCCTCAGCTCTTTTCCCTGGTCTACAAACTACTCCAGGAGATCAACTCTTGTCCTGAAAAGGTTCACCTAACTAAGTCCATCACGCCCACCAATTTCTAACACCTAAAACGGTTGTTTTGTACTGCCTACACCAATGTTATTTTATGGTGCACGGTGAGCCAGATGCAACAAAATTTCATTCAGACTTGCATTTGTTGGGTGTATTTTTGAATGACAATAAAGTCTTTGATTGATTGATTGATTCAGGCAGTTCAATAGAATGCTCTCCAATTTTTTTCACACTTACTTTAAGCAGGATATCTGCCAGGGACCCAATGACATGTAGTGCTCCATCCTTCTTGCGAGGATCTTCACTTGGGATTGTCAAGATCTGGTAACAAAAGCTCATCATTTTTGGCAAAACCTACAAGAAACAAATCAATTTGAAGTGGTACATCGTAGACTAGGAGAATTATTATTACCAATAAAATCTGATCAATAATTAGAAATTACAAATCTACTTATTGTGGCATCATTATTAACACGTGAAGAAAATGGGAATTGAACATTGTGCCCTAGATTATGTTGCTGAATTAATTGATCTGTATTATTTGTACAATTTTTTCAACGGCTGCATGCAAATATGTAATGCTTGTTTGATAAAGTACAATACCATCACATCCCAAACCTCCAATCTCATCTTCCCCTTTATAAAGATTCACTCCACTATCTCACTGCCAATAAATATTGTGGAACGGGCATGCATGCTCCCAACCAATCTCACTCTTGAACAACAGATTGGGGAATAACACTCCTTCATCTGGGAAGGCCCCCCATCTTCCTCTTCTCACCAATCATTGTCACCTCTAAGTGGTATGACCTTGTTGCTTTGGTATATGTTGGCACTTTTTTTTAAATTGCTTACAAGTACCAGCAGTATCTGGTCAGAATAAAGATGATACAGGAATTATCCCCAAGTCGTGCAAAATCTAATTATGTAGCCATCTACCACATTGTTTTTCATTGGGTATACCTTGTTGTTGATTCACCACATTTAACTGTTGCAGTTTATAGAGATTTTGTTCAAACATTTGGGTTTGCTGAATAAATAAGACTGCTTGAAGATATTGATTTTTTACTAAAGAGTTACTTTGACATAGTTGCAAAACTGATCTGAATTGAGAACAGAGGACATATGCCCTCACCTCCTTTCTCTTCTTAGCTGCAGTGTAAAGAAAATTCTGTGCCGCGATAGTTGGAGATACATGGTCCTCAAATACATCTGAAAAATATTTCAATAGCATCAATGATCAACTGCTCATCTCACATAATAAATCAGCAGCCAATACTGTAGTGGCTAAATATAGCAACTGGTTGGTTTTGCTTAGCAACAAAAGTAGATCATCACATTTTTCCTGGGACAATGGACAAGAAATAAAAATTACTGGAAATATTCAGGAGGTCAAGCAGCATTCACGGAGAGACATAATTAATGTTTCAGGTCCATGGCCTTTTATCAGTTTTGATGTTCTGAGTTCTGATGAAAGGTCATCAATCTAAATGGTTAACTCTGGTTCTTTTTCTGCAAAATAACTCAAAATGCTGGTGTAACGCAAACGGTCGGGCAGCATCTCTGGAGAACATAGATAAATAATGTTTTGAATCAGATCCCTTCCTCAGACCTCTTTTTCTGCAAATCAGCTTGATATATTGGGAATTTCCAGCATTTTCCAGTTTTATTTCAGATTTTCTGCAGGGTTTTTATTTGCTTTGAATAGAAGGTACTGCCAATTTCTCCGAATTTAGTAGCACAGCAAGAAAGAATAACGCAATCTAATCCGGGTATCTTTTTTTGATGGAGCTCACCAAATTTCATCCGGATGTATTCGTATGGATCCTCCTGCCAAAGCTCCTCATCTTCATCTTTGTAACACATCAGCGGGAAGACTACTTCTTCAGAAATGCTCTGCATTAATAATACGCAAGAGAAAGAGTGTAAGAACAAGTCACAAAAAGAGAACAGTAAGAATTGGAGGTGGGGGTGGGAGATAAAATATGTTAGATGTGTGCATTCATTTTGCACCATCCCTAAATAAAATCATTATCAGATCAAAATCTGTAACCTCCAACATCCAGTCAAATTATCTTAATTAATGAATAGACTAAAGAAGCAAAAGCCAAGAATGAATAACAAGTTATATTTCGCCTGGTCTTCTCCTTTCACCCCACCAGCCTCTGCATCCAACATTTCTGTCACCTCCAAAGTGATCCCACCACCATCTTCCCATCCCCACCTCTTTCCACAGAGACCATTCCCTCCGCAACTCCTTGTTCACACATCCCTTCCCACCCAAAACCACTCCCTCCACAGATACTTTCCCCCTGTAATCGCAGGAGGTGTACCACCTGTACCTACTCCCTCACTTTCCTCCAAAGACCCCAGCAGCCCTTCCAGGTAAGACAGAGGTTCATGTGCATCTCCTCTAACCTCATCTACGGCATCCGGTGTTCCCGATGTGGCCTCCTCTACATCTGCGAGACCAAGCGTAGACTTAGTGACAATTTCGCTGAAGACTTGCCTTTGGTCCGCCAAGGCCTACTGGATCTCCCACTTACCAACCATTTTAACTCCTCTTCCCATTTCCATACTGACCTTTCTGTTGTGGGTCTACTCCATTGCCAGAGTGAGGCTGCACGCAAACAGGAAGAACAGCACCTCATATTCTGCTCAGCAAGCTTACAACCCAGGGTTATGAACACTGAATTCTCTGATTTTAGATAACTACCTTTCCCTTCTTCCCCCACACCTTCCCTATTCCCTCAGCCTTCTCCCTTGTGCCCCCCCCTGAACTTGCACCTATATTTCCCCTACCCTCCCACCTACATTATTTCCTCCTGCTTCACAATTCACTCTTCAATCCTTTTATCTCATACCTCCTGTCCTTTCATCTCTGGCCTTTGTCCAACAATCTGTCTATCAAACCCCCCCTTCACTTCTATCAATTCGTTGCCTGCCAGGCTTGGTCATGTCCCTCCTCCCTTCCAGCCTTCCTCTCCTTTCCACCCCTCAATCAGTGAAGAAGGGCTCTGACCCGAAACACGACCAATCCACGTCCTTGAAAGATGCTGCCTAACCTGCCGCTTTACTTCAGCATTTTGTCTTTCTTTGAAACCAGCATCGACAGCTCTGTTTCTACCCTATGTAATATTTCTGCTTTCCATTGAAATGTTGAGAATTCTCACACTGCACAAGAACCTATATTATAACAAGGATGGTACCAGTAGTGCGATAGCTGCAATAGGTTTGGATGATGATCTAATTAAGTATGCTGATCAAGTGATGAAGATCCAATCAAATCAGAATCATTACATGCACACACTTTAGGATATTATAGATTAATCATCTGTTCCACTGGTCCCTCATTCATCTTCAACCTCAGGGTTCTTAGCGCCCACATCAATTGAGCTTCATCCCTCTCGAGTTCACTGCCAGTTCCCACCTTGGAGATAAATTCCTTTACCCAGAAGATAATAAACCTATGGAAATCTCCACCAAGGCTGTTGAAGCCAAATCTCTAAATATATTTGGTAAGGAGATTATTAGATTTTTTAAACACAAAAGGCATCAGGAAGTATGAGGAGAGAGTGGGAACATGGTATTGGTGTGAAGGATCATATTGAGTGGTGGAATGAGGTTCAATGGCTTACTCCCGCTTCTATTTTTCAATGTTTCTTTGATGGTGGCATTGGGTTGAAAGATTAACTGTGATCGAGCAGACACAAGTGGACGAATGGCTTACTACTACTTCCAATTCTTACGTTCATAATAATGAAAATGAAATTCAGCTTTTACAGAAAAACCCAATTGGCACTTTCTCAGTAGCCATTCCTTCTTTCTTAGCACAACATCAAACAAATTAAACAGTGCTTACCTGAATGTGGGGCTTCATCTGTTTCCACGTGAGAGAGTGATTAACACCTTGATTTAGATAGTTGAGAACTTGCTGCAGCACACGAGGTGCAACATATTGTTTCTGACGGTGCTGATCCAGCAATTTCAGCAATACCTGAGAGATAAAAAATAACTCAATCAATGCCCTGCCCACCTTTCAACAACATTTGGGATGTGAACATTTCTGCTTCATCTGTTTCCAGATTTTTTTGCCTTACAAAATGTATGGCACTGCTGAACTATTCAAGGTTTGTGGTTATTTTTTGTCTCAATGTTTGCCTGCAGTTATGGTCTGAACTTTATTCTCACCAGGGAAGTGTGACTATCAATTTCCGTGATCCTGTGAGTAAACCTTTAGTATTAAGCCATGCAGCCAGAGTGATCTCAAAAGGTAACCTCAATACTCTGAGATCAAGATGAAGAAAAAATTCTCCACTCCCAAAAGCTATCCAGGGAGCGTCATTTGGACAACATCCAAGCAAAGATTCGGACTTGATTGACTCGTAGACATTTGTCCCTGATTTTGAACACATCAGCAGAAATTGTTGGACATCATCCTGCATGATATGTAACAATGTAGGATGGAAGGCAGCTTATATTGGGGGAATGTCAGAGTTAGTTGGGAAACAGGCCAAGATAGCTTAACATCGTTGCAAAACATGAACTACAATGCATTTCATAACAATAAACAGCTTAACCCAATTGTAGAAAATGCTGTCCCAGAGAAAGTTTAAGTTACTGTACATCATGATATACAGAACATTGGCATTAATGCCAATATTCTAGTGGGGTGCTGAAGATTGCTAGGAGATTCAACATCAGATTCTCAAAATGAAAATTACTTGAAAAAATGTTGAATCTGTAACTTGCTGAATTCATTAGAGATTGTGAAAGCTTTTAATTCTACATAAAATAGTGCAATCAGTAGCTGTTAATGCCAAAATGTAAGAATTACAGCACAGAAACAATTTGGGCAAGTTTGCATTCTTTCATTCTCTCACGCATTATCCCATCCCATAATCTTTTATTCATGTCTCCCGTAAAAGTTTATACAACTGCCCCTTAAACATAACTATTATTTCACTTTGACAACTCCTGTGATTAAAGCAGTTTGACAAAAAATACCATATTAATGATCATCTTATTTTATGATACCACAAACTTATGTCCTCCCAAAAACAATAAACATCTCTGTATTTACCCTTTTGAGCCCTTTCAGAATTTTAAAATGCTATCAAGTGATCCGTCGGCCTTCTTTTTAGGAAAACTTATTATACTCATAGATGTGCTCTCTCAGTTTCTAATAATGTTCTTTTAAGTCTTTCTTGCACTTTCTTCAGTGCTCCTGTTTAATATTTGCATTTTCTGTGCATGAATAGAGTTTCACAAATTTGAACAAAGTCTGGACCAAACTGATCTGAGACAAGGCATTCATTATGTTAAGGCCAAACACAATGGATCCATAGAGTGGCAGGGACATCACCCACAGACCATCATCCAGCACATGTCTGCCCAACTGCTGCTCAGTATAATGCAATATGCAAAAAACTTGAACAACAGAGGTCCTGCACGTTAGAGATCACAAGGTCATTTGATCCCAAAAGCAAATGTTCATTCAAGGCACCTGCTGCAACATAAAGATTGCTGAAACTCCACAACTTATTTGCAGTAGCATAGCTGCATGCTCTCTGACCACTGAGGAAGGAAGCTGTGTAACCTTTACTGGTTAGAGACTTCTATACATAACCAACACATTACCCTGCACATAAATCACATCAACGGTCACTGCAATAAAACGGAGGCGGAAAACAGCAGGGTGCGAAATTCAGAGCATCTTTTCTGGATTTTTGATTTGACAATCATGAAAGAAGCAAAGGCCCTGCCGTGGGAACAATGTTTAGCTTCATTAAGTACTTCGTCAGAAATACAAGGCACAGGCTTACATGAGTGAGCATTAGTGATGCATACATTACTAATACATCAACGTGCCTTTGATCAGATTCGATTTACAAATCGTGGTGGATAAATAAGTCAATTTATACAGTGCTTTAGCATTGTAAAATTAACTCAATGATTCTTAAGAGTGTTATCAAACCTAGGCACAGAAATGTAGATGACCAAAAGCTTGCTCAGTCAGAGCAGTCGGTTTAAAGGAATGTATTGAGACAAAGAATAACAAAGAGCTCGACACAAGGAATTCTAGAGTGCATTGCCTTGGCAGCTAAATCCATGTTTCCCATTCCCATTGGTGGAGCTTTAAAATCCATGAACATTAACAGAATTAGAAGAGATTAGGGTTAAAGTGCCGCAGAAGATCAAAACATCTACAGTTGGGTAAATATAAATGATGCAAAATATCATTAAATCTACAGGGTTATGAAATGACTAGGCCAGTGTTGCCAAGTGGAAAAATGGGAGAATTATGGATAAGGCCAGGGAGGAAAGCATACATGAATGTGCTGGATATCATCATTACGAAGAACCTGAGTCTCTGGCGCTGTGAGGAAGCAGTTCTAACAGCTGCGCCACTGTGCCGCCGCAAGCTGCACTATTGGCGAGTTCCAGTAAGCAGCAGATCCAAGATGAGGAGTAGGCAGACAGATCATAGTTCATAAGATCATAAGTGATAGGAGTAAAATTTAATTTAATCGTGGCTGATCTATCTCTCCCTTCTAACCCCATCCTCCTGCCTTCTCCCCATAACCCCTGACACCCGTACTAATCAAGAATCTAACTATCTCTGCCTTAAATGTATTCACTGACTTTGCCTCCACAGCCTTCTGTGGCGAAGAAGTCCATAGATTCAGCATCACAGATCGATGGTGTGTGGGAAGGTGGGGAGGGAAGAGGGAGATGACTGCAGACATCTCCCTGTCATCAGGATGAGTGGAGTTGGGATAACAGTTACATTTCTCTAAAAAAGCAAAGTGAAACAGATTTCAATGTGCCGGATAGCTGCTCAGTTAAGTCTCCTCTAAGTATGTCAGAAGCATTGTGGGCCGCAGCCTTTGCATATATTGCATGTCTTTTCTACAGGTGCATTAGATTCAAACAATATTACACAACTGCAAGCCCCTGGACAGAATTGTGCAGGCCCAGACTCCAGGCACAATGTAAAGTGGCAATATTGTGGACATGCTGTACTATGAACAAGTGTGCACCTTCCAATTCCAATTAAGCTGATAGCCTGTCCATTTGGCCCACTTAATGCAAAACATGCTATTTGCTATGAATTAAAGAACAAGGAGTTGTCTCTATGATTGATCACCAATTCCTCTCACAACTAACACCACTAAAACAGATTGACGATAATTTATCACATAGGTGTTTGAGGGAGGATGGTTATTAACAATTGCTGGTACACTTGTCTACCTGACAACCACTGCACTCTAGAAATCATTCAAAGTATTGGTATTGACAATAGATGCAGGGGGAGGACATTTGGTCCATCAAGCCAGCATCGCCATTAAATGTGATCATGGCTGATCATCCACAATCAATACCCTGTTCCTGCCTTCTCCCCATATCCCTTGACTCCGTTATCTTTAAGTGCTCTGCCTAGCTCTCTCTTGAAAGCATCCAGAGAGCCGGCCTCCACTGCCCTCTGAGGCAGAGACTCTCAACTCTCTGTGTGAAAAGGTTTTCCCTCATCTTCATTCTAAATGGCTTACCCCTTATTCTTAAACTGTGGGCCCTGTTTCTGGACTCCCCCAACATCGGGAACATGTTTTCTGCCACTAGCGTGTCCAAACCCTTAATAATCTTGTTAATTATTGCTACGTGTACCAAGATATAGTGAAAAACTTTGTGTGAGTTATTCAGTCAAATCATACAATCAAGCCATTATGCAACTACAGTAAAATGAGCAGTGTGAAGAAAAAAGTATGGGGGTGCAGAATATAGTGTTATAACATTATGGTGTTGATAGAAAATTGCAAGGGCCACGATGAGAAAGGTGGGGTGATTGGGACTATCCCTTAACTGTCTAATAACAATCAGAAAGAAGCTGTTCATGATTCTGGTTGAACTTGCTTCAAGCTTTTGTATCTTCTGCCCAATGGGAGAGATGAGAAGAGGGAATGATCCTTGATTATGTTAGGTAGACAAAAATGCTGGAGAAACTCAGCGGGTGAGGCAGCATCTTATTATGTTAGTTGCTTTCCCGAGACAGCATTAAGTGCAGATGGAGAGGTTGGGGGGGGGGGGGGGGAAGAGTGAGTGAGGGCAGAGTAAGCGGTTGGGCTACATCAACAACTCTTTGCAATTTCTTGTAGCCTTGGGGCTAAACCAGGCAGTGACTCATCCTGAGAAGACACTTTATGCAGTTCATTTCTGGGAGCTGTTAAGAGTCATTATAAACATGCTTTTTATCTCCTTCCTGTATCCGTCAAGTCACTGTTGAAGATCTGGCCCACTATTGTGGTATCATTTACAAACTTGTAAATGGAGTTAGAGTAGAATTTGGCAACACAGCTGTCAATATACTGGGGGGGGGGGGGGTGACTGTTGAAACATTTTGGCCATAACAAGAGCTCATATGAAGCAAGAATTATGTTTCTGTTTAATGCATATAAAGGCTCAATGAAAATAGGCAATGTACCAGTTTCTGCAATGCTGATAAGGAACATAAATCTATTTTTAAACACTACTTGTGCTCTTACCTGCTGAATGCCAACAGCATATGTTTTAAAAAAGAATTCCGAAAACTCTATGTACTCTTTTGTTACATTTCCAGGGCTTCCATATCTGCAGAAAAAGTAACAATAAATATTATATGGTCAAGTTATAAGAAAAATACAATTTAAAAGTCAGTAATTCCAGATCAATAAAATTGATGAGACAATCATCTTCAAATGTAGCGTAATTAGAGATGACACCGTGGAATACCATGTGTACACCACAGTGTATACCAGACAGATCCCAAGCTGAGACTCATCTTATGTTCAGTTAATTGAACTCAACAGGAGTTAGATGCAAAAATCATTTAGATGTAAATTGGTAAATCCTATTTCGGATCACTTTTCAACAGCCACTGCATGTATGGAAATCAGAAGAGTATCCCGCAGCAGTAGAGCGGCACCAGCTGACAGTACCAGAGAGCCGGGATTGATTCTGACCACGGCTGCTGTCTGTACACTCTGTACGTTATCCCTGGCTTTCTCCGGGTTCTCCAGTTTCCTCCCACATTCCAAAGATGTACAAGTTTGTAGGTCAATTGGCTTCTGTAAATTGAAATTGTCCTTAGTGTGTGGAATAGTATTAGTGTACAAGGTGATCGCTGGCCGGTGCGGACTCTGTGGGCCAAAGGGCCCGTTTCCATGCTGTATCTCTAAAGTAAAGCCTGCAACTGGCATCAACAACCACACATAAAAACAGTCACTTGGGTAAGATGCCTTAGAAAGTGGCATAATCAAATTTTTAAAAATCAATGTTCTCAAAACACCAGGGGAAATGTCAAGAGAACTACTTACTGCTCTTTGATATAAGAAATATAAGAATACATAAGCCTCCTCAAACATGTTCTGTCATTCAACAAGATCATGGTTGATTCTTAAATACTTCCATTTCCATGCAAAATTCCAATCCATTTATCTTCTCAGTAACTAAGAATCTATCCACAAGCCTCTAAGATACAAAATCTAAAGATTTACTATACTCTGTGCAAATAAATTCCTCCTAGGTCTCATCTCTTCAGCCTGAATCTTGAATGCTTCTGTGAAACTGCTTATTGATCTTCACATTTTCAGCGAGTAAAGTCCAATCTTACTCAATTCCTTGTCACAAGATAACCCTCTCATTCCAGTTATCAATCCACACTGCATTCAATCCAAAGCAAGTATATCCTTCCTTAGGTACGGGGACCAAAACTGCATACAACTCTCAAAGTGAGAGTTCACCAAAACACAATAAATCTCAGCAAAATTTCCTTTTGGAAGTCAACCCTTTTGAAATAAACATAGCATTTTCCTTCCCAGCTACTTGCTATAGCTGATTTATTTTCTGTACCTCATGCAACAGCACTGTTTTCTGCCTTTTGACCAATATTGTCCTGTTAATTTGCCTCTCCAGCTCCACAAATCCATATTTGATCCAACAACCTCTTATTTGTTCCCACTTATCTTCTGCCCCCCCCCCCCCCCCCCCCCCCGGCAAGTCTTTAGATATAGTCTTTCAAAAAATGTAAGATATTTTAATCACTTAGTTTTTTACCTTTACAAAAATATGTGATTCTTGCAAAAATCACATTATAATTTTCTAAGTCAATTGCAGTATTTTCCCAACAGATATTATCCCAAATAGGCTTTAAAAAATAATATAATTTTTTCTCTCATTAACGCCCTAGATTTCCTCCACTTCTGCTACATTTATCGTGCCTTCTTCACTGAAGACAAATACAGCATTTTTATTCAATGTCTCATGCACATGTTTGATCATGTTTGACTTCATGACATTTGACTCATGGGAATTCACAAATATTTCATTAAATCTTTCATTAATTTTTGACCGATGAAGCTCTTAATCTAATTGCCCAATCTACTTTAGCCAAAGGACTCCTGATACCTATGTAATTTACCTCATTTAAGTTCAAACATTGATTTCCAGTTGATTAGTGTCTCTGGAACTGGATACAAATTCTATAATTTTGTGATCACATTTCCCTACAAAATCCTGTACTACGAGAATACTAATCAAGCTTACCTCATTATATTAAGTAAGTTCTTAGACACTGCTCCCTAGTTTCCATCTGTAACAATATATTATAAGAATGGTCTTGAATATATTAATGTAATTAATCCTCCAAACTAACTTCGCCAATTCAATTTTCTCTCAATATATGATAATTAAATTATCATTTGTGGCCATGGAAACAAGTTTAAGCCAAAATGTTATCAGAAACACCAACCACTTAAGTTTAACAAGGTGTTAGAGACAAATAAAATTTCTGGAAGGAAATCCTGTGGCTTCCACAGCTACAGACTGTGTTAAGTCACTCTTAAGGGGCTGTCCCACTGCAGCGACCTAATCCACGAGTTCAGAAGAATTTGCCCTCAACTCATACTCGCAGCACGGTCGACACGAGGTCCTAGGAGGTCTTTGTAACTCTCCTTCATGTTCGAGAGTAGTCCCCACGTACTCAAGGCCTCAGCTACGTCGCGGCGTATTTTTCAACAAGCTGAAAAATGCCCGCGAGTAAAAAAGGGTCGCCATGGAAAAAATCTTTTTTTTTTTTACTCGCAGGTTTAGTCGAAGTAGGTCGTAATAGGTCGGCATGTTATTCGTAGGTAATCGAGAGTAGTCGAAGGTAATCAAAGGTAGTTGTAGATAATCTCCAACGAAGGGAGGTCGAAGGAGATGGTCTTCACTCTCCACTATTCGTTGTCCAATTTTCCCGAAGCTGGTCGAAGCTAGTCTTCAACATAGTCGAAGGAAGTCGAAGGAGGTCGAAAGAGGTCTTCTACATAGTCGAAGGAGGTCTTCAACATGACAATTTTTCGAACTCTCCTAAACTCACCAATTAGGTCGCCACAGTGGGACAGGCCCTTTAGTCTCCAACCCATCACATACTTTACTTTTGTTCTCACCACTCCTCCCTTGAAAGCCTCTGTTTCTAGATCTGATGAACGATATTCAACCTAAAACACTCTTTGTCTTTCAGCCAATGTGTGAGACCTGCTGAATATTTCCAGCATTTTCTACTTTTATTTCAGATACTCAGCATCTGCAATTTTTGCTTTTTTATCGCAGGTACCGGTTTTATTTCAGTGATGGGCTAGTTGAGTCATTTACAATGCTCTTGTATCACACTGATATATTATCATGGGATCAACATGATTTTGAAATAAAAAGGTCCCACCTCATCAACTTAATGAAATTATTTTCTGAAACTAAAACAATCTTGGAAACTGAATAATCAATCAATATTGTGTACATGGAATTTCAAAAAGTCTTTAATAAAACACTACTTGGAAGGGATTGGGCAAGCTGCCATGGCATTGAGCAATGCAAACTGACATGAGGTTGAGCTTGAATCTATATTTAAATTGTATAAGGTTAGCACTTATAAAGGTTAAACTATGATCCCATATCCCTGATGATTCATGATGGCAATACAGGAGAAAATTTATAGGAAAGGTCTCAGTGACCTCTTGGAGTTCTTCTATTACCTTGAACGGGAGAAATTTCTTAAAGCATGGGAGACACGTTGGAGCAGCGGTAGAGTTACAGCGCTTGCAATATCGGAGACCCGGGTTCGATCCCGACGACGGGTGCTGTCTGGACGGAGTTTGTACGTTCTCCCTGTGACCTGCGTGGATTTTCTCCAAGATCCTCCCACACTCCAAATACCTACAGGTTTGTAGGTTAATTGGCTTGGTAAATGTAAAAATTGTCCCTTGTGTGTGTAGGATAGTGTTAAAATGCAGATATTGCTGGTCCCCGCTGGTGAGCCGAAGGGCCAATTTCCGCGCTGTATTTCTAAACTAAACTAAACTAAAGCAATCAACAGTATTTTGTTAATCTAATGCCATGCTACTCCCTGGTGAGCTGGGGGGATATTGTGGAGGAACTAATGCACTTTCCTTTGTTATACATTTGGATGAAATAAAATCATCTCCTTAAATTAAACTATAACGGAGGTACAATCGACAAAGGTTCAAAGGCAGTTCTTGTGCTTCAAGGCCTTGAAACAAATCTTTCCGGAGCAGGCTATTATATTAGGGTCAAAGTCGACTTTTTTTTATGCTGAGGGGCTAAGTAACTTGGCTCTTGATTGTCTGTGAATGAAATAATACCTTTCAAAAAGTCTTGCAACCAAGTGCAAAGCCCACTTCTTACACTTCCACCATACCAGTTCAGGCCGGTCATCTTCATCCACTTGCAAGGTTTCCTGCAAATATAACAAACCAATTATTATTTGTTTAATTCCTTCTGGTGCACTGCACTTAGTTAATTGCCACAATAACATTATCATTAAATCAGAACACAATGAAAGGCACTGCAAACTTTCAATGCACTCAATCTCATATCAAGTAATACACCATTTCAAGCTATGACAATTCTCACCTCTAATTTCTGACTGATATTAAATATTACACCGTCACTACATTTCTGGGATTATAATGTAAATAACTTGTGACAATTGCAATATAATTCTGCAGTTCTGCAAGGGAATTGTAATTAGATGAAAATATTTCAATATTATGCAATGCGTGCAATTCATAACATCAATATTCAACTCATAACCACACTGTGATAACTCTGCTCCTATTAAGACCTTATCTCAATAAATAGACAAAGGTGGGTAAACAGAATTGAAAGGTGGAAGAGCTCAAACATCCAAATGATCGAGTCTTGCTCATGTTTCCAGAGTGGTGTAGTGGTGAAGAGCTCAAAACACAGTTTGCAAGCACAAGCCTGATTGGGGAAACAGTATTTATATCTGTACTGTTAGGTGCAAATGTAGACACGGTTTCACATGTTTAACATTATACTGTGTGAAAATCACCCTGGGGAAGACACACAAGAAGTATTATAGGCTTTTGAGCCAGGTCAAAGTCACAGTCAAAGTCAAAGTCAAAAGAGTTTATTGTCATGTGTCCCTGACAGGACAATGAAAATCTTCCACTACACCATGAGATATGTGATCTAACTCCATATCTCTGCCTTTTCACCAAATCTATTAAAATCTTTTTTAACTGAAGGTAGAGATATCAGATTTAAAATTAATTCCCAAAGTTCTCAACTAGTTTGAGGGAGGCATTTACAAACCCATCATATCACTTATTCTTCAAACATGACCCCACTGACGAGTACCAGGCCAATATCTCTAACACTATCCCCGACTTCATCACTTCCGGCTCCCTACCCTCCCAAGCTCCAACGTCATCGTTCCCCAGCCCCGCATGGCCCGATTTTACCTTTTCCCCAAAATCCACAAACCTGACTGTCCTGGCAGACCCATTGTTTCTGCCTGTTCATGCCCCACTGAACGTATTTCCACATACCTCGACTCCATCCTATCCCCCCTGGTTAAATCCCTTCCTACCTATGTTCAAGACACCTCACACGCTCTTCGTCTCCTCCACGACTTCCGTTTACTGGGCCCACATTCCCTCATCCTCACCATGGATGTCCAGTCACTCCATCTTAAAGCCCTCCGTTTCTTCCTCGACCGCAGAACCAACCAATCCCCGTCTACTGATACTGTCCTCTGCCTAGCGGAGCTGGTCCTTACCCACAACAACTTCTCGTTTGACTCCTCCCATTTCCTCCAAATCCAAGGAGTAATTATGGGCACTGGCATGGGCCCAAGTTATGCCTCCATCTTTGTAGGGTACGTCGAACAATCCTTGTTCGAGGCATACCGTGGCCCTATCCCTGAACTCTACTCCGTAACATCGATGACTGCATTGGTGCTACCTCTTACACCCATACAGAACTCACTGACTTTGTCCATTTCACCACTAACTTCCATCGGCACTCAAATACACCTGGACCATTTCCAACATCTCCCTACCGTTTCCAGATATCACTATCTCCATCACAGGTGACAGACTGTTTTACAACAGATAGTCCTCCGCCAGTTTCGCCACCTCCAACGTGACCCCTCCACTCGCCACATCTTCCCATCTCCCCCCCATCTGCCTTCCACAAAGACCGCTCCCTCCGCAACTCCCTCATCAATTCTTCCCTTCCCCTCCTGCTCCCACTCCTTCCCCGGGCACTTTCCCTTGCAACCGCAAGAGATGCTACACTTGTTCCTTCACCTCCCCCATCCACTCCTTTCAGGGACCCAAGCAGTCATTCCAAAGTCCGACAGAGGTTCACCTGCACCTCCTCCAACCTCGTCTACTGCATCCGTTGCTCCAGATGCCAGCTAATCTACATCGGTGAGACCAAGCGGAGGCTAGGCGATCGTTTCGCCGAACACCTCCGCTCGGTCCGCAATAACCAACCCGACCTCCCGGTGGCTCAGCACTTCAACTCCCCCTCCCACTCCGTATCCGACCTCTCGGTCCTGGGCCTCCTCCATGGCCAGAGTGAACAACACCGCAAGTTTGAGGAACAACATCTCATATTCCGCTTGGGGAGTCTGCATCCTCTGGGCTTAAACATTGAATTTTCTCAATTCTGTTAACCCAGACTGCTCCTTTCCCCCACCTCCCCACCTCTCCCTCAGCCCTCGGGCCCTGACATTCCTTCTCCATCTCCCCCCCCCCCCCCCCCCCCCCCCAAGTCGCACTAGCTTCTCATTTTCACACCAGAAACAGCTTACAATGGCCTGCTTTCCTTATCACCAATACTTTTTTGCATATCTTTCACTCATTGTTCTTGCTTTATCTCTCCATATCACTGTTTATATCTCTCGTTTCCCTGATCCCTGACCAGTCTGAAGAAGGGTCTCGACCCGAAACGTCGCCTATCTCCTTCACTCCTTAGATGCTGCTGCACCCGCTGAGTTTCTCCAGCTTTTTGTGTAACCCTCGATTCTCCAGCATCTGCAGTTCCTTCTTTAACACAGGTGACAGACTACTGACCGACATCTACTATAAACCCACTGACTCCCATGGCTATCTGGACTACACTTCTTCCCACCCTGCTTTCTGTAAGGACTCCACCCCCTAATCCCAATTCCTCCGTCTACGCCGCATCTGCACCCAGGATGAGGTTCATCATTTAGGGAACTGGGGTTTCCCTCTTCTACTATAGATGAGGCTCTCACCAGGGTCTCTTCTATACCCCGTAACTCTGCTCTCACACCCCATCCCCCCCACTCGTAACAAGGGTAGAATTCCCCTTGTCCTCACTTTTCACCCTACCAGCCGTCACATACAACAAATAATCCTCCGACATTTTCACCACCTCCAACGGGATCCCATCGCTGGCCACATCTTCCCATCTCCTCTCCTTTTGGCTTTCCGCAGCTCCGTAACTCCTGGTCAATTTGTTCCTTCCCACCCAAACCACCCCCTCTCCTGGCACTTTCCCTTGCAACCGCAAGAAATGCTACACTTGTCGCTTTACCTCCCCACTTGACTCCATCCAAGGACCCAAGCAGTCTTTCTAGGTGCGGCAGAGGTTCACCTGCACCTCCTCCAACCTCATCTATTGCATCCGTTGCTCTAGATGTCAGCTGCTCTACATCGATGAGACCAAGCGTAGGCTTGGAGATCGCTTCGCCCAACACCTCCGCTCTGTTCGCAATAACCAATCTGATCTCCCGGTGGCTCAGCACTTCAACTCCCCTCCCATTCCAAATCTGACCTTTCTGCCCTGGGCCTCCTCCATGGTCAGAGTGAGGCCCACCGTAAATTGGAGCAGCACCTTATATTTCGCTTGGGTAGTTTACACCCCAGCGGTATGAACATTGACTTCTCCAATTTCAGGTAGTCCCTGCTTTCTCCTTCTTTCCCCTCTCCAACCCAGCTCTCCCACAGCCCACTGTCTCCGCCTCTTCCTTTCTTCTTCCCCCACCCCCCACATCTGAAGAAGGGTCTCGATCCAAAACGTCGCCTATTTCCCTCGCTCCATAGTTGCTGCCTCACCCGCTGAGTTTCTCCAGCATTTTTGTCTACCTATAATTTTCATGCAGATGTGTCCCCATTCCTGAAAGAGCAGGTTCTTCCAGCAGAAAGTTTATGCCCAATTACTTTACTAATTCCCGTTAAGACCTTTAAAATAAATCAATTGCAAACCTTCAACATTTCAAGGAATCTTATTTATGTTTGTATTACCTCTTTTAATGTAATTTCCAGAGTTCAGGTCTCATTCAAGTAAATCTACTCTGAATTCCATTAAGAAAAAGGTGCATTCATAATACTTCAACTACATCAAACATTGGTAGTGTCTGATTGGTAGCAAAATCACCTAGTGGTCATCCCCAAGAATGTCCATGGTAGTGAAAAATCTTAGGGATTGTAACATCCAGTCCTACTAATCAACCTTCAACTACAGTGTGATTTTAAGAAGCTGAACATATTCAATTATCAAAGAAAAGTTGTGCTTTCTAATGATTAATGAATAGTATGTGCAGTCCTGATACCATTACAGAAATATTATTAAAGCCACAGGCAACATGCAGAATAGATTCAATGACTCATTCCTCATTTTCATGTGATGGTTTGCTCGAGGTAGACAAGGATTGATAGAGAAAAAGAACAAATGAACTAAGACGGATAAAGTACAGAAAGACAGGAATGAAATACTTACTGTAAGGGCCGATAGATCAACATAAGAGAATGAATTATGAAAAACATAAATAAACATGAGGCACAATAGAAGAAAATAAGTATGGGTAAAGAAGATGAGGAGAGTAAATAAAGAAAGACGAAGAAAGAAAGAGGAAGAGAAAGAAGAGAAGACAGAAAGTGAAGAACTTGAGAAACAATGCACGAGAGAGGCAGGTTAAAGGACAAAAGGCAGCTGGGGAGATAAGAACCAAGAGAGAGAAAATAATTAAAATAAAGGACCATATTCCCGATCACCAAGTTAAATTTTGAAAGTTAAAACACGGAATATTAATAATATGTGTATTTACATTTTAAGAAAATGTTTTCTGGCCATTATAAATTTTATTTCCAAATTGTTTGAACGGTTAATCCCGTTTCCAAAATGGTTAATATTAATCTGCAATGAATAAAAGTCATTTTTTGGCGATTGACTGATATCGTCACTTACGTGTCCAAAGTTCAAAGATATCTCAGCTAATTTAATGAGTACAGGAAGTTAGTGTATGATGAAAATGTCTGGGATTTTGTAACCATACTGAGCTCATATTTCTCATGGCAAATTAAATAGACCAAAAGACCTATAATAACCAGGATTATGCCATGAGACAAAAAGATGAATAGGTTATATGAAAGATGCATAACGGCACACATCAACACATTCAACTGCAGAAGCAACAGATACATAACTGTAACTGCGGAAAAGAGAGGTTGAAAGAATGAGAATTATTTTTCTCGACAATCTATCTAATGAACTGAAAATACATTCAATCCAACCAAATAAACATACAAAATGAACACTTACAGGAGGTACATCTCGGTCAATGATTGTTCTAAATATCTCCATCCATTGAGTCATGGTTTGTTTATTTACCAGTTGTAGTGGCAGTGCATACTAGAAAGGAGAAGCAAGAGAGATAACCTAGGAGAAAAGATCTCCAAAGAAAAGAGAAATGTCAGAAATTGTCAGTTACAAATGCAGTCTTTTCCATTAATTTAGTTTATGTTTAATAAGAGGTTCATTAAGTTTCACTCAAAATGATAAAGATTCAATAATAATTTTCCACTACTTAGAGCCAAAATGAATAATCTGAAGAATAGTGTAATTTATTAATGGGAATGGAAAACACCCTTGGAAAAATTGTTTGATGAGGTTTATTTTCCACATCCCTTCCCACAGGAAGATATATTAGATTATTTGCAAGAAATTCAACAGCGAACAGGAAGCTGCAGGATGCAGTAATGGATGTCATCTTTTAATAACAAGTTAGATAGCTGTTCGAGGGAAAAAGAAAGAAGGCATGCAGGTAGTTACATGAGACTAACACTGCCTTGGTAGAATAAAGCTAGAAATACAGAGATAGCACAACTCTGTGCAGCTCTACATAATTAGCAGATTCACAATTTTCAGTCTGCTTGAACTCATCCAATTTTAAACCTGCCAAGATTTAAGGGCAACTACTTTTCAAGTTCCTTCTGCGGAGAAAAAAAGAGATGGCAAGGAAATGCGAGTAAATTTCTGCTAAAACTGAATTTTGTACACATATTGAAAATTATTTCCATACCATAGCTTCTTCACTTGGACTTGGAACTAAAATATTTTTGTGGGTCCAGGTTTTGTGTGTTTGACTTGCACAAATGTACATAAAAACATTATATTGCACATAAAAGATGCCCTGTTACTGTAGTACTTTTTCAAAGTCCCACCAAGTAGCTGGTCCTCCCAAACACCGACTTCAATAGTACAGTTGGTCCCAATATCATATTTTACTTTAAAATAAGCATACATTTCAGTCCCCTTACCCACTTTATCTCTCTGTTGCATTTTCTCCCATTCTCACATTGTTTCAACCTTTCCAGCACCCACCTAACTAGGGCAATTTCCAATGGTCAATTACACAAGCTGCATATCTTTAGAACATGGGCGTCTGGATGGATGAAAGGGAGAAGCCATGCGGTCATATGAAGAACATGCAAACTCCACACATGCAAGCCGCTGGAGATGTGGAGGCAGCAGCACGAACTGCAGTAACATTGCTACATCATTACATGCTTGAAATGCTATACCCTATCCCAGCTCCACAGATAAAGTTGAATTCTATCAAGCTTCATAAGAATATCGTATAGGTATAAGGGTAAATAAAATAAGCGTAGAGAATTACATTTGCATTCCTGTGGACAAGGATGCACTTCCACTCAAATAACCTATCAACTGCAAGATGATAAACTGGGTCAAGTACCAAAACAACAAAAAGAATCAGAGCCTTTAAAAGAATTACAACAGAATTGTTGCTTATAGCGAAAAGATGACAAAAAAGTGCTTCTCAGACATTCCTTTGAAATATTATCACTATAATGTTGTAGGAAACATGACAGCCTATTTCAACACAAGGACACGCAAAGAATAAAATGAATGGATAAGGGTATGTGGCTGTAGACACAGAATAACAATAGTTTGAAATGATTCAGATATTGTTGCGGAAGCTGGAAATTATGCCACACAGAGGTACACATCAGAATATTTTAATTCATTATTAAAATCTGGTATTAATAAAGTTAAAAATTAACTTGAAGTGGAGATTATCGGCAAAGTAGAAAGTCAATGTTCTTCCATGAAATGCCAATTCATTTGAAACATAATTTATATTTTTCCCTTTTGCTGGTGGTATGTTAACCCAATTGACAAGATTTGTTGAATTCACGGACTGATTCTTAACATTTCAATGCAATTAAGTAGTTTATTTTTCTATTTAGTCTATTTTTCTTCCCAGATCATTTTCTTTTTAAGGTAATCATAATTTGGTGTTACTTCTACTAATGTTAGCAGTTTAGTTTCAGAGAAATTCAAGTTTGGAAATCGTCAATAATAGGGTTTGCTGCCTGACCTTCTAGTTGAGCAATAATGTTACTAAATTACCAACAATCCATTTCCCAACCTTTAAATACATAAACGACCTGATGAAGTGAAGAAACGTAAGAATCATCTTAGTGATTTACAAATATTAGCTTTACTATTCTGGATGTGTTCATACCTGAACAAGTGCATAGAAGATTTTTAGGATCTGTTTCTGTATCAGCACTGAAAGTTGGCTTGAGTCAGGCAAAAGTTGAAAAATTTTCTGCTGAATTCGTGGTAAAAATATTTGCATCGCTGCTATCAGAGGATCTCGCTCCTCTGCCTTCTTGAACCTGAAAAATGACATCGAAATTTGTGATTTAGCATCAAGTACACAGACAGTAGAATTAAAAGAAGAAACAACTAACTAAGCCTATTCTCAAATACACAAGATACAGAGAGAAAAAATACAGTCGATTGTCAGTAGGGCGAGTAATGGGAAAATAGTGAATGATGTGCAGAAGGGATTGGAGAACCACGACTAGGGAAGGGAAGTTTTGTACGAAGCAGAAATAATGCAAGACTATTGCTGTGAGGAGTTTGCTCGTTTGGAGCCAGCAGATCCATTCCCATAAGCATCTTCAGCGGCCAAGGGGCAGGTCGAATTTGTCCACTGCGGCCTGGGGCTGGAATTCTGGCCCGACTGGAGCCAGCAGATCCATTCCCATAGCCGACTTCCAAGAGTGACTTTGTAGGCTGGTATCTTGACCCCTCGGCAGCCTAGACGGAATGTTTGACTCCATTCGGAGGCCAGAGCTTTTGTTGATCTGGCAAAACTGATAATGCAGAAAGGCTCTGGAACCAAGGGTGCTTAAAAATCAGTGGACCTGTACCATGTTTAAAAAATATTTTGATAGATATTTGGGTAGAGAGTTGAGCGTTACATGTTTAATGTTAGAAAATGGGAGTTGCAGAGTCTACATGATTAGATTAGATGGGCTTAGGCCACATCTAGAGATTCTCTGCATCCCAATACATAATGAATAGTCTTTGTTAGAAAGGTACACAGGATATCTGTGATGATTTTACAAGAATTAAAATTATCAGCTATGAAAGAAAATTAGATGAACCTGGTTTTTATTTTTGCCTTTTTAGTTGTGGGGGGGGGGGGAAAGAATAAGGGAAAGGTATTTATTGAGTTCTATGAAATTGCAAGGGCTTTGGATCAGATTCCTGCAGCAAGAATTAATGGGGCAATGTGATCAAAATATAGAAAGAACTGCAGATACTGGTTAACAGGAAAAAAAAGACAAAGTACTGCAGTACTGTGGTCCAGTGTTGTACACCCAGAGGGCTGTGGGGATCTGGAACTCACTGCCAGAAAGAATGGTAGAAACTTTCTTTAGTTAAAAAAAACTTGGCTGTCAATTTGAAATGCATAATTTAGGAACTAAAAAGAGAGATTATCTTGGATTGCTCTTCCTTACCCAGCACAGAAACTATGGGATAAATCATCTCCTCCATGTTGTAAATATCTATAATTCCAAAAGTGCAGCACACTGGCAAACATACAAATACTCATCATATTACCTGTAACACACTTCAGCTTTATTTGATGTTTTACATTTGAAAGTTATTCATAAACAGCCAGTGTATTAATATTAATTAACAGCCCCAGCCAATTCAAAAGAATGTTAATCCAAATAAGAATTAGCAATTAGGAACCACAAACCATTTCACTTGGCCTTATTGACCATTGCCAATGCTCAATTTAACCTTCGTCAGCTAGGTAATATCAATCATCTCCAAATACCTCATAATTCACGTTGAATTTATTATACAGCCTGCTTTTGCCTCTGTGCAAATCTCAGAGCATTACGTCTTTCAATTATTGTGTTATATAAAGTTTGTCATCAGCAATGCCTCGGGAAGTCCACTTTGTTTCGAGGAAAATGTTACAAGATCCTGCTGCACGAGACTTGCAGCTGACATGACGTCAGGGAGAAAAAAAACTTTATTAAGCCAATTGCTTAAATGTTTGGATTTGTAGTTGTACATGTCTGTTCGGTATTAAAAGCTGAATTTCAAATAATATTGTTCTGCAAATCGAACTATTACATACAAAGTAAATAGCTCGATTGTCTATATTCTACTTTAACATTTTTTTTTTTTTAAATGTGATTTTGCATTAAAGATTCTACCACAGCAGACTCCATGCCTGCTCATTCAGTCAGGCCCACCTTTATTTTTAGTTACCTTTACAAAGATTCAGTCAGCATGCTGACAAAAGCACACACATCATGAATACTCACTCATAGGTCCTGACCAACTGGTATAGACACATCAGGCTGCCGAGCCAACTTGCGTTATTTGGAGATTGCAGGAAAAAGCCAATTTTGTCTACCACTGCCGTCCAACGTCCAGGGAAGTCGTATTTAATTATCGCACGAAGACACACAGCCAGCTGAGACCTTCATACAAGATATTTACATGCCAGTAAGTCAATCTTCTGCATAGAAATTTTATAACTGTGCACCATTGAATTCTTAAAAGTATTCAAAAAAGCACCACACATCCAAGTGAAGAATAGACAGCAACAGAATGCAGGACAAAAATCTCCACACTGCTCGAATGCACTGATCATTCTAATTCTCAGTTCAGTGAGGGCCAAGATGTTCGTGCTGGGTATTGAACCTTTTTCTTTCTTAATGCTTCCTCATGGTACTGTTGGAGGATGTGGGATAAATGGTGAAGACAGGGGCCAGAGAAAGATTTGAAATTATCAGAAGAGATTTTATTTCCTTTCACCATTGACTCATATTAACATTGGAGCCATGGAAAGTTCAGGTAACTGCACGTTTGTAGTTGCTGTGCTGCATGGGACTAGTTCATCAACTTTCAGAGAAGCAGCATTAAAGATCATAGACACAAAAAGGGTCAGCCATTCTCTTTATTAATTCAGAAAACAACAGTTCCATTCCTTCAAACATTTAACAACCTCATTAATGAAAGATTTTGTCTCCACTAGCTAGGTGTCTAATGTAAGTGGTGATATATTTTTGTAATTTTTGAGATTCTGCTCAAGATTTTACAAATTTCATTTGCTCTAGTTTAGTATCAAACTTTATTTTATTAATTTTAACATCAACTCCACATCCTTATTTTCCTTAGTTCTGAACAATGTTGGCGAGCAGCCACAGGAGCAGAGTTCATGGTTAACAGAACTATTTGTGTGAAGAATGTTTCCGAATTCCATTCCTAAATAGTTTGCTCTAATTTTGTTCATTTGTTCCAGAGAAACATTTTCACCATATCTATTCTATTATATTCCAATTTGATTTATAATTACATTTATAGACATGAGCAACTGTATGTAGCTGCCTTATTTACTTTTTGATTACTATTCAACCTCTTAAATTCAAAATTCTTAAGGCTATCTGTCCCTTTATTATGAATTTGCTACAAACTCCCCCATGACAATTTTTAATTTTATAATTTTCAGGGAAATATTTAATCGGTCTATCAATCTTTCAATGATAGATGCATGAGGACGCCCCAATACCTTTGCTGTGAGTTACTCACTGGAATTTGATGAGAAGTATAAGGTCAATAGGGAGCAGATTCAGCTTTTTGGAGCTGAAAATAAACATTTTTTTCAAGCCAACTTATTTGTTGTTTAATGTCTGGTAAAATTGGCTTCCTTTAAACCTATAATTAAGGAGGTGTTTATTTCCATACCAAAATATGAGACATTTTGCAACTCAGATTAATTTGGGAGTGGGGTGTGGAATGTCTTAAGTGTGCAAGTGAAGACTTCTCTAAAAAGTACTTTAGAGAGTATCATTTTCTAGCAGTTTTGTTTGTCCAAATAATTCACCTCAATTCTTCAAACTAATTCAGGGAAGGGGGTTGGGTGAGGGAAAATAATTATTCATGACAGTCTGAGATGAAAGAAAAAGGGCGAAGATTCTTTAAAACAGTTGGACTAGAACGACAGACAAATATATTAAATTCAAAATTAGAAATGTTATACGGAATTGAAGAAGTCTGAAATACTAGAAATCTAGAAACCACTTAAATCAAACACAGTATGATAATCAGCTAACATTGGCCATTTTGGCATGCCTTCATATTATGCATCAATGTACAGGTAGATTATATCAATTGAATTGTGTGAGTAACCACTGTTTTGGTAACTATTTGGCCTCATCTCACATTGCATTGCTTAGTCTGCCTCCTGAGAATTGAAGAAATTAACATACAATAAAGTAAAACATGTATGCAGGACGTTACAATCCCAGGTCAGATAAAAAAAATGCACAGCAACACAAAGTGCACAGGGGATGACTGCTACAAAATAAATTACAGCAGAAAATGTTGGAGACACTCATCAGGTTAGGCAACATCTTAAAAAGATAAGCATAGTTTGAATTTCTGATCAGAACTAGGAGAAAGATTAAATAAGGTGATTTTAAGTTATGAGGAACTGGATAGGATGAAGTAGTCATGAGGGACTGGATAGGATGAAGGAAATGTCTATGATGGGGCAAGACCAGAACAAATGGATCAATGGGACATGATTATACTTGTTTGTTTGCTTTATGTGCTGTACTGCACACCAGGCTGTACAATTGGAGCAAGGAAAACTGTGCCAAAAACTGCATATCAATGACTAGTATTCAAAAGGGGGGCTGGATAAATATCCAAAAGGAGGGGATGTGTAGGGTTTTGGAAGGAGAAATTTGGACTAACTGGATTGCTCCAGTTATGAACTCAATGAGTCAAATGACAATTCCCTGCTGTGACTCTACTTTTGATTACCAATATTACCAATGTTTTTTTGACATGTTAATTTTCTTGATCTAGCTTCATAGAAAAAAAATGCAGTGCACAACAGAACACCAGAATAGTTTAACAACTTAATTGCTGTTTTGATAGCTATTTCCATTTCAAGCAGCATCAACAAAGAAAGATGTCTCAAATAAGAAATAAAAAGGAATTTAATTACCATGGTCCACCTGGATAACAAATGCGGGGTTGTTTTGTATGACTTTGATTGCCCATAACTATTGCTTGCTATTGTAAAGGTTGAGGGCAGAAAACTAAATGATAATGACTTGCATATGGAAAAAGTGTCAACATGAACCAGACCTCTAATAAGTGTCATCGTTTTTTCAAGACTAAATAAAGAATCTCTCCACAAAGAAATATGAAAACAAGCCATTTGGGTCAACCTGACATATTTTTTAATCCTTCACATGACAATGAATCATGATTTAAAATCATGTATTCCTTCATTCCGATTTTCTCGAGTGATTCCTCTTGTCTAATAACCTTTAATAAACTTCTATTACATTATTAATTCTAACAGAGGGAGGGTGGCAAGAGTGTAGAATTCACTCTTTAGATATCTCGCTCTATGTTCTAAATATTTTAGATTCAATCTACAATTAAGTCACCACATTGTACACATCCTCACTCACTAGAAATCATCATTCTTTTCTGACCCATTTCTTTACAATTTTTAAATTGTAAAATCATCCCACTCTTCCTTGTCCTGGTTTTTAAAATGATTCTTCCTTTTTCGCCATATTAGGTAGAATCTTAGTGAATCAGAGTGAACTAACTGAGGAAGGAATGAAGGAACTAACCAAGGAAGAAATGTTATGAAGGAACTGGATTTTGCAGCCTTAAATGGACATTTAGATTACTAAAAATTGGATTACTTCAATTGGATTAGCTTAGTAAAATCAGGAGTCAAACATACATATAACATTAAGGCAGGACTAGGTTGAACGTTACATTATTATTTTTAGAGATTAGTACCCCCGTAATAAAATTGACGGCTCATGCACCAACAGCTGAAACACTGTATGCCTGCAATAGAAAACAAAACTCCTGTTGGTGATCAAAATGTGTAAATGTGATTGATTAAAGAAGAGGAATTTTCCAAATTTAAAATTCCCTAATTAGTCAGCATTTAATTGATATTCTGCCTCTCCCAAGATATTGAAAGAAATGTGAACTCCTTTAGTGATGCAAAATTTATCACAATTATACAGGACAAACTTGGTGAACCAAATGGCCTTTTCTTCTACTTTTTCATACCGTCTAAACATTTTTAATTTAGTATGGCGTCCAATACGCAGAACAGTATAGACCAATTGTTGTTTTAACAAGGATTTATATAAATTTAACAACACTTCTCAACTTTAATTCAGTATGAAATGCCATGAGGCATAGTATGCTGTTAGCATTTGAAAGGCTTGAGTATTTGCTTTCAATGTCTTGTGAACCGGCTCTTCTCTATCATCAGACTTCATTTTAAAGAACAATGGCTTTCTTTTAAGAACTGCAATGTCACCTCAATTATACATTGTGTCCTCTATTTCAGTATTTCCTGCAAATTTCAATGCCATTCCTTCCAGCTCATAAGCCAATTCATTAATGCGCACATCCAAAAGAGCTGGACAAAAATCTAGTAAGCATTGCTATCCATATGCAGTTACTATATGAAATGTCTTCTATCTCCCTTTCTCTAATTCTTCTTTTGAGAACTTTTTAATCTGCTTTGCCCCTTTGCCGAAAATCCATATTGTGTGTTGCCTGAGAGATGACTGCAGTGCTCTGCATGTCCATATTCATGTAATCCACTGCATTTACCTCACATCTCCCCAGTCTTCATATATAGCCCAATCATTGATAATGGATATTGTATTCTCTTCTTTGTTAACCCGTAGCTTGGCCTTTCATACTAATAAATAATGAATTTCAATGTTTGCTATTTCTACTTCAAGCCCCATACCTGATTAGGTCAGGTGAATGAATGATCCCCTCCACAATGTTGTCACGAATTTTCTGCCGATCATTTTCATGTATGTTGAAAGGTAACATCGCTTCCCCAGGAGGAGCTTCACGGTCCGGCCAGTATTGTGTCACCATATTCTTCATGTAGATAGCAGCTAAACATTAATTGAAAGGAAAATCAGAAATTCAATTTAAAGAATGAATCTACCCCCACATTTTTCAGTGCATTCAATTGCTATCAAACGCAAGTTTAAATCAAAATTGCTTCAAGTTATTATAAGAATTCAAATTCCAAAGTATTTTACAACATTCTAACACAGAATGATTAAATATTTTAATTGATCAATTTCTCCCATCTCTCCATCAGAGATTAACCAATGCGTTAGTGCCAGCTATAACCTTTGCATCTAATTCATATGGTTTGATACTAAAGTGTGGACCAAAACGACCCATTTGGATGGCCTGAAATAAGTTAGACAACGTCAGATGGTCTTTTGAGATTACTGTCTCCAAGTTGGTGGGAATGGAGCAATGTCAGGATGTCTGCTCGTGACCATAACATACATAGCTACTGCCACACAAATTGTAATTTTATTTTACAAGTAATTGAAAAGCAAGTAAGTAATGGGATATACTGAAATGGCATTTAGAAGATAGCTCCAGTTGAAAATGTTGTGCTTTCTGAATTAATGGTTGCTTCTCAGCAAAGAAGACATCAACCATGCTACTCGTTCAGTGAGTAAGCAAAGCTTTTACGGGCGTTTTGAATAGGTATTTGAAAATTATGACTAGAATTTGACACAAAACCCACGGTCTGTTAGGCACTAGTGATTACCCCACCTACATTACCTACAGAAAACACCTCGAAAAACCAGGGAGATAACATCAATAGTGCCTCTGCAAAACTGTTTAAATATGCAAATAAGCCAATGTTTGCCTTCATGGGCCAGGGGACAGAATATAAGAGTTGGGACATTATGTTGCAACTTTACAAAACACGGGTCAGGCCACACTTGGGAGTGTTGTGCGCAGTTCTGGAATGTTGTAAGGATGCAATTCTTATGGAGAGAGTATAATGGAGATTCACCAGGATGCTGCCTGGGCTGCAAGAATTTTGTTATGAGGAAAGATTACATAGGCTGGGCATGTTTTCCCTGGAGCAAAAGAGCCCAATGGGTGATCTGATAAACTTACATAAGAATATGATGGGGTACATATAAAAGTATTTTCCCCCCAAGAAAGGGGTATCAAAAACAAGAGGGCATTCAAGTGAAAATGGAGTTTTAAAGAGAATCTGAGGAGTGAGTTTTTTCCCCTTCACACAGAGTGATTGCTATCTGCAACACACTGCCGGAGGAGATGATAGACACAGACACAATTTTGCTTTTAAGAGGCACTCATTCAGACAATTAAATGGGCAGGGCATAAAAGGATATTGTCTTAATGTGGGTTAATGTGATAGGAGTCAATGGGCAGAAAAGTCAACATGGACATGGTGGGCCGAAGGGCTTGTTTCTTTGCTATATGACTCTGCCAGAGATCTTTTCCAGGCCATCATGCCCAACACTGAGACACTAAATACACTCAGTCACCTCCATCGGCCAGATCATGTTATCATATGCCTGCCATCAGTTCTGTAACAGGGTAGAGATTAGCAGTGCAATTAAAATCACATTTTATCTCTTTCAAACTCCTCAATATCTCACATAAAAATGACATTAAGCCTTTTACCAACTTCTTGCATCCTCAATCTCCTTCAACGCATTTTCTAGGCAACTGAGTTCCTGTTTTCTTACGTTTTTTTCAGGTAGACATGATTTTTGGATGCACTTCTTATGACAGGCTATCAGACCTAGTTTTATTACAGTAATGTGACTTTGCATTTAGTGATGACTTAATACACTCTCAAAAAATATCTTATTTTGATTGAATGCCAAGTTGGTAGGGTGACCTTCTATCCTATCTGACCAGGACAGATGTACCAGAATCCATCTTGGAGAATACAGGAGGCCAGCGTCTGCAGAAATAGGTTGGGCTGCTTACATAACTCATAACAAGAGTTCCAGCAAGGACTTAATATGACAAGTGATTGCCTTTCATGCCATTAAATGTCTACATTAATCTAAATCTTACCAAATGGAAGAGCATTGGATGTTTCACCCTAGGTCTGCATTTACTGCAGATCACTACACAAGGACTCATTTATCAAAAGGGGTCAAAGGGAAAACTCTTTATATTAGCAGCACTGCATATCCCTCCAAATGATAGCAACACACAAACCCCCCACAAGCATCTGTGTAGACTAGACCAGAATTTAGAAGAATAAGAGTTGATCTCAGTAGAATTTACAAATTTCTTAGAGCTTAATCTGCCAGGAGGGTGCTTCCCCTGGCTATGAATTTTAGAACCATAATGCACAGATGCCCCATTAAGATTGAGGAGAATTGTTTTAATTGTCAGGGTGGTGAATCTTTGGGATTCACTGTTGGGCGATGTGGGCTCTGTCACTATGTGGACTCTGTCACCGAGTTGCTTTGACATCAAGATCAATAGATTTCTGGACAATAAGGGAATCAAAGGATATGGATGCAGAGCAAGAAAATTGAACTGAGATAGAATTGTCAACTATAATCTGCATGAATGGCAGAGCTTGAAGGGCCAAATGGCTTGCTTATTAATAGGTTCTTAGGTTCTTCTGTTATCTTTGCAAAAGGCAGCCTAAACTTACCAGCTTGTCTAACTGGAAATTCAACCTGATCAGACACTATGATCTGAAGCAACGTGGGAGCAAAGTTTATGATCTTGTACGACTGCAAAAAAAAGCACAGAAATTATGTGAAACAGTAAAAATGCAGAGTCAAATTTACCACATTTCACCAAAAACAGGCACTTTGTAAATCAGACATCACTGGAATCAAAAACAGGCTTTTCAAAACAAAATATATGCATTTAAATTCAGAACAGTTGGTTAACTCCTAAGGCAGTCATAATTCGTGCTTTTTACCATTTAAGATTGGAGTAATCTGTGCAGCCATGAAACACCAGTACAATAGCCAAAATATTAAATAAACCAAATACAGCTGGATGCAGATCAAATATGGTAAATATTGACGGGCAAATGACTACTGACTAAATTCAATAGCAAGCTCCATTAACTATGCCTGGTCACTAAGAATGTTTCGATTCAGATGGAGGCAAAGAGTAATTGAATCACATGACAACTAATTAAAGTCCATTGTAACAGATAATCAGTGAAAATTGAATTTACAATGCAAGGCAAATTATCGTTGAGACAAGCAAGTGACTGAACCTCCTAAACAGAGGAGGGAGGGTCTGTAAGTATTTGAATTGGGTATAAAATGTCTTTTAATGTCCTGCATGGATCCATAATAGCCACTAGATAAATAAACCTGTACTTTAACAATTAGGACAATGAGATAGAAGGCCAACATCCAAAGTGCTCCAAGGACACAAAGACTAGGAACGCTGATATCAGAAGGAGTGAAAGCATAAAATTACAAGATATTAACAATATGACAATGTTGTGCCAAATGGAATTCAGTGAAGCAATAGGGAGGGTATCTCACATTGAACCTAGAAAGAAAGGAGCAGAATATTTTCAGATGAAATGTCATACAGAGCTCTGAAAAAAGACTGATGAACTCATATGTATATCATTAAAACAGAAACAGAGAAAATAGGTGCTGGAGTAAGCCATTCAGCCCTTTGAGCCAGCACCACCATTCAAGATGATCATGGCTGATCTTCCAAAATCAGTACCCCGTTCCTGCTTTCTCCCCATATCCCTTGATTCCGTTAGCCCAAAGAGCTATATCTAACTCTTTCTTGAAAGCATCTAGTGAATAGGCCTCCACTGCTTTCTGTGGCAGAGAATTTCACAGATTCACAACTCTCTGGGTAAAAATGTCATAGACATGTTCAGAAAATCTTAGCTAACAGAATGCAATGCTGACCTTTTGATACATCTGGAGGACTAGAATGCAAAGAGGCAGAATGTATGCCGCAGCTATACAGAGCCCCGGTTTAATCACACAAGCAGGTCTGAGCACCACACCTTAGAACTGACACACTGGCAAAAGCGTATGACACCTGGATTCCAGGGATTAAATTACAAATTTAGATTGCACTAACAAGGATTGTATTCCCTGAAATTGGTTGACATAACAACACAGGCTCGAGGAGCTGACAAGAATGGTAGATAGACTTGCCCACTGTGCAATAAACAATTCACAATAGAATGACATTTTGCAAAATCTGAAATACTACATAGACTTGGAAACCAACTGTGCAGGGTGGTCAATTTTTAAGTGCAGAAGAGAAATCACCCAAGACACAAGAGATACAAAAGGGACAAAAATGGTCATTTGTAGGCGTTAAACTTGTGCTTTATGCATTTTATTCAACCGATTTCAACTAATTTCAGCGACTTGTGGGCCTGTCCCACTAAGGCGACTTTTTAGGTGACTGCAGGAGGCTATGCGGTCGCCACATGTTCGTGGGTGGTTGCCTGGTAGTCGCCTACATGGTCGTGGGGAATTCCCGCATTCTGGGAACTAGTCGCGGCCTCATTATGGTCACCGCGAATTTTTTAACATGTTGAAAAATTAGCAGCGACCAGAATGAAGCCGCCATGGAGAGTAGCAAGAATGCTCGTGCCGTAGGTGCAGTGGTAGTGGGTTGCCAGGAGGTCGAAGGTTGTCGTAGGTTCTCGCCGGTGCTGACCGGTGAATTTCATTGGCTCATTGGGAGAAAGAAACAACTTCAGAACCAAGGATAACCGACCGGTAATGTTAATGTCCGCCGAGCTTCACAGCCTTGTATCTCTGGCTTCTTAAAAGTTGTCTCCACTCCTTCTCCCCAACCCGTCTCCTCCTTCTCCCCCCTCTCTTAAAGGACTTAAGTCAGCCTTCCCTTACACTGTGCTTTCACCGTCTTAATTACAGCGCCAACCTTCTTGTTCATCGCTGTGTCTGTCTGTATCACATTGGCTTCGCACCGTGTGAATTTCACTCAGACAGCGCTCCCCCCCGCTTGCCCTGTCCCCCGCTTGACAGTCGCCTGAAAATTCGCCCAAGTGGGACAGGCCCATTAGGCTTCATCTGCAGCAGTATTCTAACTGAAAGTAAATACTTTTAGACTTTTCTTGGTAACTAAACTACTCATGTGAAAGTTAAAAAGAGATAAAGTAACTTCAGTATAAATATTCTCAATGTCAAATCAATAGCAGAAGCCTGGTAATAGTCCCTTCTTCATTTGACAGCTTAGCTCAAACAGACGCAATTAGCAAACTCACTGCTAACATTATTCCATGTTGATATGCTCCATCTGCATGTTGATCAGGAAACTGCTGTTTTGAACAGAACTATTATTAAGTAAAATCAAGGATTTTTCTAAGTGTATGACACATCACCCTGGAATTCAACAAATGCTGAAATAATTTTCATGAAATGAACTCATGGCAGCACTTCTTGTGGCAATGCAGCTACCACCGTGCCGTTCCTCACATAATGTGCTTATTATCACTGCCACTAGGCTATAATCCATCTATGAGGAAATATATAAATACCCTATCAACTACAGAATCCATTTCAAACAGTACAAATAATGTCTGAAAGCGCCTCACTAAGGTATCATTACTTAACTGTTCAAGGACACCTGTCAAGGGCAAGGTTAACAGAAGCCAGTATCATTCATGGCTCCCCCTAAAGCGAAAAAGGAAAAATCATCTTATGATCTCTGGATTGTTCATCCTGCACTTCTTTCATTCAAAGTGCCCTTTCCAAAAAACCTTAGCTGTGCGGGACTAGACATTAATTTTTCGTTTAGTTGAGAGATACAGCACAGAAAAAGACCCTTCGGCCCACCGAGTCCTCGCCGACCAGCGATCTCTGTACATTTAACACTACCCTACACACACAAGGGACAATTTTACATTTACACCAAGCCAATTAACCTACATCTGTAGGTTACAAACCTGTACATCTTTGGATTGTGGGAGGAAACTGAAGATCTCAGAGAAAACACACTCAGGTCACGGGGAGACAGCACCCATAGTCAGGATCGAATCCGGGACTCTGGCGCTGTAAGACGGTCCTTTGATTTAATTCATTTTGAGTGAATATTTCATTTTGTAATTTTTCCTTCCCTAAACCAAAAAGGTTCCTAATATCTAGGAAGCCCTGGAATGTGGCAGTGTTGTGATTGACAAGTAGAAATGTCAAATGCTGTGGGAATCCATCAAAGAACAGAGCATTTTGTTCAACAAACCAGGAATTTCTCTTCTTTCTGGGGAGGGAAAGAATTAATGTTTTTGGTTCATGACTTCAGAACAGAGGGATGTTTCAAAATGGCACATTTTAAATTAGAAAATGGGGGAGGGGTGGTGGAAACAACAAAGGGAATATCTATGAAAGGATGGACAACGAGAGATTGAATGAGCCATATGCTGCCAGATGAGAGTGTAGTGAAGGCTTGCTGATCACAGCTGATCTGCATGGAGGAAGCACAAATTGAAAAGATGGTGAGGAAAGTGGAGGAAGGGAAGAAAGTGCTGGAATGCAAAATATATAACACTGCAGTGCCTGTAATCTGGAAATAAAACAGAATGCAGTTTTAAAAATCTATGTTGAAAAGTAATTCAACATCTGTGAAGGTTCAGACATTAAGCTAGCATTACAAATTAATGATCTCTCATCTGAAATGGCCAGTTCTGATCCAAATCCAAAATTGTCAAATTCAGTATTTAATCATGAGAACTGTAAATTGTCTTGTTGGAAGATTAAATGCTGTTTCTCAAGTTTAATCAGAACAGCGCAAAAGACAGATACTTGAATAGGAATGGAATGGAGAATTAAACAGACAAACATAACAGAGGAATTTGGCAAAGCAATCACCCCATTACCCAATCTGCATTGGGTTTCCCCAATATACAGGAGACCACATTGTGAACACTGACTGCAGTAGAGGTAGTTCTGCTACAAGTGATAGTTGCTTTCCGAAGAATATCTCATTATAAGTACCATTGGGTCAATGGAGGAAAGAGAATTGGGGCTAGAATGTTTCAGACTCGCAATAACAAAATTATTTTTCCAGGCAGGATTTTCAAAAATAAAGGACTTTTATAATAGCAATATTTTGGTTATTTTGGTTACTGTAAACTAAAATTACGACGGTGTTACATTGTTCGATCTAATATAGAGATGCACGTTTCAAATAGAAGTGATTGCTTGTCAATTTCAAAGGGCACTCGTGGTTAAAGTAGCAGCGATGTTCATAAGAGATAACTTTAAACCAGTGATACAGACTCATACCTAGATAGATACCTAGATAAAATATTTGGGACAAAGACCCATCATTTATTTATTTGCTTCTGTACTCCACAATTTGAGATATGTAGTAGGAAAAAAAAAATCACATGTAGTTAAAGTGCACATTGTCAGATTTTAATAAAGGCCATTTTTATACATTTTGGTTTCACCATGTAGAAATTTCAGCAGTGTTTCTATATAGTCCCCCATTCCAGGGCACCATAATGCTTGGGACACAGCAATGCCATGTAAATTAAAATAGTCATGTTTAGCATATCCTTTGCATGCAATGACTGCTTGAAGTCTGCAATTCATGGATATCACCATTTGCTGGGTGTCTTCTCTGGTGATGCTCTGCCAGGCCTGTATTGCAGCCATCTTTAGCTTAAGCTAGTTTTGGGGGCTAGTCCCCTTCAGTTTCTCTTCAGCATATAAAAGGCATGCTCAATTGGGTTCAGATCGGGTGATTGACTTGGCCACTCAAGAATTGACCATTTTTTAGCTTTGAAAAACTCCTTTGTTGCTTTAGCAGTATGTTTCAGATCATTGTCTTGCTGTAGAATGAACTACCGGCCAATGAGTTTTGAGGCATTTGTTTGAACTTGAGCAGATAGGATGTTTCTATACACTTCAGAATTCATTATGCTACTACCATCAGCAGTTGTGTCATCAATGAAGATAAGTGAGCCAGTACCTTCAGCAGCCATACATGTCCAGGCCATAACATCCCCACCACTGTGTTTCACAGATGAGGTGGTTTGCTTTGGATCTTGGTAAGCTCCTTCTCTCCTCCATACTTTCTCTTGCCATCACACTGATATAAGTTAATCTTCGTCTCATCTGTCCACAAGACCTTTTTTCAGAACTGTGGTTGCTTTTTTAAGTACTTCTTGACAAACTGTAACCTGGCCATCCTATTTTTGCGGCTAATCAGTAGTTTGCATCTTGCAGTGTAGCCTCTGAATTTCTGTTCATGAAGTCTTCTGCACACAGTGGTCATTGACAAATCCACACCTGACTGCTGAATAGTGTTTCTGATCTGTCGGACAGGTGTTCGACAGGTTTTGCTTTATTATAGAGAGAATTCTTCTGTCATCAGCTGTGGAGGTCTTCCTTGGCCTGCCAGTCCCTTTGAGATTAGTAAGCTCACCAGTGCTCTCTTTCTTCTTATGATGTTCGTAACAGTTGATTTGGGTAAGACTAAGTTTTGGCTGATGTCTCTAACGGTTTTATTCATGTTTCTCAGTCTCATAATGGCTTCTTTGACTTTCATTGGCACAACTTTGGTCCTCATCTTGATAAACAGCAGTAAAAGTTTCCAAAGGTGATGGAAAGACTGGAGGAAAGACTAGGTACTGAGAGCTCTCTTATACCTGCATTATGGAGGCAATTAAACACACCTGAGTAATTACAAACACCTGTGAAGCCATGTGTCCAAAACATTATGGTGCCCTGAAATGGGGAGGACTATGAATAAACACAGTTGCAATTTCTTTTATTTTTAATATATATTTTTATTAGAGTAGGTAAGCAGTGAATTAGCAAACACATATTATGATAGCAATATTTTGTGTACAACAATCATACATTAATATTATCAAATGAATCATTTTGTCTCATAATCTTTTTTTTATAAAAAGAGAAAAACAGAGAAAAATAAAATAAAAATCAAAAAGAAATCATAAAGAATGGAATAATTTACCATTAATACATCATTGGAGATAAGATCAAGGAATATAGAATATAACTTCATCTAATCCAGAGCAAGTTTCAGTTAGGGTTCCCTGCCGAACCGATCTACCCTTTTAAGTAATCAATGAAAGACGACCATAATCTAACTAAAACTTCTTGTTTGTCTATTAGGGCAAATCACAGTTGTAATTTCTACATGGTGAAACCAAAATGTATAAAAATTCCCCTTTAATAAAATCTTACAATGTGCACTTTCACCACATGTGATTTTTTTTCTATTACAAATCTCAAATTGTGGAGTACAGAGGCAAATAAATAAATGATGGGTCTTTGTCCCAAACATTATGGAGGGCACTGTGTGTATAATTCATTGACAATTAACTTGGAATATAGCACTGGTCTCAAACGCAAGTTGCAAGGGTTATACTCCACACTATCTGATCCACCTGTGCTGGATGTGTGTAAATTCATGCCTGTATGTCACATGCCCCAGACAAAATGACAAATAGTTTTGCCAACATGAAAGATTCCTTATACTGCGCACGTTTTAAAAGATTTGTGAAGTATCAGAATTTTGCACTAAATCCACTAAACAGCTTCTAAAACAAAAATCACTCTCATTTATAGAGCTACATGCAATTTCACTAAAGGTTTTCTAGACTTATTAAGTCTTACCTAAAGCATAACAAATCTATTTTGTTGGACATAAAAACTAAAGAGCAATGCATTTTGCAGTGTACCCCCATACCCCAAGACTTTTCATGGAGTGCAGTTCCACAGATATTAAGAGTCCTTCAGCAACTCATCCAAGTAATGTATTTTTGTATCAAGATGTTAGTGCAAATAGACAGGTACTTCAGAACAAAAGTCATTGGCCAGCAGTTTGGAGGAGTCCCACTAATTGTTAGTTCAAATTGCAAAGTACCCAGCTGCTGTTCCAGTTACAGTCAGCCTATGCAGTACATCATCAGGACTCAAGTCTATAAGCCTGTGGCTCAGACCAATAACTCGGCATTCCCTTTGCCTCTTACACCACTGGAAAAACTTGCAAACAATATTCATCACCATTCTATTCAAACTCTGACTCTTAATTTACAGATTCACCAAATGGTTATTGCATGTAAAGAGACCTATCAAAATTCGGCCTATCAAATCCACATTGACTATGGAAGAACAATCAAAATAGTCCCACTTCCCTGCCTATCAAATAATCTGCTAATTCTATTTTTTCAATATTTATCCAGCTTGTATGAATGTTGAATTGTTTGGTCACACGCACACATGGCAGTGCAATTCAGAGTCTAATCGCTTCGTGGAGGTAAAATTCCGTTTGTCACTTTTGGCTCCTTTGCCAATCACCCCCATGCTATGAAATCACCAAATTCTGACGAATTCCACCATCCTGAACAATTGCTCTCCATCTAGCTCTTTTTATACCCCAGTACCAGCCATACTGGTACTATACGGGTACATTCAGTGCTCCTTCATAGCAAAAGGATTTGAGTATAGGAGCAGTTCATAGCAAAAGGATTTGAGGATTTGAGTATAGGAGCAGGGAGGTTCTACTGCAGTTGTACAGGGTTTTGGTGAGACCACACCTAGAGTATTGCGTACAGTTTTGGTCTCCAAATTTGATGAAAGACATTCTTGCCATAGAGGGGGTACAGAGAAGGTTCACCAGACTGATTCCTGGGATGTCAGGACTTTCATATGAGGAAAGACTGGATAGACTTGGCTTGTACTCACTAGAATTTAGAAGATTGAGGGGGGATCATATAGAAACGTACAAAATTCTTAAGGGGTTGGACAGGCTAGATGCAGGAAGATTGTTCCCGATGTTGGGGAGGTCCAGAACAAGGGGTTTAAGGATAAGGGGGAATTCCTTTAGGACCAAGATGAGGAAAACATTTTTCACACAGAGTGGTGAGTCTCTGGAATTCTCTGCCACAGAAGGTAGTCAAGGTCAGTTCATTGGCTATATTTAAGAGGGAGTTAGAGGGAGTGGCCCTTGTGGCTAAAGGGTATGGAGAGAAGGCAGGTATGGGATACTGAGTTGAATGATCAGCCATGATCATATTGAATGGCGGTGCAGGCTCAAAGAGCCGAATTGCCTACTATGTTTTCTATGTTTCTATACCCATTTTTAGCGCATATAGAATTGTAATCACATTTACCCATGCTAAGACCCATCATCATCTTCTTCCTTGGCAGGGACTAATGAATAACTCATTTAGTACCTCTCCCATGTCTGTCTTGGCAAGATTTACTTTTTTGTCTCTAATCAGCCTCACCTGCTCTCTTACGACCACTTTCCTGTTTACATGCTTGGACTCGCTAAGGTTTGCTGTCAGACTCTCGCTCTTTACATTTCTTATTTATTTTTCACTTCCCTTTTAAACTTTGGAGAATTAGCCCATTTCCCAGGTGTGCAAAATCTTGGCATATGTCACACATTCTCTTTCCTCCAGTTCCATTTCAGTTTATTTTGGCTACCCAGAGTGTTCCAGCTTTAATTTCCCCATCCTGTCTCGGACTGTAGCTGAAACATGCCTAGCTTCCTATTGTTCAAATATAGCTTTGACTATCACGCTTTGATTCCAATTTACTCACATCAGATCGGTTCTCAT